>CM029016.1:222655504-222802019 GCA_016801055.1 Panax notoginseng | reverse complement strand
TTCCATTATTTATTATTCTGTTGGGAATAACCTGTCTGTGCGGTCTATCGCATGCAGGGTGATTTCTTTTGTTATTCCATTCTTTATATACTCAGTTGGTTAGGTTTTAACTTCTATACTCCATGAATTAGTGGACATATCCTTGATATTTGCGGTTCATCCAGTATCTTTCATAAAATATTCTTCTAAGCATTCTTGAATTTTACTCCACAACAGCAGTATCATGTTGACAATTTGGACGTTGTTAATTCTTGAATAAATTAATTCTTGAACTTGTTTTGTTGAATTCTTATATCATTGTCATCATCCTCATGTTTATAAAATGTTGAAAGTCATCTGTGGCCTGTAGTGCATAGATGGACTTGGTATGATTATGACCAGGGATTATTCGGTATAATCATGACCGTAATGTTACAAATGATGTGGTAAAAGTTCTCATTGGCCCGTAATGCATTGATGGACAGTTGTTGGCATGATTATGACCATTAATGAGTACACAAAATATTCTTGGCCCGTAGTGCATGGATAATTGTGGTCGTGATACTAAAAAATATCCTTGGCCGTAGTGCAGGGGTGATTCGATGATGTAGATTATTTTATTAAGTTGAGTCCCAGCGATAACAGTGTTGAAAAATCTATTAAATCATAGAAGATAGTAGATTTTATTCTCTACTTGACTCTTTTAATGGATTGCTTGTTCCGCTGCAGTTAAAACTTAATGTTCGTTATATTTTATCAGTTTAACATTGTTGAAGGCTAATGATAATTTATTCTGCATTATCTTAGTCATAATATTTCTTATTGGGCTAGTTGAGCTCACCCTCTCTTTCACTGTTCTATTCAGAAAATGAGAATATAGCTGGGACGAATCGGGGAACGGAATGATGGACCAGATAATAGTATTAGTAGTCCTCACTATTCTATTAAATAGTGTGACAATAATTGTAATGAGGACTCCTTTTGAGTTTGTATAGTCTCTAGTAGATAATAATTGTATTCAAACTCACAGTTATGTTTTGTCGTATTGTACACGACAGTTGTATTAGTAAGTTATATTTGTATTTTGTACCATGTATCTGACGACCCAAGATGGGTGATGTATACCTAATTTTGGGGGCGTCACATGGAGAGTCGTCCGATTTTTACCGATTGAACCAGGAGAATGGTCCGAGTTTAATAATACTTAGATGATGTTGTTTTTCAGTTTTCAGTTTAGCAATCAAATAAGGAAAAATAAGTGCCTAAATTATAAAACAGTTGTCACATTTCTAATTTATGATTGAACTTATTTTAATCATCCAGTCCAAAAATGGCCAAATCAAAAAAAATACTGGGTGGATGGGTTACTGGTCCAATCAGTGGTCGAACCGTTATTAACCTAGTGACGACATTAATATATATTATTAATAATTAATCAAAATTTATAAAAATCTTGTTTTTTATAAACTAAAACATAATAAAGTTGAGTTATAATATTATTAATTAATTTTAATATTAAAACTTTTTTGGTACAAAAAAATTAAAAATTAATTTACTAGGTCAATTAATTAATTTTATCGGTTAGATCGATGGTCAAATGAATCAATCAATTTTTTACCAAATAAAAAAACGGGGCCGGACTAAATCTGAGAGTATTCCGATTCCAGTTTTTTACCCGTTGGATCAGCGGGGTGATCCGTTCCGGGCAATCAAATAAGAGAAAATAATAATAAGTGCCTAAATTGTAAAACAGCTGTCACATTTCCAACTGATGACTGAACTTATTTTAATCCTCCAGTCCAACCGCCAAAATTGATTCTTACACCTCTCCATCAAAAACCCGCCCAGACTTTCTCTTCTCCTCAAAGAATCTTAATTTTGCCGAATTTCTGCTGAAATTTTATTGGTTTATTGTCGAAATCCATAGCTTCCATCAATTGGGAATCGGAGTCTTTCCTGTTCACCAAGATTTCTGGGCCTTTCCTTGTTTATTCTGTTCTTCCCCTTTGAACGCTTCATACTTGATACATATTTATTCGAGGTAATTTACTTTGATTTATTTTTATATACTGTATATTGTATATGTATGTACAAATGTAATGGGTCCTTTTTAATTTTTAATTAGCTTTTGGTTTTCATTGATTAGTCAGTTAAAGTAGATTAAATGAAATAGGAAAATGATTTTTGTGTTCTAATTTTAATTGAATGTGAACTGCAAGGAATGGAAAAATGTAGGTGATAAATGTTAGAGAATAACAACGAGCGAAAACAATAGCAAAGAGAAAATTAAAAAAAAACAATCACACAGTGACTGATCAGTTTCACTATATTTTGGAAATTTCATATATCTTACGATTGCATGATCCCCTCCAAATATAACACAACATAAAAAGCCCTAAACCAATCCGAAAGTACAAAACTACCTTTTGGGTAGTGTTAACGCCAAGTTTCGTCTGCGCGTCCAATCACAGAATCCACGCGCTATAAGCTGCACAATAACAGATCACACAGAAACTTGACGTCCGTGCCGCCGGAGAATAGCTCCGGTGTGAGAATAAGTACAGGCCGTTCACAAGGTTTAACAATGGAGGCTTAAGTGTTTAGTGCTCAAAAGTAGGTATTACCTGTTAATTGTAACCTTGGCCTTGTATTTACAGAGCTCCCACCACCTTAGTATCCTTCTCCGAGTTGGAATAGGACTCCTAAATATGGTAGTTACCTATATTTGGGTCCAACACAATATCCTTAAAAGGTGCAAGTAAAATCCCTTTCCAATCTACCTTTGGAGTTGTCTTATCAACATATGATTAGGGTTAAGACCCTTAACCACGTAATCTCCTTATTACACCCAACTCTGCATGTGGGCTGTCCGTCTGCATAGGTCCAACCCATCGAGCATCCTAAGCACCGGTCAGGGCCTTGGTCCAAAGGACGCGAAGACCCGACCCCGACCTCCATGATCATAACCGGATCCCGGCCTATTGGGCTCGGGTATCCGAACCCGAACGTCCTCGACCTCCTGTATGTCTTCGGCCATATCGGCCCAACCTCCTTGATTCTAGCCCAGACTTACAGCCAACATGAGGGTCAGTAAAACACTCCCGAACATTGCCCCCCAGTCTCTTGTTACAAGATATCTATGACATGAGACTTGAAAGGATACGAATTTGAATAGTCCCGCCCAGTAATGATGAGCTGTCTCGGGAAGCCAAACGGTTTCTCTTCGATTCATGAGCCGGTACACGTTTTTCCAAGACTGGGCTCCACCTGCCATAAATAGCCGCCCTTGGAAACTGTGTCAGACGTGCTATATAAGTCCCTTAACACCCATCACTGTCACTTTTTCGAACCTTTATCCATTTCAAATTCACACTAGATTTTTCCGGCAAGGGCGATTTCCGGCGAGTATTCCATTTCCACAGATCCTTTGATTTTCATCATCCTGCTAGATTTCGAGCTTCATCCTTGTCCGTTTCCTTCCTAAAAACTCACAGTTGTGCCTCATTCCCTTCTAAAACATCCCAAATGGCTGATTGTAGCACTCCAGCCCCGGCCGGTGACTCCGTTCCTCCCACCGTCACCACCGGCGACCTGGTTCCAATCGAGTTGTCGGTGGCTCCTTCCAACGCCACTCCCTCCACGATCCTGCCTACTTCAATTAGCTCGAGGCTAGGATCCGAAACGCTTATCACTCCCACGAGGAGTTTTCACATCTGCATACTCCATCCACCATCACCCCATCCCAACTCTCCGACGTTCGGATTTTCTACAACATCCCTCCCGAATACAAGCTTCGGGTCCCGAAACCCGACGAGAAGATGTTCTGGAAGCCCGATGGTGAGTGGGTTGCCGTCCCCCTTTACAATCTAAAATATGGGATCTGATTCCCTCTTCATGAGTTCATTTCATCCTTTTGAAACTTTGCTGGCCTTGGGTTCGCACAACTCGTGCCGAACTCATACATTCATCTCATCTCTTTCATTGCCCTATGCCACGAGATCGGGATTACTCCTGGACTCGACTTTTTTTTTTCACTCTTTCCACCATTACCGGCTCGAAAGAGCCCGGTTTGCGACAATTAAACAAACGGGCCAATCGCCCCGTCATCATCAAAACCCCTTCGAGTAACAAGGGATGACACGACAAATGGATCTTTGTCCGAGGGACCACCTTCAACTTTTCCCGTTGGGCTCATCCGAGGATCTCATCGCCAAGGTATTGAAGTTTCCGAAGGGTCGAGTCGACGCCTTCAGGCTTTCTTCAAAAAAATGGAGCAAAAACTGAGTGAAGTTTGACGGTTTTGTTTAGTGATGTTGGCTGTGTAAGACCCCAACTTATTAATGAATAAAATCAAATTTTCTCTAAATATTATTGTGAATAATAAGGGGTTAATTTGATATAATACTTTGGTTATGGGTGAAATGTGCAAATTTTATAAAATAAGCAAGTGGTTATAAAATATTCATTTTGTCGGGGGGAATATTCGTTTGGTCGTGGAATATTCTTGCTGTCGGGGAATATTCGTACGACGGCGCAGCCTTGTGTGGGCCCCATAACGGAAAGCGATTGGATGAAGAAAACGACAAGTATAAGTTGTTTATAAATAACGGCGTAGTTGTTACCGTTAATACTGTTGGAATACCCGGTGGTTAAAATACAGTAGCACACGGTATTGCACCAATTATTGATTCTTACGTAAGAAGGCACTACTCAATAATTGTTACAGTAGTTATTATTCAATATTTTATTTTATTGATTCAATAATTGCTGCGTTGATATTTTATATTATTGTTGTTTCAATAATTGTTGCTGCACAGTATTTTCCATTATCAGATCAATAATTCATATTATTTGAATAATATTATTAGATAACATTATTGGCAATGTCTAGAAAGTTCTGTCTAAGGAGAGGTTTGGTCATCTAATTGCGCGCCAGTAAGGAGAAATCCTTATTGGAAAGCCCCCTCTTTCCTGGGAACGGCCTGGTTGTCATAAATGTGATTCTGTAATATTATTTGTGAATAATTAATTATTGATTCATATGATAAGGAAATATTTATTTTATGTGGATATAAATGAGGGATATATTTTTGTGGTTAAAAATGAAGGAGTTAATGTTGAGGTTTTTATCAGTATTTTTGTCGGAATGGAGGTATTAAAAATCAGGGTTTTTGAGATATTTTGCGGGGGTTATAATTTTTAATCCGACCGTTGGATCGTGGTAATTTTTGGATATGTTATACATATATAAGTTGAGTATATGTCCACAAATTTTGAACCGTTAAAAATGAACGTATGATTTATTATGAATTTTTAAGATGACTGGTTCAGAAATTGTTGAATTTTCGGAGTTTATCATTTTGATGGAAAATTCTAGAATTGGTGGGCCCCACTTGTGGTTGGTGAAGAAATGTGCTGAATTATATTTCAAATGTGGTGGGTGGGAATAGTAGCAGGTAAAGCCATCAGGTTGCAGGTCAAGCCTACTAAAATTTTCCTATAAATAGAGGGCTAAGTTAGAATTGAAAATCACACCAGAAATAAGTTTCTCTCTTTCTCTCTCTAGATTATTGAGTGTATTTTGTGAGTATTTAGATACTTTGAGAGTTTCTATTCATCAGAGCAAGTTTCTTTCAGCCTTATACCGGTATTCCGACCAGAAGTACTGATATTTTGAGGTAAGGGATATTATTTTCTTCTTAAATGATATTATTTTCTTCAATATCATTATGCTGAAATATTGATATGAGTTTTTATCAAATTTAGAACTTTTTGTGTCGGGGTTATATTCACGTATACGACACTATTCACGTATACGGTACTATTCACGAATACGGCACTATTCACCGAAAAATAAATTTTTCCTTTTTGTCCAAGATGTCTATTATGGTTACTATCTTTGATTGTATCCATGTTTTGATCTTTATTTTTGAATTCTGCTTCACAATTGATTATTATGAAGTATTATTGATCTTGGATAAACTGTTATACGAATCCCTACTATTTGTCCTTCTGTCTCATTGGATTCGTTCTCTTTAAGATATTTTTCATCATCCTCAGTCCTAAATGATGATATTACTGAATATCTTTGGCCTGTAGTGCAAAGATGTATGATTACTTGATGAATATCTTTGGCCTGTAGTGCAAAGATGAACAGGTGTTGAGATGAACATGACTGACAGGTGATACAAATGAATATCTTTGGCCTGTAGTGCAAAGATGAATATTTGGTTAAAGATGATTATTAATTGATGTTACAGGGATAAAATATTGATGATGGACTTTTAAATCTTAGAAGATAGTAGAATTCTTTCTCTACTTGACTCTTCTAATGGTTTGCTGTTTCCGCTGCAGTTGTTGATCTAAAACTTGTTGTCGATTATATTCTATCAGATTTTTCCCTGTTGAAGACTAACGATAATTTGTTGTATATTATCTTAGTCATAATATTCTTTACTGGGCTAGTTGAGCTCACCCTTTTCCTTTTTGTTCCATTTTTCTTCTCAGGAGGTGAGAACATAGCAGGATCTAGTCGGGGTATGGAGTGATGGTTCTAGAAAGATGTTTTAGCAGTCCTCACTATTTTTGTAAAATAGTGTTTGAATAATTGTAATGAGGATTTATTTGAGTGTGGATATTGTCTAGAAGACAATATTTGTATTTAAACTCACAGTATGTGTTGTCGTATTTTGCACGACAATTGTATTATTGAAGTTGTAGTTTGCTTTCTGTACCATGTATTTGGCGACTCAGAATGGGTGTTGTATACCTATTTTGGGGGCGTCACAGTTGGTATCAGAGCTTAGGGATATGATCCCTGGCTGAGATGTGAGACAAGAACTAGGAGGGGAGAGACGGGGAATTCCTTCGCTAGTATGACCTGACTAAGTTTATTTGGTGTTTATTTGGTCGGTCAGAGTATAGGGATAATATATGACATGACTATTAACCCTTGTTTTATGGCAGTATTTAAGAATGGCAGCTGAGAACGTTAATAATGGAGTAAATCAGACCGTGGAGACACCTTTGATCACACCCAGGGGAACGTGCAACAGGAAGGCAATATTCCTCCTGTAAACAACGTTACCGAGCAAACGATGAATGATGGAATGTTTAGGAGCTTTTTGCAGTTCATGCAAAATCAGACGAGGGAGACTCGTGTGCAGAATACGGGTGGAAATGATAACAACGCGCGGTTTGTCACAGCTAAGCAGTTCAAAGAATTGGGACCACCAGAATTTAAGGGAAAGCCGGATCCGATCATGGCGGAAACGTGGGTCAAGCAAATTACCAAGATATTCGATGTCTTGGGATGCACGGAGGAACAGAAGGTTCCATTCGCCACCTTTATGTTCCGCGGTGAGGCAGACTACTGGTGGGAGTCTGTGAAGCGTACCCAGCCTGACGCACTCAACATGTCCTGGGAAACATTTCAAAAACTATTCAATGACAAGTATTTTCCTGAAAGTATTCGTCATATGAAGGAGGTGGAGTTTATCAGACTGGAACAAAACAACATGACGGTGTCCCAGTACGAGGCGAAGTTTGCAGAGTTATCCAGGTTTGCACCTCATTTGGTCGAGAATGAGAAACGAATGACAAGGATGTTTCTGAGAGGTTTAAAACCCGAGATTCGGCAATATCTTATCTCTCATAAATTTTCTTTATATTCAGATGTTGTAAACAGGGCTCAATTATTAGAGCGAGATAATGAGTATGTGCAACCGAGGGACCACAACCAGGGTTATACCGGTGGCGGCAGTCATCGAAGCAATGAAAACCAGCAGGGAGGAAAATATTCGGATAAAAGCGGTAACCACTCTGGTGGTAATCGTGGTCGTGATAATAGAAGGAGCGAGTCTGGAGGAGATTTCAAGAAGAGAAGGTACAACAATGATAACGTGAAGACGTCAGCACAAACATCAACCGTTTCTAGGGGAGGAGAACGACCACCGGTCGTATGTTACAAATGTGGGAAAGAGGGACATATCAGCCCAAACTGCCCACAACAATCCAAGGTATGTTATAATTGTGGAAAGGAGGGTCATATAGCTCGAGAGTGTTCTGTAGCAAAACCAAGTTCAGCGGGGATGGTGACTCCAAAAGTTGTCTCGGATAAGTCGAAATTAGCGGTTTCTGGAAGGGCGTTTGTCGTGACTGGCCAAAACGCGAGAAACCCGAACGAGGTGATCACGGGTAAGCTAATCTTGAATTCTTGCGAAGTTTATACTTTACTAGATACCGGTTCTACCCATTCTTTTATCTCTCCTGCTTGTGCTCAACGTTTAAACTTGACTCGGAGAAATTAGACTTTGACCTATCTGTGGAGACTCGTTAAGAGAAACTTTCATTACATCTACAGTTTATAAATCTTGCTGGCACAATCACATTACCTGTTGACCTTATCTCTTTAAAGATACTTGCTTTTGATGTGATTTTAAGAATTGATTGGTTAACTACTCATCATGCGAAAATTGATTGTTTTCGTAAGGTTGTTAGTTTTCATATTCCTAAGCAACCTGTTATTCGAATTCAAGCAACCAAACCATTGAAGTCAAACTCTTTCATATCAAGCCGTAAAGTCATTCGTTTATTGAAAAACGGATGTCAAGTTTTCTTAGCCCATGTCATGGACTTGAACAAAAATACGTCAGATTTGAATGATATTTCTGTTGTTAGTGAATTTCCTGACGTATTTCCTGAAGATTTTCTGGTCTACCCCCAGAACGTGAAGTTGAATTCTTTATTGACCTTGAACCCGGTACAAAGCCCATTTCTAAAACTCCATATCGAATGGCTCCTATTGAACTTCAGGAGTTAAAAATTCAACTATAGAAGTTGATAACCGAGCCTTTATCTGGTGACTTCCTTTGTGGAATGCACTGAAGCCAGACTCTCCGTAGGGGATGCCATATTCGTATGGTAGTAAACTGATAGGTGCCATTGTGACGTGCTATCCAAGATTGGGATATGAGTCACAGTTGAGAGCAACCTAAGTTAGTAATCTAAATACCTAGCTTTCTGGGCTTACTGGATACTATCGGAGATTCGTGGAAGGATTTTCTCGAATCGCTACTCCGTTAACTTAGCTGACTCGGAAGGATATCAAATTCGTATGGAGCGAAGAATGCGAGAAGGTTTCCAAGAACTCAAGAGGAGACTCATTTCGGCACCTGTTCTGACAATACCATCTGGTTCGGATGGATTTGTTATCTACAACGATGCTTCAGGCAAAAGGTTAGGATGTGTTCTCATGCAACATGCGAAAGTCATAGCCTATGCCTCACGACAACTCAAAGAATATGAGAGGAATTATCCTACTCATGATTTGGAGTTGGCAGCAGTCGTTTTTGCGTTGAAGATCTGGAGACACTACCTTTATGGGGAGAAAGTGGAGATCTATACAGATCATAAAAGCCTCAAATATTTCTTCACCCAAAAGGAACTCAACCTGCGGCAGGGACGTTGGCTCGAGCTGTTGAAAGATTACGATCATACCATCCAATATCATCCTGGAAAAGCAAATATAGTAGCTGACGCATTGAGTAGAAGATCATATGCGGGTACGAGTGCAATGTTGTTAACACAAAGGCCCATTTTGTATGACTTGCAAAGGATGCAGATAGAGATGAAGGCTCCAAGTACCCACATGATGATATCAAATATACGAGTAGAACCGACTTTAATCGATAAAGTTAAAGCTGCTCAAGCTACGGACATAGAGCTGATGCGTATGAAGAAGAAAGTGCAAGAAGGTGCTATTTCAGAAGCAAGAATCGATGAAGAAGGAATACTTCGAGTCAACTCCAGACTTTGTGTTCCTAACGATTTTGACTTGAAGCATAGAATAATGATGGAGGCACACAACACACCGTTTGCAATCCATCCTGGGAGTACCAAAATGTATCACGATCTTCGACATACATTTTGGTGGAGCAATATGAAAAGAGAGATCGCGGAGTTTATCTCGAGGTGTTTAACTTGTCAACGTGTAAAGGCGGAGCATCAAGTGCAAAAGGGTCCATTGCAACCACTTGAGATCCCGAAATGGAAGTGGGAACACATTACCATAGATTTCGTTACGGGTCTTCCCAAGGTTTCTCAAGGCATAGATGCGATTTGGGTTATTGTTGATAGATTAACCAAGTCCGCTCATTTCTTGCCGATACGTGAGACTTATTCCCTTGAACGTCTTGCTAGTATGTACGTGAACGAGATTGTGAGATTGCATGGCATGTCAGTATCCATAGTTTCAGATCGTGACCCAAGATTCACTTCACGATTTTGGGTTAGCTTGCAGAAAGCTATGGGCACAGATTTACGATTCAGTTCGGCATACCATCCTCAAACGGACGGACAATCAGAGAGGACTATTCAAACTCTTGAAGATCTATTAAGACTTTGTGTCCTAGATCTCAAAGGGAGTTGGGATAAGTACCTACCATTGGTGGAATTCTCCTACAACAACAGTTATCAGGCGAGCATAGGTGTGGCTCCATTCGAGGCGTTGTATGGAAGAAAATGTCGTTCTCCAGTATGCTGGGACGAGGTGGGTGAAGCAACATTGTTGGGACCAGAGTTGGTACGCATTACTACAGAGAAGATCCAAACGATTCGACAACGTATACAAACGGCACAGGATCGACAAAAGAGTTATGCGGATCTTCATCGGAAGGACGTGAAATTTAATATTGGGGATCATGTATTATTACGTGTTGCACCATGGAAGAGAGTTACAAGATTTGGGAAGAGAGGAAAGCTCAATCCAAGATTTGTTGGTCCATTTGAGATTCTTAAGCGAATAGGAAATGTGGCATATAGACTCGCATTACCTCCAAGCATGTCTCGTGTTCATAATGTTTTTCACATATCTATGCTTCGTAAATATGTTAAAGACCCGAACCACATTATTGAGTTAGAACCAGACGAGATAGCTGAAGATTTAACGTACGAGGAGGTACCTGTTAAGATCTTGGATAGGAAAGAGCATGTCCTACGCACGAAGGTTATACCACAAGTTAAGGTTTTGTGGAGAGACCATGCTATTGAAGAAATGACCTGGGAGTTGGAATCAGAAATGAAAGCGAGGTATCCTCACCTTTTTAAAATATCAGGTACGTACGTCAATTTCGGGACGAAATTTCATAAGGAGGGGAGGTTGTAAGACCCCAACTTATTAATGAATAAAATCAAATTTTCTCTAAATATTATTGTGAATAATAAGGGGTTAATTTGATCTAATACTTTGGCTATGGGTGAAATGTGCAAATTTTATAAAATAAGCAAGTGGTTATAAAATATTCATTTTGTCGGGGAATATTCGTTTGGTCGTGGAATATTCTTGCTGTCAGGGAATATTCGTACGACGGCGCAGCCTTGTGTGGGCCCCATAACGGAAAGCGATTGGATGAAGAAAACAACAAGTATAAGTTGTTTATAAATAACGGCGTAGTTGTTACCGTTAATACTGTTGGAATACCCGGTGGTTAAAATACAGTAGCACACGGTATTGCACCAATTATTGATTCTTACGTAAGAAGGCACTACTCAATAATTGTTACAGTAGTTATTATTCAATATTTTATTTTATTGATTCAATAATTGTTGCGTTGATATTTTATATTATTGTTGTTTCAATAATTGTTGCTGCACAGTATTTTCCATTATCAGATCAATAATTCATATTATTTGAATAATATTATTAGATAACATTATTGGCAATGTCTAGAAAGTTCTGTCTAAGGAGAGGTTTGGTCATCTAATTGCGCGCCAGTAAGGAGAAATCCTTATTGAAAAGCCCCCTCTTTCCTGGGAACGGTCTGGTTGTCATAAATGTGATTCTGTAATATTATTTGTGAATAATTAATTATTGATTCATATGATAAGGAAATATTTATTTTATGTGGATATAAATGAGGGATATATTTTTGTGGTTAAAAATGAAAGAGTTAATGTTGAGGTTTTTATCAGTACTTTTGTCGGAATGGAGGTATTAAAAATCAGGGTTTTTGAGATATTTTGCGGGGGTTATAATTTTTAATCCGACCGTTGGATCGTGGTAATTTTTGGATATGTTATACATATATAAGTTGAGTATATGCCCACAAATTTTGAACCGTTAAAAATGAACGTATGATTTATTATGAATTTTACAAGATGACTGGTTCAGAAATTGTTGAATTTTCGGAGTTTATCATTTTGATGGAAAATTCTAGAATTGGTGGGCCCCACTTGTGGTTGGTGAAGAAATGTGCTGAATTATATTTCAAATGTGGTGGGTGGGAATAGTAGCAGGTAAAACCATCAGGTTGCAGGTCAAGCCTACTAAAATTTTCCTATAAATAGAGGGCTAAGTTAGAATTGAAAATCACACCAGAAATAAGTTTTCTCTCTTTCTCTCTCTAGATTATTGAGTGTATTTTGTGAGTATTTAGATACTTTGAGAGTTTCTATTCATCAGAGCAAGTTTTTTTCAGCCTTATACCGGTATTCCGACCAGAAGTACTGATATTTTGAGGTAAGAGATATTATTTTCTTCTTAAATGATATTATTTTCTTCAATATCATTATGCTGAAATATTAACATGAGTTTTTATCAAATTTAGAACATTTTGTGTCGGAGTTACTATTCACGTATACGACACTATTCACGTATACGGTACTATTCACGAATACGACACTATTCACCGAAAAATAAAATTTTTCTTTTTGTTCAAGATGTCTATTATGGTTACTATCTTTGATTGTATCCATATTTTGATCTTTATTTTTGAATTCTGCTTCACAATTGATTATTATGAAGTATTATTGATCTTGGATAAACTGTTATACGAATCCCTACTATTTGTCCTTCTGTCTCATTGGATTCGTTCTCTTTAAGATATTTTTCATCATCCTCAGTCCTAAATGATGATATTACTGAATATCTTTGGCCTGTAGTGCAAAGATGTATGATTACTTGATAAATATCTTTGGCCTGTAGTGCAAATATGAACAGGTGTTGAGATGAACATGACTGACAGGTGATACAAATGAATATCTTTGGCCTGTAGTGCAAAGATGAATATTTGGTTAAAGATGATTATTAATCGATGTTACAGGGATAAAATATTGATGATGTACTTTTAAATCTTAGAAGATAGTAGAATTCTTTCTCTACTTGACTCTTCTAATGGTTTGCTGTTTCCGCTGCAGTTGTTGATCTAAAACTTGTTGTCGATTATATTCTATCAGATTTTTCCCTGTTGAAGACTAACGATAATTTGTTGTATATTATCTTAGTAATAATATTCTTTACTGGGCTAGTTGAGCTCACCCTTTTCCTTTTTGTTCCATTTTTCTTCTCAGGAGGTGAGAACATAGCATGATCTAGTCGGGGTATGGAGTGATGGTTCTAGAAAGATGTTTTAGCAGTCCTCACTATTTTTGTAAAATAGTGTTTGAATAATTATAATGAGGATTTATTTGAGTGTGGATATTGTCCAGAAGACAATATTTGTATTTAAACTCACAGTATGTGTTGTCGTATTTTGCACGACAATTGTATTATTGAAGTTGTAGTTTGCTTTCTGTACCATGTATTTGGCGACTCAGAATGGGTGTTGTATAACTATTTTGGGGGCGTCACAGGCTGTATAAACATGGATGTAAGTATCTCCCTTCCTACCGATCAATTCCCCCATATTTTTCATCGTTTGCCTCAAATATTTCATGTCTTATCCTGTTCTCTTCCGTGCAGTGACAATTTTCAAACCCGAAGGGACCGCCGAATCCCTAGCTCCTCTACCTGCTCCTGCCGAACCCATCCATCCGCCGATAACCGATGATGTCCCTGACGAAGAAACCATCCCCATTACCGAGTTGTCGGTGGGATCTACTTCAGATCCCAACCCCTCATCCACCAAAAAGGTAGCTTTAAAGATGAGCCGGGCAGAGAAAGCGGCCTTTTTGAAGAGGTCCAAGAAGCCTTCTAAACTTTCTGGAAAAGTCCCCGCCAAGGTCATCCCTCCGATTGTAAAATCTACTCCTCCCCCTCCTGCTCAAATCACAGTGGTCGAGGATTCGGAGGATACCCAGGGGGTTCCTGTCAAGCCCCGACCAAAAAAGCCGCGACTCTCCCAAGATCCAGAGCCGCCACACTCCGAACAACGAGTTGTTGAGGCTGATCCCCTTCCAGCTGCCACTCCCCCTTCCCGAGCGAGCTCTTCTCAAGGGACGCCGACTACTTGTTGGCCGAAGAGTCCTTCGGACGTTTTTCCTTTCCATCTCTTCGATCAATTCAAGCTTTCGGGCGACGACGAACGGTTCAGAGGATTCACTTCCGAGGATTATCTGGTGTCGTACATCCGGGCCCAATGCCAGGTAATTTCATGGTCGTTTATCTCATAACTGATCCTGTGATTTCCATGGTTGATATATATGCTTGTTGCAGGCTAATGCCATTCTTGCTCGGCCATCCCACCACTAGCTCGAACAACTAAAAAGGAAATTCAACAGGGAGCGGACCTGATGTTGCTTGAGGCTGAGGTTCGGGGTCTGACCTCGGACCTGAAGAATGAAAGGGACCGTCATGCGGAGACCCGAAATAAGGTCACCCAGGCCTAACGTCAGGCCGACGAACTGAAAGAACAATACTTTCTACTTCAACAGGAGTTAGTCGGTCTTGAGGGTCATGCTAAGAAGCTGATCGAGGAGAAAGAGCACCTGGCTGGGGAGGTCAAGGATCGGGAGAAGGCAGTCGACTCCCTCGCAGAGAAATATACAGAGAACCTTACCAAGATGAGGTACCTGATAAAGGAGAATACTGCTCTATCGGCCGAAACCGACTCCTTTCCAGGGAAGATCTCTGAGGCCAAGCAGCAGGCAATTGCCGAGTATGAAGAATCCGAATCCTTGAATGATAAAGTCATGGCCCAGTTTGGGGAAGGGTATGAAACTTATCGGGAAAAGGCTAAGGCAAAGCTGATGG
Organism: Panax notoginseng; assembly: GCA_016801055.1. NCBI lineage: Eukaryota > Viridiplantae > Streptophyta > Magnoliopsida > Apiales > Araliaceae > Panax > Panax notoginseng. The sequence goes on along the minus strand of CM029016.1, from coordinate 222,787,072 downwards.
CCGTTGGGCTCGATATCTCCCTCCTTGACTCATCAGATGAAGAATCTGAGGTTGAAGCCGAAGACAACCTTCCTCTTGAATAGCTCTTGTTAGGACTCATAATTTTTGTAACTGATATTTTCCACCCGAATCGTAGGCGATCGGGTTTTGTAAAAATTTCAAAGTATGAATGAAATAGTGTAAGTCTCTTAGTTGTTATCTCGATTAGTTTTGCTTGTGACTTTCACCGATCAGTTAGGTCATTTATGACTGTCTGGTCAATTTATGTCCGAAGCTTACAGGATTTATAACTTTATCGATCAGTTATACTGGTAGCGTTTATCGATCAGTTAAGTCCTTTCGGACTTTCTGATCGTTTTACGCTCGAAGCTTATCTGATCGGATGTGTAACTTTGTCAGTCAGTTATACTTGTGACCTTTTCTGATCAGTTAGGCCCTTCCGAACTGTCTGATCAGTTTACGTCCGAAGCATGTCTGATTGGTAAAGCAGTGCGAATTTAAATGAAGTTCAAGTATTTCTCGAAGAGAAGTTTCTATTTCATTGATAAATTGCATAGATTACATAAATAAAGGGAAGAATAGACATGCATTTACTGGTAATATTTTTTAAGTCTTCCAGCATGCCATGTATTCTTTACCTCAGATCCATCCATAGCTCGAAGCCGGTAAGTCCCTGGCTTCGGCACCTCCACTACTTCGTAAGGCCCCTCCCAGTTAGGCATTAGCTTGTCTGTGTTCTGGGGGGTTGATGCCTCCGACTCCCGAAGCACCATGTCTCCTACCTCAAACCTCCTCAGCTTCACCTTCCGATTGTAGCGTCGGGATATTCTCTGTTGGTAAATGGCCAACCTCAACATAGCGGAGTCCCGAGCTTCATCTAACAGATCTAAATTTGTTTTCAGACCTTCATCGTTGTATAGTTCTTTGTACTGACTGACCCGAAGAGTGGGGGATCCGATCTCGACTGGTATGAGTGCATCCGTTCCGTATGCCAGTCGAAATGGAGAGTCTCCGGTTGTTGTCCTCGAGGTTGTTCGATACGCTCATAAAACACTGAGTAGTTCTTCGGGCCACCGGCCCTTTAACTCATCCAACCTTCGTTTTATTCCATTGAGTAGGGTTCGGTTGGTCACTTCCACTTGACCGTTCGACTGAGGGTGGGCAACTGAAGTCTTGCGCTGTTGAATTCCCAGCTCTTCCAGAAAACTTTCGAACTTTGAACCCACAGACTGTCTGCCGTTATCAGAGACTACTGCTATCGGAATGCCTAACCGGTATACTACTCCTTCTTTTAGAAATTTTAGGCATTCTTGTTCAGTGATCTTCTGTAGTGATTTGGCTTCTACCCACTTCGTCATGTAGTCAATAGCCACGATTACGAAACTGACTTGCCCCTTGGCCTTCGGCAGGGGCCCTAAGATGTCGATTCTCCATACAGCGAAGGGAATCGGGGATAAGACCGAGTAGAGCTCTTCGAGTGGTTGATGTGGGATATTGCTGTTCAACTGACACTTGGGACATCTTCTGACGAATTCCTTTGCCTCTGTGTAGATAGTCGGCCAGTAATACCCTTGCCTCAAAATCTTGTGTGCCAGTGACTTGGCCCCCATGTGATCCCCGCAGATCCCTTCATGTACCTCCCGAAGCGTATAATTTGCTTCTGACGGTGTTAAACACTTGAGTAATGGAGAGCTGAAGGCCCTTCGGTACAGATATCCATCGATGAGTACAAAGTTTGAACTTTTGTGTTTGATCTTCCTTGCTAGAATGCGATCCGAGGGCAGTATCCCATCTGCCAAGTAGAAGATGTAAGGTGTGAGCCAGCAGTCCAGCCGATCCACGCATAATGCCTCCTCTTTCGGAACACTTGGCTGCTCCAAAATTTCTAGATACACCGAGCCGCTAAAGGAGCTTACTTCAGTCGTTGCCAGCCGAGCCAAGGCATCTGCTACTGTGTTGTCGAATCGATCCACTCCCTGACAGCTGACCGAGCTGAAGTATGTCAGTTTATTCTTCGTTTCGGCTAAATACTTCGTCATTCTTACCCCCCGGGCCTCGTACTCCCCTGATATCTGCTTGATGACCAACTGCGAATCACTATAGATGACTAAGTTTTGTACTTCTAGGCTTCGGGCCAACTTCAATCCGGCTAGAATGGCCTCGTATTCTGCTTCGTTGTTGGTCGCTTTGAATTGAAATCGAATTGCTTGTTGGACTTTGAACCCTTTGGGGCTTGTCAGTATGACCCCGGCACCGCTGATGTCCGATGTTGACGAGCCATCGACATATAGTATCCATGAAGCCCTTATGTGTTGCGTTTCGGTCACCGATCCCACATCCGGTTCCGAGAACGAACATTCCACGACGAAGTCCGCTAATGCCAGCCCTTTGATTGTTGTTCGGGGTTGATATTCCAACGCAAACTGTGTCAATTCCATTGCCCATGCTGCCAATCTTCTCGAAACCTCTGGTCAATTTAGAATTTTCTTCAACGGCTGATCCGTGTATACCACCACCACCCGACCCTGGAAATAATGCCGAATTTTTTCAGGTTCGGGTATTGAATTTCTGCGTCTCGAAGCACATGGCTGACGTAGTATACTGGGAACTGATTTCCCCCTTTGTCTCGAACTAATGCCGCTCCTACCGCTATCGAACTCGCTGCCAGATACAGATACAAAGGTTCCGAAGGGATCGGTTTCATCAGCAGTGGTGCTGAAGAGAGATATCGTTTGATCCCTTGGAATGCGTTTTCGCACTCCGAAGTCCATTGAAAGCTTTTCTCGTTCTTGGGCCCTTTCAAGGTGTCAAAAAATGGTAAGCACTTTCAGCCGATTTGGAGACGAACCTTCGAAGGGCCGCGATCCGACCCGTCAGTCTCTGCACATCCTTGTAAGACTTCGGGGATCTCATGTCCAGGACTGCCTGGATCTTCTCGGGGTTCGCTTCAATTCCCCTTTTGCTGACCAGATACCCTAGGAATTTACCTGATCCCAATCCAAACGTGCATTTAGTCGGGTTTAACCTCAGCTTGCGTCTTCTTACTGTTTCGAAACAGTTCTTTAGATCCTCAAGATGGTCACGGACTGACAGGCTTTTTACGATCATGTCGTTTACGTAGACCTCCATACTTCTCCCTAATTGTTTCGTGAACACCAGATTCATCATCCGCTGATAAGTTGCCCCGGCATTCAGCAGCCCGAAAGTCATTTTCCTGTACTCGTATATTGTCCGATGTGTGATGAAACTGGTCTTCGGGATATCTTCTTTATTCATTGAAATCTGGTGGTATCCGGAGAATGCATCCATGAAACTCAACATACCGTATCCCGAAGTGGCGTCGATCAATTGATCTATGTTGGGCAGAGGGTAGAAATCTTTCGGACATGCCCTGTTCAAATCCGTGTAGTCGATGCACAACCTCCACTTCCCGTTCTGCTTCTGGACCAATACCACATTGGCCAACCACTCCGGGTAACCAATCTCGAAGATGAATTCGGCCTCCAGAAGTTTGGCAATCTCTTCATCGATTATTTTTTGCCTTTCTGGGGCGAAAATTCTTCGCTTTTGTATAACTGGTTTCTTGCTCGGGTCTACGTGTAGTCTGTGTAGTGCCACCGATTCACTTACCCCGGGCATATCACTTGGCTCCCAGGCGAATATGTCGGCGTAAACTTGGAGTAATTATATTAATCCGGTCCTGAAAGGTTCTGCTAATCCTGACCCGATCTTGATTAGTTTTTCTTTCTTCCCTGGCACCAGCTCTAAATCCTCGGTTTCTTTGGCCGGAAGAGCGAGCGGTTCTGTACTACCCTCAGTGAATGGTTCGATCTCAATGGCCATTGTCTATTTCTGCTTACTGACCCCGACCCCTGAAGAAATTAAGCTGTTCCGATAACACCTTCGGGCTATATCTAAGTCTCCTTTTACCTCCCGGACCCCGTTCGGTGTTGGAAACTTGATTTTGAAGTGGGGTATGGACGTTACTGCTTGCAGGGCTGCTAAGGTTGGTCTCCCGAGGATCGCATTGTACGCCGAATCTACTTGAACGACGAAAAATCTAACCATTATTTTGACCTGATTGGGTGCGATGCCGAACTTGACTGGCAGTTCAATGGTACCTGACACATACACCGGGTCTCCGCTAAAACCGTACAAGGGTCCGTCCCCTCCCAGATCCATCTTCTTTCCTTGTAGGTCCAGCCTCTGGTAGGCATGAGTATATAGGATGTCGACCGAGGACCCGTTGTCTATCATCATCCGTTTCATATCAACTATCCCGACCTGGGCCGTTATCACTAGTGCGCCGTCATGTGGCTCGATGAGGTCTGTCGGGTAATCCTCGTCCGAGAATGAGACAGACGTTCTAGGATACGCCCGTTCTTTTCTGGTAGTCGACCCCGTAACCGATAGTACTGCTCCCAAATGCCCACTTCTTTTCCTTCCCGTCATCCGTCCGACGGAGCCGCCTGAGATGACATCAACCACGCCTCGGGCGGGAGGGTTTTGAGGAAGTTGGGTGTCCTGGTCTTGATCTCTGCTTTCTTCTCTAGGTGCCCCTGCGTTACCCCGACCGACCACATACTGTATCAACTGTCCATTCTGAACCTTTTTCTCTATCATGTCCATCAGGTTGGTGCATGCTTCAGTCGAATGCCCGATACTTTGATGGTATTCGCAATACTTATCCCGACCCCTTCTTCCAGGTTTGGTTCGTCTTGGACATGGCTCGTAGAAGGGTTGGTTCTTCATTTCCTCCAAAATTTTGGACCGATCTGCAGTAAGAGGGGTGTAGACCTTGCTGACGTTACGATTGGGTAGTGGAGGTCGGTTACTTCCTGACCCTCCTCCGTTGTAGCTCTTCTTTTCCGGTCGGTCCGATCTCCACTGACTATTGTCCGAACGCTGAAAACTTGGTTTCTCTCGATCCTTTGATTTCTCGTAAGACTGAGAGTGTGGTTTAAAATTACCCAAAGCTTCTTCTATCGCGATAAACCCTTCTGCCCGATGGAAGGCCTCGGTCAGATCCGCCGGAGGGTTGATCACCAGATCTTTTACCAGCTTCTTCGACCTCCCGATGTCCAGTCCCGTGGTGAAGAATCCCAAGGCTTGCGGGGAATTCAACTCTGCTACCGACCCCACAGCATCTCGAAATCTCTTTACGTACTGACCTAATGTTTCGTCCGACTTCTATAGGACCTGCATGAGGGACGCTGTGCTCTTTCCTCGTCTCCTGTTGTTTCCGAACCGAGCATGGAACTTATCTCGGAGATCGTTCCACGACCCGATCGATCCTGCTGCCAAAGTCCCCATCCATTCCTGGGCGCTCTTCTTTAGCGTCGTGGCAAACATGTGACACTTGGCCGCATCTGAGTGCCCGTAGTAAGACATCAGAAGGTCATACCCATCCGAGTGATCATACGGATCCCCTAACCCGTCGTACGTGTCCAGAGGGGGCATCTTTTTCTTTGAATCGGCTGTGACTTGATTGATCTCTAGTGAGAAGGGCGATCTCGGACATCCTGAAGAGGTCCCTGTTGGACTTTTAGCTGCTAGCAGTTTCTCCAGTTCAGCAACTCTTCGGGCGAGGGGGTCGGCCTCCCCTTTACGAGGGGACGAATGATGTCTATCCCTCTCGTGTTCGGGGGACGCGATCCTCCTCTTTTGATCCGACCTTCCCGGATGTCCGGATCTTCTGTCATCTGATCGACTCCTCCTTCGACTCCGTCCTTCTCGAGAACGACTCCATGGTCGGCTCCTTTCTTTTCTAGCCTCATCCCGTCGAGGTGATCGGGATCGGCTAGGGCGTCTGCGCCTCTTCGAGCTGGTCTCCTGCTCTCTGGTCATTCTAGCCATCTGGGCCTCGAGTTCTTCCTGTTGCAGCCGCAGTGCCAACATGGCATCCTTGTTCTGCTCCATCTTCTTTTTCAGGATGACCTCCCGTTGGTCTCGGCTTCCGTCTCCTCTTTCTTGTCTTGCGAGGGCTCGAGAGTGATTCTCATCGGCCTGACTCGCTTGAAGGGGAGTGTGTTGACTGTCATGGAAGAGCTTACGTCAGAGGGAAGGGGCTGGTATCTTTTCAACCTCCGGCATTTTAGACCCCAGTCGATCCTTCACCGACCCCCTCATCTGCGTGGTTTGGTGTTGCTACTGGGTCTTTGCCTTTCCCTGGGCAGAGGCATTGTTTTCCTTGCTCGCCATATCCTACCGCCGGAAAAGTTGGTGGTGATTGTAAGAAAGCACTAAAAGCCCTACTTCTAGCGCCAATGTTAACGCCAAGTTTCGTCTGCGCGTCCAATCACAGAATCCACGCGCTGTAACCTGCACAATAACAGATCACACAGAAGCTTGACGGCCGTGCCGCCGGAGAATAGCTCCGGTGTGAGAATAAGTACAGGCCGTTCACAAGGTTTAACAATGGAGGCTTAAGTGTTTAGTGCTCAAAAGTAGGTATTAGCCGTTAATTGTAACATTGGCCTTGTATTTATAGAGCTCCCACCACCTTAGTATCTTTCTCCGAGTTGGAATAGGACTCCTAAATATGGTAGTTACCTATATTTGGGTCCAACACAATATCCTTAAAAGGTGCAAGCAAAATCCCTTTCCAATACTACTTTTGGAGTTGCCTTATCAACATATGATTAGGGTTAAGACCCTTAACCACGTAATCTCCTTATTACACCCAACTCTGCATGTGGGTTGTCCGTCTGCATAGGCCCAACCCATCGAGCATCCTAAGCACCGGTCAGGGCCTTGGTCTAAAGGACGCGAAGACCCGACCCCGACCTCCATGATCACAACCGGATCCCGGCCTATTGGGCTCGGGTATCCGAACCCGAACGTCCTCGACCTCCTGTATGTCTTCGGCCATATCGGCCCAACCTCCTTGATTTCAGCCCAGACTTACAGCCAACATGAGGGTCAGTAAAACACCCCCGAACAGGTAGCTTTACGATCACCTCTAAATTAAAATTCAGATCAAACTTCACCACCAATAAGGATAAAATAGAAAAACAATATGTGGGCTCCTTATTTACGAGCGATGCATCCACATATGTAGTATTTAGTATCGACATGAATTTGTCGTCATATATGTCACATATAACACTCAATGCAATAAGCTTGATTAATATTCCAATTGGTATAGATTAAGTTGAATATACTTGTTGGCTATAGTAGTTGCATTTTACTTGGTGAATCAAAACTTCTTGCGTCTCTCTTTAGATTATGCAGCATTAGGATTTAGGCTAATCTTTTCATTATGAGTATATAGTTAATTGATCAAAGTTTTATTTATGATAGTGTGATTCAAGTCTTTTTAGTTTTTTCTTCACACAAGCCATGCTTCTATAGATTATTTTGATTTCTTCTTATTTGTTCGTTGTATTGGAGGTAGTGTAATCTCGTGTTATTTATGCTTGATTCCTGTGAATCGTGGTTGATTTAGGGTGGCTAACTGGCTATAGCAAGTATGTTGGAAGAAAAAGAAAATAATGTTGAAAATTATATTATTTTTTTAATCTTTTTTTTTCTTTAATGAGTTTTCTCTTTTTGCCCTTAATAAAATGTCCCTAAGGTAATGTAATCTGCATAAGAACTGCAGAACCCCCAATTATTATAGATGATGTCTTTGTCTACTCTCTTGTTGACAATGCAATATTTTATGCTTCCAAGTTGCAACATGCATTTTGCCTATCAGTAATTACAATCTGTTTGCAGCTTAATTGGCTTCTCTGCCAATGTGGGAACTGGTAACACTATGATGGTAAGGTACCACTATGAACTGGTGACATGCATAGCTTAACCTTGTAGAGTATAGCTTCCATTCAATTGGACCAAAAAAAAAGGAATTTACATCTCAATACTATTAATAAAAGCGGAGATAGTACTAGAATAAATCCCAAGTATTGATATGTGCAGAAAAGGGGATCTACACTCCAATTAAGATATCAGTTGTGTACAAAAGAAGAGTAACATTTGACCTTCTTGAGAATTTTCTGGTCTGGAGTCTCAGTTTTCTGAAGTTATTCTCTATCACCAATTATTACCTTATTCCATTATAGACTTATTTCTGGGATTAGTCAATCAATCACATACATCAATTCTCCTTGGTCTACTTGTGCCATTACGGAAATTCAAACCTGAACATTTTCTTAAATTTGCAGACCCTTTTTCATGTATGGTATCAATTTTCTTTGGATGGTTCACACAAAATGATGCCAATCTTGTATTGTATTAATTTTCTTACTCTGGCATTTATCATTGGTGCTGGAACGTCAATATGCTGAATGTTAATAATCATAATATGAGTTATTCTGTTTAGAAGCATTTCTAGCTGTTTCTAGTAGTCTATCCGGTTAATGAAAATCTATTAAGGCTTTTCCTTGTTGATATTGTCAACCCTATCTACTGCATAGAAAATAGAAAAATAAACATTATAAAAGCACTGGAAATTTGTATTTTTCCTTTTTCATTTCCTAGTTATAGAAACAACGTCATAGTACCCAAAATGCATAATTGTCCTATCTATATTGCATACAATGTCGAACTCAAAATTATTTTCCTGCAGAAATTGACTGGAAGACCTGACCCTGCCAGCAGCATGCTTAGTTTTATATGGTTTGACTGTATTCAGATACGGTTTGACTTATTAAAAAAATTAAATATTTCTAAATATAATTAACCTCAAATTAAAATACTTCTTGATACAATTAACCTCAAATTAAAATACTTCTAAACACAATTCACCCCAAATATTGTCAACTTTAAAATATACAAATAAAATTATACCAAATATTGTTTAACAAATAAAAAAAATAGTAATTTAATACTATATATAGTTAAATCATTTGCTTCCTAATTTTTGTCACACTAACTCCAAGCTCTGTTTTTTCACATAGCCAAGCTCATTTCTCGAATACACCAGATCCAAATTTGAAATCACATACTGATTATAATCCAAATCATATACTAAATTTACTTATTGATTGGACAAAATCGTAAACATCATTTGCAACTCCATTAGAATCGCGTGAGGGAGAGAATCATGACCACAAAACCAATTTTGTGCTTATGGAGGAATTTGTTAGAGGACCCATTTGCAGTGATGGAAAGATTCACATCGAACTGATTCAATCATGACGGCAATCAAATCCTATATATTTTCATCTAGAACGTGCATATTGAACTAAGGGGGTAAATTTCTAGAAATCCTCTTCTCCATCTTCATCTTTCATCTTTCATCTTCTCCTTATGAGCCCTAATTAATTTTTTCTTCTTCACCTTTCATGGAATCTCTTTCAGTTTTCACCACCATCCAAAATTTTCACACCGTGAAAAAAGAAAATAATCCAAATTTGGGTTCAATTTTGACAATGAGAGAAGATCAAAGAGGTGGGTTCAATTTTTTTTTGTTATTTTTTTTATATACTTTGCTTTCAATTTTGTGCTCAGATCTATTTATTTGAAGGTGAAAATTTTGAAGATTGTGTTGTGATTGTTAAGTAATTCGAGATACGATTGGAGTTTAGGAAAGAAAGGGGTGCTTGATTGTTGTTGGAGATGGAGGAATTGGTAATGGTGTTGGTGATGTTGGCGGTGTTGGTGGTAGTGGTGGTGAAAAGGGGCAGTGGTGGTGATAAGGAGCGGCGGTTGTGTGGTGATATTTTTTAGTTTTTTTTTTTTACACTATTAAGTCTTTAAAGTAATTAGTATAAAAATAATTCCTTTAGTTAGTATTTTTATTGTATAATGAAGTCAAACGTTATCTAAATACGGTCAAATCGTAGAAAATCAAATGAGTTGCTGGAAAATGGAGTATTTCAGCCAATTTCCACCGGAAAATGATTTTGGGGTCGACATTGTATGCAATTAGGTAATTTATGTAGTAATTTGTAACTCCAGTTACTTTGAGGGCCGAATTATGAATTTGGTGATACTTGGTGTAACATAAGTGTATTTAGCCCTAGAATTTTATGCATACATTTTGGGTGAACTCCAATGAGCTTTTCATTCGACTTTTGTTTCCATGTTGAGCCTGCCTTACTTTTTGCATCTTTCTTTCATGAAAGGTAAAGGGGACTAGGTATTTCACGGTTCAGCTTGACAAAATAGAAGATTAGCTTTGCAACTTGATACAACATAAATATGAAATTGAGAGGTGTATGAATTACTCCTTAAAATATTTTATCTTCACTTGCTACTCTTCAAGGAGAAAGGCTTGTCATTTATTCTATTTAATTGTTGTTGTTGTTGTTGTTGTTACTAGTATTATATAATATTTAATTCATTGAAAATTATTCAACTTTGATTTATTATATGCTTGCAACGGGTTATTGTTTGTGGTAGTTGAAGAAGCTAAAGCCAACACGATAATATATATATATATATATAAGCTCAAAATTAAGCTACTCAAAATTATATTTTCTAATACATGTGGGATTCAAATTTCAAACCATTTTGATTTTTGCAGTGTTATAATCAGGTAATTTTGAGTTTATAATCTGCTTTATTTGAGGTCAGGTGCTGCAAGATGTTACAAATTGGAGAAGCTGTAGCTTGATGTACTGTGGCAACCTGCATAGAACTTGATTGGTTGGCTAAGGAAGCTTTAGATGTATTTTGCTTAAGGCGTTTTATGCGTAACTTTGAGATCAGTGGTGCCTTTTCTGATGTGTATTTCTTTTTCGGAGAGTGGGGTGAGGGTCTGCAAGAACCATGTAAATGGCAACCAAAGGCAGTGAAGAATTAGATACCTGATCAAGGGAGTGTAAAAGCTAAGGCCAGGTAGGATGATTGAGATAAAGATGAAAACAATCGCCATATATTATTTAAGAGTATGATTCTAGAGCACTTTAACTCACCTACTCATTCCTGAAGTAGATAAAGTGCAGAGGTTAACCAATTAGAACGCTGAAGCAGAGATACTTCACATGGAACACAAGTGCAGAGGATTACTTACGATCCGAATCAAAAAATCGGATTTGTCTATCCAAAATGGTTCACATCTGGCAATAAAAGGTTGTCATATAGTTTTGGACATACTGTACAGGAGGACTCCAGAGCGCCTTTCATCCCACTTTTGCTTACATGTGGTTGAGCTTGCTTTACTTTTTGCACATCTTTCCTTTCATGAAAGATGAAATGTGCTACTTGGACTAGGTACTTGGTAGTTCAGCTAGCGCAACTTTATTACCTAACTTCTCTTCTCCTTCATGGGAAAAAAACTGAAGATTAGGTTTAATTGCAACTTGATACAGCATTTAAACGAAGTTAATGCTACGGCGGTACATATGCTTAGAATGAAAACATCTAAGGTATCAACGGTTCAGCTTTGGTTAAGCACAACTTAAGCTATCCTAATTATATTTTCAAATACACGGGGGATTCATACCGCCTTAGATTTTTGCAATCTTGGGGTCGGTTAACTCTGACTTTATAATGTGCTTATTTGAGGGTAGGTTCTGCAAGGGTAGACATTACAAATTGGAGAAACTAAGCTTGATATGGCATCCTGCTGCATAAGACTTGATCGTTTGGCTAAGGAATACCATTTATATTTAGACATATTTTGCTTAAGGTGTTTTATGCATAACTTTGATGACATGGTGACTTTTTTTATGTGTTTCTTTTTTGCGGAGTGGGGTGAGGGTCTTCAGGAACCATGTAAATGGCAACCAAAGGCAGTGAAGAATTAGATACCCGATCAAGGGAGTGTAAAAGCGAAGGCCAGGTAGGTTAATCGTTTGGCCAAGGAATTCCATTTATATTTAGACATGTTTTGCTTAAGGCGTTTTATGCATAACTTCGATGACATGGTGACTTTTTTTATGTGTATTTCTTTTTTGCGGAGTGGGGTGAGGGTCTGCAGGAACCATGTAAATGGCAACCAAAGGCAGTGAAGAATTAGATACCCGATCAAGGGAGTGTAAAAGCGAAGGCCAGGTAGGTTAATTGAGATAAAGGTGAACAGGAGGGCACTTTATATGAACCCACTCATTCCTACTTACTAGATCCTTTCCACAAATTCTGTGTGGGGCAAATTGGGTGCATCTTTCCATCAGAAAGGTGAAACTGCAATCAGCTTTTCTTTTCCCCCCTCTAAGATCACTACCATATTCTTAGTAGAAACCAAATCCTAAATAGCTTAAGATAAATCTCTATATGGATGAGTACCTTGCAATACATTGCTATCAAAAGCATAAAACTTTACAAGAACAATGAGAATTTGTGGAAATTTTAAATGTATGTCAAGGTGTGGCTACGAGCATGGTATTACAGTTGGTGAGAAACTTCTAATCACAAACTCAGAAAAATAAAAATAAATTATTAATGTGTAAAATTTGTAGAATTAGATAAGGAATTCTTTTGATAGGTTACCAAAAAGTTCACAATTTTACTTTTCATTTATGAAAAATCCAAGTATAGTATCTCCACCCCTCATCTGAGTAGAGCCACGACCTTTTTTTTCTTATGTGTATATCTATTAACTCTCACATTGACATCTTGTAGTTGTCAAAACAGGCTCCGTTAAGTTCTTTTTTGTATAGAATTAAAAGTTATGTAACAGATGCATATCTCCCCCAAATTCAGTAAACTTAAAAGATGGTAAAGTTTTATCTGATAGAAAGTATTTTGATACTCATCCAAGCCTTCTTTTACAGCCAATTATTACCGTCTATCTTCTTCTTCTCATCAAGTATTTGAAGAAATGAGCTTATTAAGAACAACTAATGAGACTAACTAAGAAAAGAGAAAAGTGAGTAGTCTTTCGGTCCAGTCTAGTTCATGGTATCTTAGTGTTGGATAGGACAATTGATGCTGCCAGCACGATTGATTTTGTCGTTTTCAATGGATTCTCATTCTGGTGGTCCAACTACAAAACACATCGGACTGTTGAGTGACCTTTAAGACTTACTAGCTTTCGCCTGTATAACCATTCTCTTCCGCCTATTAGACACTTTTATATGATTTGCATGAATTCTATGTGATTGATAAACCCAACATAAATAAAAAAGTTCTATTGAAATGAATATCAACCAAAGGGAAAATCTGAGCATATTTGAAAGTACTTGTAAGGTTGATGAGATCAAATGTGTGTTATATATACCGTTTCACATTGAAAGGTTAAAATTTAAAAAGTTGGAGTAAACTTTTGCAATTGCAAGTAGCTGTGATGAGGTGGGAATAGTTGGAAATGATAAGAAGGAATATATATCATTTGGAAGCCCAATGAACCGGAGGAGGTGACAACCATGCACCTCATCTGACAACTATGAGGTGCATAGTTGAGGTGACAACTATGCACCTCATGTAACCATTATCTCTAACCACTATTGTAACAGACCTCTAGTTCGCACGTTCGACGCTGTGACAACTATGCACTTCATCTGGTTCCTCTCCTACTCGGTGATGGGAATTTGTGTTTGGTAAAAATTTCATAGAGGGGATAAGATAAGGTGACTGTGAGCAAAGCGGGAAGAGTAGGAAATGATAAGAAGGGGGAGGGAAACCATGTATTCAAATTCTTAAGTCAATAATATAAGGAGCTTTCATATTTCTTAGGTGATATATTCTGTACAAAAACCTTATGAATATTTCTTTTGGTCATTCAAGCACTCTAACAATAAGAAGCTGCCATTGTTAGTCTTGCTTAGTTATTTATTACAGCATTAGCCTAGAAATTAGAAAGTAACATTTTAGGGACCAAATGTGATGTTTCTTCCATTACTTATTGACAATGGAACAATTGCATAGCCTTGTTCTGTTATAGAGGGCATTTGATCCGGTTCAAGATCCATTTCTGATCTCCTAGCAAACCTGCCACTTGCTCGGTGTCTTGTCTCTGCATTGGCCTTCCTCGAGCTGTATCTTATTTTCTTCTCAAACTTCCGTGTTTTCCTTTTCTCTCTATATCTTAAGACTTTGGCTTCCCTGGTCTCGGGACAATATTGGGGTGGAACTATCTCCACAATGCTCGAGAGTAATCCAAACGTCCTTTCTTGAGGTATGCTGTCCAAATTTGTGTAGCTGCCCATTGTTGCCTGTGGTACAATGCAAGCATCCATTGATGGGAGAGAGGCCTGCTTGTAAAGGTAAAATTAGAGAAGGTTACTACTCCCTCTGTCTGATTTTACTTGTCCTAATTGACTTTTAAGATCAAATTTTCTAATTTAAAGATTAATAATTAAACAAATGTATTAGAAATTTTAAATCAAATAAGTTGACTCGTATAGTACGTGCTTTCTTATGATAATAATTTTGTACACTTTGATAATATATTCGATGTACTTTCTTATGACAATAATTTTGTGTCTATATCTAATATCTAATAAACTTAAGAATGTTTTCTTATTCTAAATATGGTCAATTTGACCATAAAAAGTCGATTATGACAAATAAAACTTGGTACAGGGAGTATTAAGTAAAGAGCAAGATCTTCTAGATGTGAATCTAACAAGTTGAAAGCAGCTTTAGAGTAAGAAGGGAAAAAAGGGAAATGTCAGGAAAAATTGAATCTAAAGAAATAAAGGAGCGAGTAACTAATTAACTCATGTAAAAATAACAGAGAAAAAACTCCATGAATTTGAAGTTGTTGAGCTTATAAGAGTGGAACTAGATCAAGAATAGAACAAGAATTAGGGATTTTTTTTTCCCTGATGATCCGAGTGAAAATCATGAAAGTCCTTGAATACGTACCTGAATGCTCTAAATCTATCAGAGCTGACCTTTCAGTTAGAGCTGTTAAACTAATCTTCTACTCTAAGGGAGCGCACAGTTATTAATCTGCTTTGTTAAAGAGCCAATTATGACTTCCCTGCAGAAAAAGTACTGCTTTATGTCCATGGAGAGGACGAAATATCTAAGAATGCATCTCAGAAAAGAGAAAGAGGAAAAGGGTATATCTACCTTTCAGACCCCAATTAGGATACAACCAAAAAAAGTGAGACTTTTTTTTCTGAACCATAAAAAACACACACTACAAAGAAGAGATTAGAAATCCAGATAGATATTTCGAGGTTCAGAAACTTACAGTAGTCCACTTACTTGAAGGGGTTTGTATGAAGCCAGCTTTAAAAGCTTCATTTTCAAGTCCCAAATAAAAGCTGTGAAGCTGTACTGGATTTTCTTCCACGGCTTGCATTGATAGAACTGGCACTATTCTCTCGGTTCCATTACAAGCCTGCTGAAAACTGTAGAGTTGCAGCTGATTGTACTGCTGTTGGTACTCAATTTGAGTACCAACACGATAATTTACAATATCCACGTTCTCATCAACATTTTCATATGTCAGCCCATCGTTGTTAATCTGCTCTTCCTCATTGTTGTGATTGAACAACCACCAAGAAATTATTTCATCCCCACACTGCTTGGTAATTTTGTAGTTGGCATCTTGAGTTATGACTCTGTTTTCTATGTTGAATTTAGGGACAAGTGGATCAACCACGTAAGCTGACAAGGGGCCGTACGTAAAACTAGAGACGTGGTTTACCTCTTCGTGGTGGCTGCGTGCCAGTAGGTTGGCCGAGTTTAGCTCATTGTTGCACTTGGTGGAAAGAGAAACTGCTTGAGCTTCATATTGGAAAGCTGCTGCTGCGCCATGCAGACATGCAGTACACATGGATACGTGATTCTGGGACAATGCCTCTAGGTTGGAACTGTAGATGCGTGCGCTGCAACCAGCACAAGGGTAAGAGTAGGTAGGATAAAAGCCACTACCATTAGAACTCTCCGTAAACATTTTTTGTTCTAGCTATAGCTAGCTAGCTTGTAGTAATATTTGTATAAATTTATAAGGTTGCAACTTATTTTTGAAAATGTAAGCTTGTAGTTTTATAGGGAATTCGGAGAATCCAGAGGGGGGAAAAAAAGTGGGAGGAAATTAATGTGATTGAGAGGTTTCATATGTGACTTTGTGGTTAGTTGAGAGGAAATTAATGTGGTCAGTTTGTGCCTCGGATGGTCTTAAGCGCCAGGAATCTTCCTTTTGTGGAGGCGCATACAGTGGCGAAGTCAGGAAAAAATGTCAGCGGGTCAAATTACTAAGGTCGTGTTTGATAAATATGAGAATTAAGATCTGAATAATTATAATATCTTAATAAATTAGATCATCTGAATGGTTATGAGGTCTGAATTTAAAAAATTGTTTGATAACAAAAAAGTAAGTTGTCTTTTAATGACACTATTTTACCATTTTAAAGGGTAAAATTTTATTTAATAATTTTAAATATTCAATTTAATAAAAATGAGTGCATAATATTGTTGAATATATAAAAATTATCAAAAAAATTTCATCAAGATGTACCTCTTAATTATTAAGATTTCATTTTCTGTCTTACCGATTAAGAGGCATTTTAGAGGTAACAAAAAACAAAACAAACAGTATCATGCCTCTTAGCGAATAAGAGGCAATCCATTAAGAGGCAATCAGATGTAAACAAACAGCACCTAAATTACACCCATAAAAATCTATTACATTATATATATATATAAAAAATTAAAAATTTTAGTGGGATCAAATTACTAAATTACATTTACAAAAAAATTATTACATTATATATATAAAAAAATCAGTGGGATCAATTGACCCCACATTCCAATACCTAGCTTCGCGGCTGCTCCCATATATATTTCACTATTTATTAAAGTTTATTTGTGGATACCTTCTAATCAAATACAAATAATATTCATATGAATGGAATACGAATGATATCCGCAAGTTGTGATTGGAATGGAAACAACACGTTTCTCAAATTTAAATTAAAAAAAACATTAATTAATGAGAAAATGGCCATCTGAGACTCTTGAGCTATACCCAGTTGGAGCTTCATGTGGGGTTGAAGAAATTGAGCTTCCTTTTCTTCGCACCGGACCGGCGGCAATCAACCAACACAACTGCAAGAGTGGATTTGAATATTAGACTTATTATCTTCTTCTTCATCTGGCCTCTCTTTGGGGCAGGCCTTTGATTCTGGTGTTTTGAAGCGCACATCATTTCCATTTCTATGAAATTGAGCTATGTACCAGAAACAGAGCAAGAACAGGGGAAAAGGCAGAAGCTAGTGTGAGGAATGAAGAAACTAGAGACTATTTGTAAAGGTTGATAGGGACTCCATTGCAAATTTCAGTTACTTGATTATCAAGTTTTATACAGTAGTTTCAGTTACTTGATTGTCAAGTTTTATACAATAGACGGGGACCATGTAAATTAGATTCCTAAGGCTGAAGCAAATTGAATTGAACATTGATACATAGTGAAGTTTTTAATATAACTTCCACCGGGTGGAGAGTTTAATGAAGCTTTCAAGTTTTTTCTTTAGGGATGAAAGTGCAATTGCTAGTAAAAGTTAGAAATAAAAGTATAATAAAGCCTAAAATCAATAAGAAATTGAATTGCACATTGTAAATATTATTATTAAAAATAATAAATAATTTTTTTTATTCCTTTTCCTCTAATAGTGTGATTATATTCTTAACAGGGGGTGGCAACAAAACAAAAATAGAAACAAGCACAAGTTTATAGAAAACTCAAGAAACATGTATATTCCACTTCCTTCAAATATACATTCCACTTCCTTCAAATAGTAAAATAAAACTAAAGCAAAGCCTTATCGTCAATAAAAAAAAAAACTTTGCGATTAATATTTAAATGCTTTGGTAAGTAATATTTGAGCATAAAACTATGAACTAATTCAGCATTTATTTGATTCCCATTTGTTCAATGGGTAAACTTTGCGATTAATTTGTCAACATGAATGATGATATCATCTATCCAAGGTCGAACCGTGCCTTGGGGCTGGAGCATCCATGTCACAAACTGGTGAAGCGCGTCTGGATATGGAGGATTTGGCCCGGCTGGCCACTTTACCTGTGCATTTACAATAGCCAACTGCAGGCTTCCTCCGGATTCACCAAGTGCATACTCAAATGGTGATACACCGTACCTGCAATACAGACATTATGAACTGTTTCATACGATGGTTATTTTGCAAAAGAATTGGCATCACAATAAACAGAATGAAATGAATAAATGCTTGCATTAAAAAAAGAATAGGACAATTGAGACACTTTTAATTGAGATAATAATAATATGAGAAACTGCAGGTAATGTGTACAATATCGTATCTAAGTAAAAGATTGAATACTAGTCCAATCATAAGACAGCTTTTTAAACATAGAAAGTTCATTTTGATCATAAAGAATGGCATTTCCCAGCATTGCACCCACAAATGCAGGGTGCTTATGGTGACGGTTGTGAGTTTTATTTTGGGAGGAAGCAAAGGGAAAGTAAGGAAAATTGGATGCTTTCTTTCCAAAATTGGAAGGAAAATGTTCTACTTTCCCTTCCCATCCCTTCCCCCCCCCCCCCCCCCCCCCCCCCGGGAAATAAAACTCTCAAATGAACCTTCAAGGGAAGACTGGAAAAAGACTGCCTGCATTCTAATGACTCGTGCTTGGTAACCATTGCATATATTACTAATTTATTATTGGACCAATCCATGACTTCCTATAGATATGAATATAGGAGTTTATCTGACATTCGGTGTTCATAGCAATTAACGACACACTACCATTGAACCAAACCATGGTTTCCGAACAGAGATATTTATTCGAGTGATCTAATATTCAGTGTACATAACAATTAACAAGCATGATGAGCTATGTGTACAATTGGTCTGGCAATACACACGCACACATATAGGGAAGTAATCCTAACTTGTATATGTACAAAGTATATACAGAAGCCACATGAATGCCTACACATACAAATATTCAGATATACATCGGTTTTGGTATATGTGTTTGTGTTCATTAGATGACATAATTAGTTGAGTAAATCCATGTATGAACATCATGATGCTGATATTCTTAAATGGGTATTACTAAAAGTAATGATGAGCAGTTAATCAGAAAATCATGCCTGGCTTTGAAAATCTGGATTCTAGTTTAGCACATACAAATTCCTATCAACAAATAATCGTTGGAATACTTGCAGAACTAATTACTACCATAAAACCCTTGTACTAGTACCACCTCCCAATCACATAAATGAGCTCCAACCATAAGTTTATAGACACTTAGTAACTGATATTGATGTACCATTAGCTAACAAGATGATGAAAGTGCAACTATATAGCATATACTTGTTCACAAGTTAGACACTGATTACTCAAAGCAAAGGGAAGAAGAGAGCATACATTACAGCGTACAAGGTGCAACCTAATGACCAGATATCAGTTCTTTCGTCAATATCTGCATGGCTTGGGCAATCCCACAACTCAGGAGCTCGGAAAGGTGCTGAACAGTGCTCAGATGCCCATTCCTACATCATAAAATTCCAGAAAACCAATAAGAAGCACATTTGATAAAGCAATGAGCCTCTGAAAGAATGAAATGTGGACAACACTACAGTACTCTTAAATCTGGTTGTAACAATAAAGGCTGATTTCAACTAATTACAGGCGGAGAAATAAGAATCCATGGTGTGAATCAAACTACAAAAGACATTTGAAACTTGAAAGCAAAGATATGAACCAAAATTGATTCGTAAATACATTATAGGTAACATAAATGCAAAAATGTAAGAAACCAAACTGCTAGACAGGACTTGCAAATCATAGAAGCTTGGATATGCAGCACTATTAAGGATGCTTGAGATCCGGCTTTTATGTCTTGTCAGAACCATGCTTTTTAAAAATTATATGCAACACCAAAAAATTTCTCCTATGAGTGACAATCAACTAATTATTCATCACTCGTAATAACATGTTAATGGTTTGATCTATTAACGAGATCTATCCAATTACCCAATTTTTTCACAAAATAAAATAAAATAAAAAAATCCATAGTAGCATAGAGCATGTAACCATTCCTTTTCCATTCATCTACTTGGTCATTCAATCATCAGCCATCACACCTTTTCTCACCATCAACGCGGCTACGCCTATGGGCTGTCAATCGTGTAGTTTGAGCAGGGCGGGCATCGTGTCAAGTCATAGTATTACATTAAACACCTCTCTTTCACTTATAGTGTCAAGACTCTCAACTCTAACAACCACCTTTTAATTGTTTAATACTCAAATTTTGTCAACCAGTTTGACTTGTTTAATACTCATATTTTGTAACACAACACAACTCAATATGATTGTTCACCAAACAGTAACACAAAACATTATAAATAAAATTATGCATTTTATATAACACACTTTCGTATAAAACAATTCAAGAAAATCGTTTAAACAAATAACTAAGAAATTTATAGCTTGTATATAGAGTCAATTCATAGTGTTTTATCATACAAATTCTAATTTATTATAATAAAATCCTAATCGAATGGGTTAATCGTGTTAAACGTGTCAATCTGTATATAAAACTAAGCCAAACCATTTTACTTTCGTGATTAAAATGTCACCTGTTTATGACACAAACCCATTTATGCTCAACCCAAACCCTCGTATCAGTTGTCGGCCAGGATAGTCAAGTAAGAAAGGAATGTTCGGCTGACGGTTTGTTTCTCTCTTCTAACTCTAATATCGTGTTGTACTGCAAATTAACACCCTATTGCAAATTGACACCCCTATCTACGCCCATATATCATTTTCACCTTTCAGTCTAGTCCTCTTAATACCTGCAACTTAAATTGAATGGCGCCTCAGCAGTGGTTCACTCATTTGTCAGCATTCAGAGGACCATAAGCTGAATCACTATCTTTTCTTCAACTGGTGTAGTATTTTTCATCTAATAAATAAATATGCTCATCTAAATATCAGTTCTTGAAATTTGAAATCTAGTAGTTCCTCTCTAATTCACATTGTGGCTATATATATTATGTCCGTGTTTCTTGACATAGCAACAAAATATGCTGTATGTGAACTTGCATATCTTTTCATATGTTGTGATGTGTGCCAGAGCTAAAAATAAGTATGCCGAGCATATCCTAACTTCATAATTGACGGAAATTTAGATAACAGTTGAAAGCCAGTCACAGCAAGCTTGTGCCAAGCACAATATCGTAACTTCAATAAGACCAAGATTAGACATTCTTTATTTCTTTTGCATGGCTGCGCTTGACTATACTGTCCAGTAGAAAAGCATGAGGAAACAATTAACGCTGAAAAGTGTAGACACTATATAATCCTCAGAAAAAGCACATATATAAATATATACTCACACATGCATGTATATAAGCGAAACATACTGAGTACCTGTAGCTGTAATGCCTCTGAACGAGAGCGGATTTGCTTTCTTGCTGGACGAGCACTTCCAAAATCCATCAATATTGCAAGAGGTGGCTGACCTTTTCTATGTGTTAAAAGGACATTACCAGGTTTGACATCGTTGTGTGCATATGGAGGCTCAAGATTGTGCATATGCTTGAGTCCTGCACACAGCTGCAAACAAGTGTCTTAACAATAATATGCTTATGGCACATCAATGCAAATGCAGCACCAAATAATGACATGAATGCATTAACCCACTTTCATTGTCATTAAGAAACGGGAAGCCATTGAATAAGTACACAGCACTTAGCTTGATTCCACAATCTATCAAGTACAAACCTTAGATATTCCTGTTTCTTAGGAAGAAGAGATGAGGGAGGGGGAAGAGGTTTGGGAATCTGCATTACTGGGAATACCATGTACTTCATATCTCAACACTTTCCAGCTTAAGTGACGTCTACTATTTTTTCTTAAGATAGATGTAGATAGACATTCAAGAAAAACAGGTAGTTTTGAAAACATACATGCCAAAGAAAAATAGTCTGACGAAGGACATGATTCTTATCTACCTGCCGGAATATTTGAAGAACATCTGACGTAGAAAAGAACTCTTTCTTATCTTTCATTACTTTAGCATTGTCCAGTAATGTTCCGTCCAAGTGAACTGGAAACAGCAAGTATGCTTCATGCATCCAAGATTGTTCTGGTGTGGTCTGGACAATGGAAAATAACATTATTGACTAAAAATTGACAAGGAAGAAAAAAGTTGTGCATGAAAAATACGGAAGGAAAATAGAGGCCTGCCTCTTAAAAATTAGAAAACACAAAGCCCATTGTTCACATGATTATAGAAAGCAATGAATTAATGTAAAGGTTTCCACAATACAAGAGGCAACATGCATATTCCTTTAAACTCAAAAGTACTGCAGACTTCAGAACAGGAGTCCATTTCATTTTTCAAGAATACAAAGTGAGGCTCTGACTGAACCTGGATATATGTATATATATTTATGGGCAATGATCCATAGCCAAAAGGGGAAGGGAACTCCCATCCTTCCAACCCAATCTGAGCCGTCCATGAAGAGATTTAATGGTGTGATAGGAACCCAATCTGCAGGATAATTATTAGGAGTCATTACAATTGTCTAGCAGAGCCGGACCCACAAAGGGAATGTACAAGATTGCCCCTGATTAAACTTATAGCCTATCGCACGATTATTATGCGGTAGGAACTGGCTCTGCTTCACAATCTCGCAGATGGAACGGGGCTCCACTAGATAGTCTAGCGGTAGGCAGTATTTTACCCAAATTGTTTGGCCGATTGGGAAACTCACTTTTGCCAACATTAAATTGTCCCACAAAAAAAATCACAACCCACAGGTCCCACACTCCCCTCCCCTGTATTTAAACAACACAGACGTACCCTTCTCCAATAAAGCAGAACAAAAAAAAACAAAAAATAAAAAATGGAAACCTCCCATTCCCAATCTACAAACCATTTCCTTTCTTCAATTCTTCTTGCTTTTGTGCTGCTTTTTTCCCTCAATTCTCTCTCATATGCAGCCTCTAATTCAAATTACACCACTTTTCTCGAGTGCCTAACTAAAAATTCAAGCCCAAATGACAAAATCCCCGCCATTGTTTATAGTCCCCAAAACTCATCATTTTCCTCTATTGTACAAGTTTTTATCAAGAACCGCAGGTTCAATACATCCTCAACTCCAAAACCCACAATTATTGTTACTGCTTTGAAGGAATCCGATGTCCAAAACACCATAATTTGTGCCAAAAAGATGAGAATCTAACACAAAATTTGTAGTGGTGGGGCATGAAGTTGCAATCAATAACTGCATATTTTCGTAAAACACCAAATTTTTTAAGACAATAACTGCACCCCTATGGCCTAATTTAGTCACCCCCAAAATTCTCGTAAAATTATCTTTTTTACAATTTAATACTAGAAAATCTACACCCATTAATCCGATAAACGCTTCCTCGACTCCCCTACAATAACTTCTGCCGACATTCTGGCCCTTTCCATGGATTGGATGTATTCAGATTGTCAGAATTCATCTGGGACTATGCAGACGTGTCGGCCGCACGTGTGCCGGCTTGCAATTGCAAGGCCAACGCTTGTTGTTGTAGCTCCACCATGGGACAATGTTTCTACTGTCAATTTGGAATTCCACCCTGCAGCATGGTTGAGATTAGCTCTGCTACACTTGAATCTTTCAAAATTTCACACTACATATAGAAAATTGTAATGGGCAGAAAATTTCACCACTCGCAAGATCGTGAAGCGGAGCCAGTTCCTACAGCATAATAATCGTGCAGTAGGCTAAAAGTTTAATTAGGGGCAATCTTGTACATTCCCTTTGTGGGCCCGGCTCTGCTAGACAATTGTAATGGCTCCTAATAATTATCCTGCGGATTGGGTTCTTATCACACCATTAGATCACTTTATGGACGGCTCAGATTGGGTTGGAAGAATGGGAACAGAAAATAGGCAGATAGAATGAGAAATGTGACAACGTAAAAAAATTACCATTAAGCAAGAAGAGGAATGAGAAAGTGTTGGGCGTTGGCTTCGAACCTTGCTACAGAAATATCACATGCCCAATAAAAGTTTGATGTAAAATCTGTATGAATTTTTAGGTGTGAGGAAGCTTGTATGCATTTTTAGGTATGAGGAAGCTTAACATTGTGGGATTCAAGCTTTAAGTAATCTATCCAACTATTACATTATTCTCCTTTTACTGTTTCATTCAGTAAATTATTTCATTCTGAAATGTTTAGTATATCAAAAGGGAGGAACATAAGGAGGGGATACTTGAGAATCAAGATCTAATCTAATGAAATAACTATTAGTTTTACTTTGTTGCTAGTTCATCTTTAATATTGGAGGATTTAATGAAGTTGGCTTTTATTCTTGAGGCACTATTAGGCCTGACAAAATATGGTCATGGGTTGGTTTTGGTTTTCAAAATATGGTTATGGTTCCATTTAAGAACTAAAACATATTAACTATTTTTCATATGGGTTGTGTGGGTTGGAACTATATGGTTATGGTTCAAAACCATATTAAACATATTAACCATTTTAAGATGTTTTGACTTTTAAACAGAACTTTTGAAAAATGAAATTGTGACCGTCACAATTAAATTAATTAAGTAATAATATGATATAAAAATTATTAATATAAATAATAAAATGCTAAAAAACTATACTAATAAATCTTTAAATTGAAATTATTAATACCCTTCCATATTTAAATAATTTTTCAAAATTATTATAAAGTTAACTTCATGATAACCAGATTTAATTTTCTAATACGACCATGCGCCACTAGTAATTTTCAAGTCGGTTTGGCGAAGTGGTGATGAAGCAAAATATACTCCATTTAAAATTAATTTTAGTAATTATAAATTTTAATTGAAATTGATTTTTAAAAAATAGAATTTTTTTTGACATAAAATTCATTTTCACCAAAATACAATTTATAAATATGCTCTTAAATTATCCAAAGAAATAAAAATTTCATATAACACACTTTTATACAGTTTAATTAATATTTTCTTGAAAAATATTTATGAATTGTGTAAGTAAATAATATTTTAATTTTTTATTAAAGTATTTTTGTTTGTAACTCTGCCCGTTGTCAGTCACTCTGTACTTCTTAGCCAAAGTAAAATCCTTGTAAATAAAACACAAATCAGGTTCTTTTGTCCCCTCAACACCGAAACTAAAGGTTCAAATCCCAAAAATATTTTAATGCAACAATTTCAAATCATAATCACAACCAATAAACAATTCCCTGAATTCGAAATGAAGCGTAACGTGATCTAATCATCCTCTAATAATTCCTACATTCCTTATATATATATATATATATACTAGTTGTGTCCCGTGCCTCCGGCACTACATAGACGGTGAGATTTACCCAAACTTTGAACTGCCCAGACGATTTATTAGGGTGAGCGAAAAATTCAAAATCATTTTTTAATTTCTCTCTCATGATGTTATCTCAGACTTAGTGGTTGTGGCAATGATTTAGATCGGAATGGAATATAGATTGAAAAATAGTCAACAGATTCAGAACTATATTTGTTTTAAAAAATATGGGTCCAAACTTTAACCAACCTGAATAAATAAAAATGGTTAACCAACACATTTGGTTCCAGTTAATATAGTTTGACTCAACAATTAACTAACTATATTGTCAGGTCTAGGTACTATCTTCTTGCCTGAATAAATTTTATTATTGTGCTTTACTCAAAATTCATTTTAATACTCCTTCTCACAGTTCTAAAAATTCCCGCCTAGGCATTAGGCAATCCTCTATCGTTTCAATTTGGCTAGGCGCCAGGGTCCCCGTCTAGGCAAAATCAAACATCTACAGTACTTGAAATGAATTTGTTAAACTTTAAAAGTATTTTTTGATAATGTTTCATGTAAAATTTAAAAAAAAATTACATAACTATATGTTTTGTATAGTATAACAAGTATGTACAACAAAAAATAAATATATAAGATCGCCTAAGAAAACACCTAGTCCGCCTCCGCCTAGGCGCCCCCTAACATGTAACATACTCAACATGTAACAAAGCTTAAGGAAGAAAAAAATTGACCAACTTACTCAATATTTACCCCTCCTATAAATGTGACAAGAGAAGGGTCTACAATTCCACATAAATTTATCTCAAACATTCAAGTATGCAATATAGTTTTGTAAAAAAAATAGCATTGGTTTGTAAAAGTGAAAAGATTCTGGGAAATCCATATCCAAGCACAACACCCATTTGATGCAGAAGAAGTAATTATATTTTGCTGAAGAGCAACTATTACCAGATTCAATCGTGATGAGTTTCCTCTTAAATAGACTGAGGGACTCCATCAAAGTTAATGGGGAACCTCGAGAGACTTTTATTTTATTTTAACAAGTAGCCTCTTGAGAATGTGTTAAACCTACAAAGCTGGACGAGTTTGGGAAGTCCAAAAAGAAGGCTTAATTTGATGCTATGCCCAGTCTAGCACAAGATTTCTAGCAAGGATAACTCTGATTTGTTATTTTTTGAAATGTTGATAGGGGAACCTGGACAGGGCTTGCTACAAATAAACATAATCTTGCTTTTTGCAAGTGAAATTCGCATAACAAACTGAACGTGTGTTCCCAATGGTGTAAGTATGGTCTATTCATATTAACACTTTAGATCTCATTCAATAGTTATTGGGCAGGAATATGTTTGCAAAGCATAAATAAGAGAAGTAGAGTACTTTTGAAGTAGTTGTACATAATCATACATTACAATAAGATATAAGCTGAGTGCTATCCTACCTTCACTGAGATAATAGCATGATCGAGGAGAGGCAGCAGATTCGAGTGACTAAAAAGAGACGAAACACGGATCTCCTCCCTCACCAACTCCAATTGCTCTCTATTTTGAATGAGAACTTTTTTCATTGCATATGTTCCATCATCTGCACGAAAAATCAATCCCAAAAATCAAAATCAAGAATGAATATAACTCTATATGTTTCCACTTCCTCATATAACATTATAACTCTATATGTTTCCACTAACTAATATTAACATCATCAAAACAAAAGGAAAAATTAAATTAGACTCATCTTCCACAGTCCCATATATCTACCACTCCCAAATCACAAATTGAAAAATAATACAATATGATATCCATAATTTAAAAAAGAAATTGCACTTTTTTAAGTTTAAAACATCAAATAGAAGAACAAAAAGCTGATTAAATTTAAGAAAATGAAACAGACCCATCTTCCTTGCTCACCAATATCACAATTCCTAAACAAAAACCTGAAAACTGACACAATAGGATACCAAAATCAAAGATTTGCAATTTAGTTAAGCACTTCCAAGTAAAAGAAACATTAAATCATTTTAAAAATTGGAAAAGACCCATCTTTTACACTCCCATATAAACACCTATTCCTAAATTAGAATTTGAAATCACAATACCCAGATACAAAAAAATCACCTTTTTTCAAGTTAAGAGCTTCCATCAAAAGAACAAACAAGAAACAACCACTAATTTGTAATAAGAGATTGACTTGGGCCCATTTCCCTCGCTCCGTATAAGCATCAATTCATATAAATACCAAATAAAAATCCATACTTGAAATATCTAATAACTTTCAGAATCAAATTGAGCAATCAAAAAGAGAGAGGATCAACCAGAGATGTGAGATGGGTTTTTGAATTTCTTCGAAATGCCACCAGAAGAAGCGTCGGTGAGGATCTCCTTAACCAGATAGACAAAGGCGAATCCACCTTCGCCCAGCTGCCTAATGACCCTGAATCGATTCTCATTGATCCAAACATCTCCGCCTCCATTAACGGCGTCGTATAACGAGTTCAATCCAGAAAACGAGCACCCCATTTTTTGTATCCGAGTATCTGCAACTGGTATATACACTTTCTCTCTCTAAATTATGCTTCACAAAATAAGATCTCCGCTTCTTCTTCTTCTTCTCTGTAATCTTTAGCTTTGTCCCTAATTTAGTGTCTCTAAATTGTAGAAACAAGATTTACAAAATTTCATTGCGATGGCTCGGAGTTTCATACAGTTCAACAGGCTCGATCGGTCTCCATTATGGACCCTTGGGCAACTGGTTAAAATTAAAATTCAAGTTCACTCATAAGTTCTTTTAAGTGCACTGATCACTAGTTTGACTTAAAAATTAAGTTAGAGCAAATTGTAATTTGACTTATAAATAAGAAATTAAATTAAAATAAATTGTGAAAATAATTTATAAGTTAAAATAAAAATGAGTGACTAGGTTATATTATTCAGGCCCACATTATTTGCTTTAAAAAAATTATAACCCATTTTTGGTTGTTAAAAGGATTTTTAAATTCAAAAGTGACCCTACAAGTATTACAAAATTCTTATTGTAATTGTAAAATATCAATATTTTTAAGAAAATTGTTAAATTTACAATAGAAAAATTTATTTTCACAATAGATTCTATAGCGACTATTTTTACCGTCATTATATATCTACAGAGTCAATTTTATTATGAAAAATAATAAAAAAAACATTGTGAATTTAATAATTTTCTATATTTAATTGTGCTTGTTGATATTCTTAATTTTACAATTATATTCATTTCTTTATTGTATGGATGATCACCATAATTAGGTCATATTCGGTTTGATAGATTTTAAAGTTATGAGCTTTCCTAACAATATAAGGTTGTGTTTGATAAAATTAAATATTAAATTTGAACAATTTAGACAATCTGAATAATGTAAAGTATCTGAATAGAATTATATTTAAATAAAAAATATTATTTAATAATTAATTTTTTTTAAATGTCTTAATAACAATATTTTACCGTATTACCCTATGAACTCTTTTTTCTTTCTCATCTTTTACACTCTGTTTCTGAGTTTTGAACAGAAAAGAAAAGAATATAAAACTTAAATTAGAACAGAAAAGAAAAGAATAGAAAACTTGAAGTTTTTCTTTGTGTCGTTTCTGAATTTTTAATAGAAAATGATAGAAAATATAAAATTGAGGACATGAGTTGTAATTTAAAATTTATTATATTAAAAGTTGATGATAATATGAGAATTATAAAAATATTACTTATTCCAATTTCTTTTTCGTCCAAATCAGGCCAATTTTGGACAGAAAACTTTGGCAGAAAAAGTGACCAAGTTTTCTATCCATTTATTTTGTTTTCCGTTTATTAAAAAACTCAAAAACATAAAAATTGGAAAGAAAACTTAAATTTTCCGTTCATTTCTTTTCTTTTCTATCCATTTTAAAACTCAGAAACAGAGTGTTACTCTCTTATCTAATCTCTCTTATATGATATATTCTTGCAATTTGACTGAATCATTTCAAAAACTCTTTTTGTCTTTCTCAGCTATATTCTCTTATCTTATTTAAATTTAATGTGCATTTTTTTCTTCTACTTTTTTAGTTCTAGCACAATACATGAAGCACAGTATATGAAATCAATTAATTATACAGCTTTTGTAAGACCCCGAATTTTATGAAATAAAAGTATTCAATTTTTCTATTCAGTAAATGGTTAAATTGATAAATGTTAAAGTTAAGGGTGATATATAAATTTTTTTTCAAAATACACAAGTGGTTATAAAATATTCATTGTTGTCGGGGAATATTCGTTTGGTCGTGGAATATTCTTTCTGTCGGGGAATATTCGTACGACGGCGCAGCTATTTGTGGGCCCCATAACGAATAACTGTCGGGTGAAGAAAACGACAAATTTGAGTTTTTACAAATAACGGCGTAGTTGTTACCGTTAACACTGTTGGAATACCCGGTGGTTAAAATACAGTAATACGCGTTATTGCACAGTAGCACACGGTATTGCACAGTATTTTTAAAATTATTGATTCTTACGTAAGAAGGCACTACTCAATAATTGTTACAGTAATTACTGTTCAATATTTTATTTTATTGATTCAATAATTGCTGCGTTGATATTTTATATTATTTTTGTTTCAATAATTGTTGCTGCACAGTATTTTCTATTATCAGATCAATAATCCATATTATTTGAATAATATTATTAGATAACATTATTGGCAATGTCTAGAAAGTTCTGTCTAAGGAGAGGTTTGGTCATCTAATTGCGCGCCAGTAAGGAGAAATCCTTATTGGAAAGCCCCCTCTTTCCTGGGAACGGCCTGGTTGTCTTAAATGTGATTCTGTAATATTATTTGTGAATAATTAATTATTGATTTATATGATAAGAAAATATTTATTTTATGTGGATATAAATGATGGATATATTTTTGTGGTTAAAAATGAAGGAGTTAATGTTGAGGTTTTTATCAGTATTTTTGTCGGAATGGAGGTATTAAAAATCAGGATTTTTGAGATATTTTGCGGGGGTTATAATTTTTAATCCGACCGTTGGATCGTGGTAATTTTTGGATATGTTATACATATATAAGTTGAGTATATGTCCACAAATTTTGAACCGTTAAAAATGAACGTATGATTTATTATGAATTTTACGAGATGACTGGTTCAGAAATTGTTGAATTTTCGGAGTTTATCATTTTGGTGGAAAATTCTAGAATTGGTGGGCCCCACTTGTGGTTGGTGAAGAAATGTGCTGAATTATATTTCAAATGTGGTGGGTGGGAATAGTAGCAGGTAAAGCCATCAGGTTGCAAGTCAAACCTACCAAAATTTTTCTATAAATAGAGGGCTAAGTTAGAATTGAAAATCACACCAGAAACATAAGCTTTCTCTCTTTCTCTCTCTATATTATGAAGCATATTTTGTGAGTTTTTAAATACTTTGAGAGTTGCTATTCAGTGTAAGTTTCCTTCGGCTTTACATTCCAGTCAGAAGTACTGCTCTTTTGAGGTAAGGGATTGTAAGGGATAGTAAGGAATATCATTATTGTGGTAAGATGTATCATTTTTATGGTAAAGTGATATCATTTTCTTTCATACTCCATATTATGGTAAGATGGTATTATTCGTTTTTTTTCAGCTTATCATTAAATAATGAAAAGTTCTGAAAGGATTAGAATATCCTTAATAGTTTGTGTTTCATCTATTATTATGTTATAAATATGAACTGTTGAGGAATATCTTTGGCCTGTAGTGCAAAGATGAATGGTTGATGAATATCTTTGGCCCGTAGTGCAAAGATGACCTGTTGTTGAATATCTTTGGCCTGTAGTGCAAAGATGACCTGTTGTTGTATATCTTTGGCCTGTAGTGCAAAGATGAATTGTTGATGAATATCTTTGGCCCGTAGTGCAAAGATGACCTGTTGTTGAATATCTTTGGCCTGTAGTGCAAAGATGATCAGTTGTTGTATATCTTTGGTCTGTAGTGCAAAGATGGATGGTTGATTATTGGTTTTACAGTTGTATATCTTTTGCCTGTAGTGCAAAGATGGACTGTTGGTTATTGGTTTTACAGTTATATACCTTTTGTCTGTAGTGCAAAGATGGACTGTTGGTTATTAGTTTTACAGTTGTATATCTTTGGCATGTAGTGCAAAGTTGAACTATTGATGTACTTGATTATAAATATGAATTGTGATTTAATTATAATCTGTGGTAGTTCAGGTGAAGACAAGTGATGATAGTTCTCTTTGTCTTGGGTATAACCAAGAACTGTTGCTGATTATTACAGGAATGAAATATTAACGATGGATTTTTAATCTAGAGGAGATAGTAGACATTATGTTCTACTTGACTCTTCTAATGGATTGCACGTTCCGCTGCAACTATGGTTGAAATTTTTGTCATTTACCATATGTTCTAAATCTCTGATTTATTGTTGATGAAGGCTATTGATAATTGAATTATCTTTAGTCATGTTATTCTTTACTGAGCTAGTTGTGCTCACCCTTTTGCTTCACAATTCCTTTCAGGTAATAAGAGTGTAGCTGGGTCGAGCGGGGGTAACAAGGGAATAGAACGGTGGTCATCATTTAGTAGTTATATTTGGTGAAGAAAATAGGGTGAGGCGAACCCAACGTTGGAAGGGTGTTTTGTCACTATCATACAAGATGTCTAATGACATACAATCTCGTGTCATCATAAGACAGGGTTGTGCTCATCCACTTGCTGAGTATATCTATGGGCACTACCTATATAATCTTGGTGTTTGTTTGAAGTATAATTCTCAATTAGAGACAGTGGAGATAATGATAAGTCAAGAGAAGACTCACCATTGGGAAGAATATGATAGTAATCTTCTCGTTTTTCTTTGGGGTCTATTGGGTCAACCAAGGATAATTCTGTGGCCATATGATATCTATCATAACCTAGACGCGTGGCCTCCCATGTACGAAGGTTTCCTTGAGCACTTCCCAAAGATTCTAATTTTTAAAACAGTTTTTGACTATACCTTTATGTAAGGTGTTATTGTGAGGTGATGTCCACGGTTGGAACATGAGTCACATTTGGTATATATTTGTATCCAAACTCACAGCATATGTGTTGTTGTATTTTGCACGACAATTGCTGTAATAAAGTTGTAGTTATTTTTTTGTACCATGTATTTGGCGACTCAGAATGGGTTGGGTGGAATGAACCTGTTTTGGGGTTGTCACAGGTGGTATCAGAGCTATAAGTAAAGAGCCCCGAGCCTCTATCTGGTGACATCCTGTTGATGGGGAATGCACCGAAGCCAGACTCTCCGTAGGGGACGCCGTTCTGCGGTGGCAAGCTGATAGGTACCTTTGTGAGGTGCTGACACATGATGGTGTCCAATGTCACAGGTGGTATCAGAGCTTAGGGAAATGATCTCTGGCGGAGATCGGGAAATATAACTAGGAGGGGAGAGATGAGTAAATCCTTCGCTAGTGTGTCCTACCTAAGCTTATTTGTTGGTCAGTCATAATATTGGGATATTATGTGATATGTTAATTTGTTCAATTAACCCTTATTTTGAAGCTGTATTCTAGAATGATATCTGAAATACAGGAGATGAGCAATGGAGAAATCATGATGATAGGGAAGATGGAATCTGAAATGAAAGCAAGGTATTCTCAACTCTTTGAAATACCAGGTACGTAAATTTCGGGGACGAAATTTCATAAGGAGGGGAGATTGTAAGACCCCGAATTTTATGAAATAAAAGTATTCAATTTTTCTATTCAGTAAATGGTTAAATTGATAAATGTTAAAGTTAAGGGTGATATATAAATTTTTTTTCAAAATACACAAGTGGTTATAAAATATTCATTGTTGTCGGGGAATATTCGTTTGGTCGTGGAATATTCTTTCTGTCGGGGAATATTCGTACGACGGCGCAGCTATTTGTGGGCCCCATAACGAATAACTGTCGGGTGAAGAAAACGACAAATTTGAGTTTTTACAAATAACGGCGTAGTTGTTACCATTAACACTGTTGGAATACCCGGTGGTTAAAATACAGTAATACGCGTTATTGCACAGTAGCACACGGTATTGCACAGTATTTTTAAAATTATTGATTCTTACGTAAGAAGGCACTACTCAATAATTGTTACAGTAATTACTGTTCAATATTTTATTTTATTGATTCAATAATTGCTGCGTTGATATTTTATATTATTTTTGTTTCAATAATTGTTGCTGCACAGTATTTTCTATTATCAGATCAATAATCCATATTATTTGAATAATATTATTAGATAACATTATTGGCAATGTCTAGAAAGTTCTGTCTAAGGAGAGGTTTGGTCATCTAATTGCGCGCCAGTAAGGAGAAATCCTTATTGGAAAGCCCCCTCTTTCCTGGGAACGGCCTGGTTGTCTTAAATGTGATTCTGTAATATTATTTGTGAATAATTAATTATTGATTTATATGATAAGAAAATATTTATTCTATGTGGATATAAATGATGGATATATTTTTGTGGTTAAAAATGAAGGAGTTAATGTTGAGGTTTTTATCAGTATTTTTGTCGGAATGGAGGTATTAAAAATCAGGATTTTTGAGATATTTTGCGGGGGTTATAATTTTTAATCCGACCGTTGGATCGTGGTAATTTTTGGATATGTTATACATATATAAGTTGAGTATATGTCCACAAATTTTGAACCGTTAAAAATGAACGTATGATTTATTATGAATTTTACGAGATGACTGGTTCAGAAATTGTTAAATTTTCGGAGTTTATCATTTTGGTGGAAAATTCTAGAATTGGTGGGCCCCACTTGTGGTTGGTGAAGAAATGTGCTGAATTATATTTCAAATGTGGTGGGTGGGAATAGTAGCAGGTAAAGCCATCAGGTTGCAAGTCAAACCTACCAAAATTTTTCTATAAATAGAGGGCTAAGTTAGAATTGAAAATCACACCAGAAACATAAGCTTTCTCTCTTTCTCTCTCTATATTATGAAGCATATTTTGTGAGTTTTTAAATACTTTGAGAGTTGCTATTCAGTGCAAGTTTCCTTCGGCTTTACATTCCAGTCAGAAGTACTGCTCTTTTGAGGTAAGGGATTGTAAGGGATAGTAAGGAATATCATTATTGTGGTAAGATGTATCATTTTTATGGTAAAGTGATATCATTTTCTTTCATACTCCATATTATGGTAAGATGGTATTATTCGTTTTTTTTCAGCTTATCATTAAATAATGAAAAGTTCTGAAAGGATTAGAATATCCTTAATAGTTTGTGTTTCATCTATTATTATGTTATAAATATGAACTGTTGAGGAATATCTTTGGCCTGTAGTGCAAAGATGAATGGTTGATGAATATCTTTGGCCCGTAGTGCAAAGATGACCTGTTGTTGAATATCTTTGGCCTGTAGTGCAAAGATGACATGTTGTTGTATATCTTTGGCCTGTAGTGCAAAGATGAATTGTTGATGAATATCTTTGGCCCGTAGTGCAAAGATGACCTGTTGTTGAATATCTTTGGCCTGTAGTGCAAAGATGATCAGTTGTTGTATATCTTTGGTCTGTAGTGCAAAGATGGATGGTTGATTATTGGTTTTACAGTTGTATATCTTTTGCCTGTAGTGCAAAGATGGACTGTTGGTTATTGGTTTTACAGTTATATACCTTTTGTCTGTAGTGCAAAGATGGACTGTTGGTTATTAGTTTTACAGTTGTATATCTTTGGCATGTAGTGCAAAGTTGAACTATTGATGTACTTGATTATAAATATGAATTGTGATTTAATTATAATCTGTGGTAGTTCAGGTGAAGACAAGTGATGATAGTTCTCTTTGTCTTGGGTATAACCAAGAACTGTTGCTGATTATTACAGGAATGAAATATTAACGATGGATTTTTAATCTAGAGGAGATAGTAGACATTATGTTCTACTTGACTCTTCTAATGGATTGCACGTTCCGCTGCAACTATGGTTGAAATTTTTGTCATTTACCATATGTTCTAAATCTCTGATTTATTGTTGATGAAGGCTATTGATAATTGAATTATCTTTAGTCATGTTATTCTTTACTGAGCTAGTTGTGCTCACCCTTTTGCTTCACAATTCCTTTCAGGTAATAAGAGTGTAGCTGGGTCGAGCGGGGGTAACAAGGGAATAGAACGGTGGTCATCATTTAGTAGTTATATTTGGTGAAGAAAATAGGGTGAGGCGAACCCAACGTTGGAAGGGTGTTTTGTCACTATCATACAAGATGTCTAATGACATACAATCTCGTGTCATCATAAGACAGGGTTGTGCTCATCCACTTGCTGAGTATATCTATGGGCACTACCTATATAATCTTGGTGTTTGTTTGAAGTATAATTCTCAATTAGAGACAGTGGAGATAATGATAAGTCAAGAGAAGACTCACCATTGGGAAGAATATGATAGTAATCTTCTCGTTTTTCTTTGGGGTCTATTGGGTCAACCAAGGATAATTCTGTGGCCATATGATATCTATCATAACCTAGACGCGTGGCCTCCCATGTACGAAGGTTTCCTTGAGCACTTCCCAAAGATTCTAATTTTTAAAACAGTTTTTGACTATACCTTTATGTAAGGTGTTATTGTGAGGTGATGTCCACGGTTGGAACATGAGTCACATTTGGTATATATTTGTATCCAAACTCACAGCATATGTGTTGTTGTATTTTGCACGACAATTGCTGTAATAAAGTTGTAGTTATTTTTTTGTACCATGTATTTGGCGACTCAGAATGGGTTGGGTGGAATGAACCTGTTTTGGGGTTGTCACAGGTGGTATCAGAGCTATAAGTAAAGAGCCCCGAGCCTCTATCTGGTGACATCCTGTTGATGGGGAATGCACCGAAGCCAGACTCTCCGTAGGGGACGCCGTTCTGCGGTGGCAAGCTGATAGGTACCTTTGTGAGGTGCTGACACATGATGGTGTCCAATGTCACAGGTGGTATCAGAGCTTAGGGAAATGATCTCTGGCGGAGATCGGGAAATATAACTAGGAGGGGAGAGATGAGTAAATCCTTCGCTAGTGTGTCCTACCTAAGCTTATTTGTTGGTCAGTCATAATATTGGGATATTATGTGATATGTTAATTTGTTCAATTAACCCTTATTTTGAAGCTGTATTCTAGAATGATATCTGAAATACAGGAGATGAGCAATGGAGAAATCATGATGATAGGGAAGATGGAATCTGAAATGAAAGCAAGGTATTCTCAACTCTTTGAAATACCAGGTACGTAAATTTCGGGGACGAAATTTCATAAGGAGGGGAGATTGTAAGACCCCGAATTTTATGAAATAAAAGTATTCAATTTTTCTATTCAGTAAATGGTTAAATTGATAAATGTTAAAGTTAAGGGTGATATATAAATTTTTTTTCAAAATACACAAGTGGTTATAAAATATTCATTGTTGTCGGGGAATATTCGTTTGGTCGTGGAATATTCTTTCTGTCGGGGAATATTCGTACGACGGCGCAGCTATTTGTGGGCCCCATAACGAATAACTGTCGGGTGAAGAAAACGACAAATTTGAGTTTTTACAAATAACGGCGTAGTTGTTACCGTTAACACTGTTGGAATACCCGGTGGTTAAAATACAGTAATACGCGTTATTGCACAGTAGCACACGGTATTGCACAGTATTTTTAAAATTATTGATTCTTACGTAAGAAGGCACTACTCAATAATTGTTACAGTAATTACTGTTCAATATTTTATTTTATTGATTCAATAATTGCTGCGTTGATATTTTATATTATTTTTGTTTCAATAATTGTTGCTGCACAGTATTTTCTATTATCAGATCAATAATCCATATTATTTGAATAATATTATTAGATAACATTATTGGCAATGTCTAGAAAGTTCTGTCTAAGGAGAGGTTTGGTCATCTAATTGCGCGCCAGTAAGGAGAAATCCTTATTGGAAAGCCCCCTCTTTCCTGGGAACGGCCTGGTTGTCTTAAATGTGATTCTGTAATATTATTTGTGAATAATTAATTATTGATTTATATGATAAGAAAATATTTATTCTATGTGGATATAAATGATGGATATATTTTTGTGGTTAAAAATGAAGGAGTTAATGTTGAGGTTTTTATCAGTATTTTTGTCGGAATGGAGGTATTAAAAATCAGGATTTTTGAGATATTTTGCGGGGGTTATAATTTTTAATCCGACCGTTGGATCGTGGTAATTTTTGGATATGTTATACATATATAAGTTGAGTATATGTCCACAAATTTTGAACCGTTAAAAATGAACGTATGATTTATTATGAATTTTACGAGATGACTGGTTCAGAAATTGTTGAATTTTCGGAGTTTATCATTTTGGTGGAAAATTCTAGAATTGGTGGGCCCCACTTGTGGTTGGTGAAGAAATGTGCTGAATTATATTTCAAATGTGGTGGGTGGGAATAGTAGCAGGTAAAGCCATCAGGTTGCAAGTCAAACCTACCAAAATTTTTCTATAAATAGAGGGCTAAGTTAGAATTGAAAATCACACCAGAAACATAAGCTTTCTCTCTTTCTCTCTCTATATTATGAAGCATATTTTGTGAGTTTTTAAATACTTTGAGAGTTGCTATTCAGTGCAAGTTTCCTTCGGCTTTACATTCCAGTCAGAAGTACTGCTCTTTTGAGGTAAGGGATTGTAAGGGATAGTAAGGAATATCATTATTGTGGTAAGATGTATCATTTTTATGGTAAAGTGATATCATTTTCTTTCATACTCCATATTATGGTAAGATGGTATTATTCGTTTTTTTTCAGCTTATCATTAAATAATGAAAAGTTCTGAAAGGATTAGAATATCCTTAATAGTTTGTGTTTCATCTATTATTATGTTATAAATATGAACTGTTGAGGAATATCTTTGGCCTGTAGTGCAAAGATGAATGGTTGATGAATATCTTTGGCCCGTAGTGCAAAGATGACCTGTTGTTGAATATCTTTGGCCTGTAGTGCAAAGATGACCTGTTGTTGTATATCTTTGGCCTGTAGTGCAAAGATGAATTGTTGATGAATATCTTTGGCCCGTAGTACAAAGATGACCTGTTGTTGAATATCTTTGGCCTGTAGTGCAAAGATGATCAGTTGTTGTATATCTTTGGTCTGTAGTGCAAAGATGGATGGTTGATTATTGGTTTTACAGTTGTATATCTTTTGCCTGTAGTGCAAAGATGGACTGTTGGTTATTGGTTTTACAGTTATATACCTTTTGTCTGTAGTGCAAAGATGGACTGTTGGTTATTAGTTTTACAGTTGTATATCTTTGGCATGTAGTGCAAAGTTGAACTATTGATGTACTTGATTATAAATATGAATTGTGATTTAATTATAATCTGTGGTAGTTCAGGTGAAGACAGGTGATGATAGTTCTCTTTGTCTTGGGTATAACCAAGAACTGTTGCTGATTATTACAGGAATGAAATATTAACGATGGATTTTTAATCTAGAGGAGATAGTAGACATTATGTTCTACTTGACTCTTCTAATGGATTGCACGTTCCGCTGCAACTATGGTTGAAATTTTTGTCATTTACCATATGTTCTAAATCTCTGATTTATTGTTGATGAAGGCTATTGATAATTGAATTATCTTTAGTCATGTTATTCTTTACTGAGCTAGTTGTGCTCACCCTTTTGCTTCACAATTCCTTTCAGGTAATAAGAGTGTAGCTGGGTCGAGCGGGGGTAACAAGGGAATAGAACGGTGGTCATCATTTAGTAGTTATATTTGGTGAAGAAAATAGGGTGAGGCGAACCCAACGTTGGAAGGGTGTTTTGTCACTATCATACAAGATGTCTAATGACATACAATCTCGTGTCATCATAAGACAGGGTTGTGCTCATCCACTTGCTGAGTATATCTATGGGCACTACCTATATAATCTTGGTGTTTGTTTGAAGTATAATTCTCAATTAGAGACAGTGGAGATAATGATAAGTCAAGAGAAGACTCACCATTGGGAAGAATATGATAGTAATCTTCTCATTTTTCTTTGGGGTCTATTGGGTCAACCAAGGATAATTCTGTGGCCATATGATATCTATCATAACCTAGACGCGTGGCCTCCCATGTACGAAGGTTTCCTTGAGCACTTCCCAAAGATTCTAATTTTTAAAACAGTTTTTGACTATACCTTTATGTAAGGTGTTATTGTGAGGTGATGTCCACGGTTGGAACATGAGTCACATTTGGTATATATTTGTATCCAAACTCACAGCATATGTGTTGTTGTATTTTGCACGACAATTGCTGTAATAAAGTTGTAGTTGTTTTTTTGTACCATGTATTTGGCGACTCAGAATGGGTTGGGTGGAATGAACCTGTTTTGGGGTTGTCACAGCTTTAACCAAATCAATTAATTACCACATATTTCTCATACCAATTGTTTTCGATCATTCATCGCTTTCCTTTTATCTCACTTGTTTCTTCTTCTTCTTCAATCTCCATTAGATCTGCGCTCAGAGTGCAGTTCAAATCCGTGTGTGTGTGTGTATATATATATATATATATATATATATATATATATATATATATATATATATTAATTTGGTTCAGTAGAAGGCAAATCGATACAAGAGAAACATAACTTGTTTGGATGTGAGTTTGAGAAAGAAGCTGAAGGATACAAGAGGGATTTTGTAATATTAAAGATGTTATTTTTGTCCAAAAAATAATTAATGTAGTTCAGACCTACTTCTGAATAGTATAAATTTAATTTTATATATTACCGATTAAGAGGCAAAAAA
Organism: Panax notoginseng; assembly: GCA_016801055.1. NCBI lineage: Eukaryota > Viridiplantae > Streptophyta > Magnoliopsida > Apiales > Araliaceae > Panax > Panax notoginseng. The sequence goes on along the minus strand of CM029016.1, from coordinate 222,747,199 downwards.
AATTTACGAAATAAGTTTTTTATCTGGCCGAATCAGAGGCATATCCATTAAGAAGTATTCACGTGTAAATAAACATAACCTAAATACAAATTAAATACTTTTATATATATAAAAACATAAGATTATGACTAAGATATTTTTATACATGTTTTAAGTTGACCAATTTAATGACATCCATACTAGGCATTTGTATTTACACAATCGTAATTACAATTCTATTTAATGTTCAAATTTCGTATACTTTATCTAGCGGCCGAGCCTTTTTAACTGCCATAAAGTATATTCAGACTAAAATGGTCGAAGATCGATTTAGAGCGTCCAAAGGAGAAAACCAACTTTACGAGTACTTGCATTTATTTGATTTGACGATGACAATAATATTAATGCATATTTATAATTTCATGAGAATCCTATGTAAAAGGATTTAGAAGATGTTTGATAAAAATTAAATGAATTTGAATGAGTTGAATCTGAATTTGAATAAAAAAAATTGTTTAATACTAATTAACATATCTGAAACATTTGAATGACATAATTTTATTATTTTACATATCTGAAAAAATTCAAAGTTGTTATAAATTTATTTAATATTACTTAATATAATAATTAATATTTTTTTTTTAATTTTTAATTATTTTTAAATTTATTCAGCTGCTCATTCAGCCAAAAAAATCTGGCTTAACCATTCAGCTTAATCATCTTACCGATTCAACTATTCGGGCGATTTTTTTCTAAAACAAATGCACTTAATGACCGACCGATTAAACTATTAAGCCATTCAGATGTATTCAGTCCTAAACAAACAGCCCTTTAGTTAAGAATCAAATCTATTAGGTAGATGAAAAATTGTAGTAGGATATAATTCTGTAATAGCTGAAGTTGTCCAAAGCAGACTAGTATTACGTTGAGTAGAAGATGAAATCCTAAAGTAAAGTATCAGATCGTAGAGTCATCGCAGAGTCATTTGAAATTGCAAGACAAATATTGTTGAATGGAATCACTCAATGATTTGAAGACGGCTCCGGTGCCGGAGTGATTCCGCTCGACATCATATAAAACCGAAACTGTGCTATAAAGTCAGTTATTGATTCATCTAATTAGTTGATAATTTTTCTTTTGTATTTCCATGTATGATGAGGCTGGATATACAAACAGAGGTTTGTAAGGTAAGCCTACAATTTTGTTCATAAATTTCTACTTAAAATACACATTGAAGTATCAAAGCTTATAATCCACTTTCTGGTTTTTTGTTTGGTTCTCTTCAACTTAAGTTAACAAATAACTAACGAGTTATTGCCCATTCTGGTCCGTGCAAAAGATGCTAAAAAAATTAGGAAAAATATGAAGTTGAAGAGCTCTTTCATAATTACAAATGCAAACATGTAAAATAATTCAAACATTTTGGTGACCGTGTAAATGAATCGAGTCGAGCCGACTATTGAGTTATTCATATTTGGTTAACAAAATTTATCGAGTATAAAACAAAGTTTGATTAAAACTCGTTTAGCTGCCCAATCTAGTACGATCTCGATTCGAACCCGAACCGTTTAAATTTTTTGAATGAATATTATCCGAATATCAATAGAAAATTACAATCAAGTAATTTATCAAATTTTAAAATTTACAATCATTTATATTTCGAGTCGATCTCGAATTTTTAGCCAAACAAGTACGAATTGAGCCCAGCCTTGGCCCTCTATGAATCAATTGTCGAGGATTATGGTTATAATCAAAATACCCAGTTAATTACCAAAAAATATAAATACCCAGTCCAACACTATAGGTGTACAAGGCTTAATTGTACTACCAATAGTTGTGACCTTATAAATAGATGTCAATAACGTGAATTTAACCTTAATTCTGGACAGAGTCTGGATATAAATAAACCTTTTAAGGAAAATTGATTTAAGATTATTGATCAATTCCAATATCACGAGGTAATGACTATTATCACATTGATGTAAGAAGCCATAGTCCACCAACAGAACTAATAAGCTCAGTCGGTAGTAACAAATCACACAACCACCATCACTCGCTGCTTGCTATTAAAAAGGAAAAATAAAGACGACACGTGTGCATCCATGTTGCAGTTGTTTGAAATTATAAGAAAGAAGCAGGTCCCAAAGAAATTTCAGTTCAAACATATAATGTCAATACTGGCCGACAAGTTTCTAAACCAGAACAAAGTTGCAGCAACTCATAAAGATTTAGCAATATCATTCATGAGACAACATATTCTGGGCTTGCTACGAAACTAGTTGGTTACCATGATCCCTCAGCACCCACTGTTGGATTCTGAAAAGCTTGGAAACCCCAGAAAGTCTTCAAAGCGTATGGCTGGGATATTGTTACACCCTCTTCAGTGATTTTCGCTATCTGTAATTCATAAATTTTTAGTTATGTTAGGAATCAATATAAATAAATAAATGTGTTTACAGTAAAACTTGGGAGGATTATTGTAAGCCCATTATATAAATATGGTGAAGATTCGGAGTTTGGCCTGTGGTTTTTCGGTTTTCCATATTAAATCTTATGTTATTTTATCTCTTTTTATTTTATTGTGTGGTTTGCGTCGATTTAATTCCCAACATGTATTTCAATACAGTGGTTAGGACGACGTCCTTTCATGTCAAAGACACGGGTAAACTGTCTAGGAACAATAATTGATTTTAGACCGAATGGAAAGAAATATATATTTACTATATGCACAATAAATATTTGCTACAGCATCTAGCAGAATATCTATAAAGCTTGCAGAAAGGATTAAATGCAGAATAATATTCCCCCTCAATCTGGAACTGAGAGTCCCATCTTTTGTTGACTTTTTCGGATAAGATTTGTAGTGGTCAAAAAATCAATATTAAACTTTAAAGAATAAATTTTACTAACACAGAAATTTTATTGACAAGAAGTATTTTTAAAAATTTCAAAGTGCAAACATTAATTTTTTTTTTCGGGGGGGGGGGGGGGGGGGAATATAGGAATCACATTTTCCAACTGTTGTAGTACTAAAATTTTATCACGAACTAAAGTAACCAAATCACAGCAAGCAATCCCTTTTAAAACTTCAATTTTCTTTTCAAAATTTTACAAATATTAAAATGCAAAACAAAAATCGAATGATCTGGTTATATTTATTCCATTGATGATAATTCATCAAAAGTATCTAAAGTACAGGTCCTACTCCTACAGTTGCAGCCCAAATCACTAGTATGCATAGACTGCCCTATTATTAGTACATATAACATCAGTGCATGGACTGTTTTATACATTCATCACTGGTTCTGTTTAGATTCCCTCCTAGTCTTTTGAGATATCCTCGACTCTTTGAAAGTCAGCATATAGATTGAGCTTTATATGTCATTTTAGACTCCCAACTTACGACACATGTACAAGAACTCATTTTAAAAAATAAAGCATTGATGAAACCAGAGTAACCAAATAACAGCAAGCAATACCTTTTAAAGCTTCAATTTTCTTTTCAAATATTTACAAATATTAAAATGCAAAACAAAAATCGAATGATCTGGTTATATTCATTCCATTGATAATAATTCGTCACAAGTATCTAAAGTACAGGTCCTAGTCCTACAGTTGCTGCCCAAATCACGAGTATGCATAGACTGCACTATTATTGGTACATATAACATCAGTGCATGGACTGTTTTATACATTCATCACTGATTCTGTTTAGATTCCCTCCTTGTCTTTTGAGATATCCTCGACTCTTTGAAAGTCAGCATATTGATTGAGGTTTATATGTTATTTTAGACTCCCAACTTACGTCACATGTACACGAACTCATTTTAAAAAATAAAGCATTGATGAAACTAGATTGCTATTTCCAAAGCACTAATGATAACAACAATCCATTGTGAGAACAAGGCTTCAAGTTGATGAAGTATAAAGCATTCACCAAATTAAGATTTGAAGAAGTTCAAAAATCTCAAGAATGAAATTTGATGTAAAATCTGTACAAATAAGGCTAATTCACTCCAAGCATATTAGAAGGCATGTCAAGAATATATTTACAGTAGTCATCGAGTGTCAAAGAAGTAAACCTGAAGCACGTTGACAGCAGACCTATCACGATATAGAAGAACACGCATGCATTTCTCCAGTAACTTGACACCTTCTTCAAAAGTCAAGTCCTCTTTCCATTCATCGCGGAGAATTGGTCGTGCAAGGTGATTACCAAATCCAGTTGCCACATGATTGTCCTCAAAATGTACACCAGTCATACTAACCTGAATAGATTTATAAGCAATAAATTAAGTCTACAAATACATACGGTTTTTTACTAATCATCAGATAGTGGCATCATATAATGGTGAACCAACAAAAAATTAAGTTTACCGTTCCAAGATACTTGTGCCCATTTTTCACTCCACCAAGCACAAGTGAGTTCCATAATGGGTTAAACTTGTTGCGGCGATTGTACATTAGCCGAGTTAAATAGTTGTGCACCTCTTTAGGGCCCAGTGAGTTCCCATCATCCCACATATTGTCATGCAAGCTGCATAAGTAAAGCACCCAAATTTCAGTCAGTCAGAACTTGTAAATAACTCAAAGAAGCACCGCATTCAGCACAATACAACTCCAATATTAAACCATGACATAAATACAGGACAGATTGGTCTACTCATTAAATGGTAAGTAGTCTTCATAGAAGAACAGATACTTACATAAGCTCATCAAGATAGAGTAAAATCTCCTGTAAATCACTAATTTCCCCACTAGCTCCTAGAAGAGAATGTTTCCCCACTGGCTTCATTCGCTCCACACTCTTGTAACGTAGGGTAGACCCATAGGAGCCTGTAAAAGGACAGCATGAATCACATGACAATGAAGGTTCAACCAAACGATATATACATATATATATATATATATATATATGCATAGCCATTATCACTCTACTACTCTTGAGATTACAGGTTCCATAGTGCAACTATAAGTGGTAGAAACAATGAAAATACCATCCTACAATCAAAGAATAGACAGACTTTTCCATATGACACTAAACATCATATAAAAATTAATGGAAGTTCATTACTATGAGATTATAATTAAGCAAGTAGCAAAGAGCGTATTACTCTGCAGGCAGCAGGCCTTGCCATGTGAAGTGCAACAAACCTACAAAAACATATTTAATTTGTCCCAAAAATCAAAATGAGTATTTGTTTGGGGGATCTCGTTTTGAGACCAAAGAATACTATAAATGTGACTTCAGAGACTCTCTAGTTTGACAGGCTAATCTTCACTCATTCAGATATTGACACAAAACCTAGAAAGTAATATTTAGAGATAGTAAGATAAGGTGACATGGTATGTAATACAATATGTTAACTCGGTGATCCAGATCCATAGTTATCACATCTATATTGTGTAGGTACCATGCAACTGCTTGCTTGAACCTTTAATTAAACTTTTAAATGAATATATCTGTAAGCAAGCATATGAAGGGGGGGAGTCAAAAAACTTAATTAAGGTACGGGGAGAAGGTGGCAGGGAAGACAGCGACAGTTCCAGCTTACTGCTCTCAATGTAAGATAAAAGACATGAAAACATATAAAGTAACCAAGAAATAAGAATAACAAAGTAGCCCAGAGGCCCCAGACCCTTCAGATATCATAAGTGATGCTTATGTATAGCTTACTTAGAAGCAAGGATTCATGCTTCTGAACACATTATGATTGTATAAAGTTCTATAAAACAAAATCTAAGCAACGAGGGTTTGGAATAGCAGTCAAACCCACCAAAAGGGACTAATATGAGCAATGAAATAACAAAGGTTTAACTTTAACCTAAGGAGCTATGCTAAGTGCACCTAATTCATACCCCTAATGACCTAATCCTTCTTTTAACTTGAAAATAACAAAACCTAACTTTTCAATTAATTTCAGCAAGCCCTTGACACATTAGCTAATGTACAAATGTATTTAACAACTTCCTGAAAAATCACAATATGACAAAAATAATTGGATTCCACATCTAACCTCCCATATCAGCAGCCATGAGGATCCCATCCTTGTATTTGATGGCGACCACCGATGTGCCAGTCACATATGGGTACCTGTTGCAAATCATGAGTTCATATCCAAAAAAGAAATACTGACAGAAAAATACTACAAAACAAAAAAATATCACTAATCTCTAAACCATTCTCATATATGTATGTGTGTGACTTGGATGTCTGCTTAGGTTCAACAATTCAATCGCTATCCCTGTGAGCCTTAAACAGATCTTGAGTTTTACACGTTCAGATATATAGAGCGAGAGAAAATACTTACAGGGTTCTTTCAAATGATAATAAGCTGTTTTTAGCTTCGGTAGAGTTCAACAACTGCAAAAATTACACAGGATTATCAGTCAAGAATATTCAATGGAGATCAAATTGTCTGTTATAGAAACTTACGCTCATTTTTCGATTTGATCACTGAAGTGAGACTGATTTTTGGGAGAGAAATCGAAAAAAGCTACTGCTGAACTATATGAATTAACTTTTTCGTTTCCCTTCGCTCAAGAAAGGTAGAAAGCTGGGTCTCCAAATCAGGGTCGCTGATTCGGCCCAAAACTACTGGGCCATCTTAACGGGGAATTTAGCCAGGGCTTGGGTAAATTTATATCCAGTTTAAATTGTATTATAAAGCAGGGTGCGATTTAGTGTAGTTTTGAACAAAAATAGCACCTAAAATTGATTTGATGTAATTGTTTATATTAGAAATCATAACATGAAATTAGACCTGGCAAACGGATGGACCCAGTCCAAACGGGCTGAGTGAGTGGCGGACCAGGCCAAAAAAGGGCGGGCCAAAAATGTCCGATTTTTATTGAGCCAAAAATCTATAGCCCAAAGCCCGGCCCGTGATGAGCATGTCAGGCTGGCCTGCGAATCGAGACAAATTTTGTGTCTATTTTATGTTTTTTTTGTTTGGCCTAAACGGGCCGGGCCAAAAACGAACTGGCCAAATAGGCCCGAATTTTATCAGGCAAAAAAACTGTAACCCAAAGCCCGGCATGTGACGGGCGGGCCTGAGCCTCTTTTATGAGGTCTACATGAAATTGTTTAAATTAGTATAGAGTGGTGTTTAGGAATGCAGTGCACTTTCAAATGGTGTACTTTTGACTCGAAAATTAATTGAATTTTTTTTTAAACATGTCATGCTTTTCAAATTTCAAATAAATCTCAAACAGTTCTAACCTACAACTATAAGTAATACTCGGAGTACAAAAAGTTAAATTCTTGAAAATCAATTATAAATTAATTTAAAGTTTCAATTCCTCAAATTAAAAAGTTAAAGTTTAGTACCAAACAAATTTTAAAGATGCATACATTACTACAATACCATTGTTTCAGATTTAAAGTCTTTAACCATGCAAAATTACTTATTTTAAAATTAAATTTACAATCATACTAAAATAGAATTTTAAAAAATCTAAGACATACACAAATACATAAGAAATATTAAAAAACTTAAAGCTCTAAGCGGGTGCGATTCCTTAAGGGGTGCTATGTTTATATCAAAACCTACAATCGCAAGAAATGTGGTTTCCACTGAAAAATTCAAAGTATGTCATCGGAACCAATGGTGTGTTTCTTTGGTGCGGTTTTTGATATTTTGTGTGTGGTTTCAATTGCGAATTCGGTTTCTGCTACTCCTAAATCCCGTGCAAGGCACGAGGCTGTTTGAATATTAGTACGTAAAATTTATCTAAATATTATAATCATAATTTTAAAACATGTGTTATATATATAGTTAGTTAATTAATTTATTCATTCACTGATTACAAAATTTATGAATAATATGAAGGATATCAATAGTAAATATATGTAATATCCCAACTTTTAATGAATAAAGATTTAATTTTTTCTAAATATTTTTTTGAATAGTAAAGTGTTGGTTTGATATAATACTATAATTATGAGTGATAAGTGCAAATTTTACAAAGTAAGCAAGTTGTCATAAAATATTCGTTTGATCGGAGAATATTCTTTTTTGTCGGGAAATATTCGTACGACGATGCAATCATTGGTGGATCCCACAACGGAATAACTGTCGAATATAGAAAGCGACAAAAATAATTTTTTCATAAAATAACGGCAAGACTTTTACCGTTAAACTGTTGAAATACTCTGTGATAAAAGTACAGTAATACGCGTTGTTCCATAGTGGTACTCGGTATTGCACAGTGGAACAACGCGTTTACTGTACTTTTATCACCGGGTATTTCAACAGTTTAACGGTAAAAGTCTTGTCGTTATTTTATGAAAAAGTTATTTTTGTCGCTTTCTATATCTGATAGTTATTCCGTTGTGAGGTCCACCAATAATTGTGCCGTCTTACGAATATTCCTAAACAAAAAGAAAATTTTTCGACCAAGCGAATATTTTATGTATCTTGTAAAAGTTGCATATATCACCTATAATTATAGTATTTATTAAATTATCATTTTATTATTTAAAATATTATTCAAAAAAAATTAAATATTTATTCATAAAAATTGAGGCGTTACAGGTTATATTAATAATATTTCATTTTTATTATACTTTCACAATTTCACTTTACATCTTCAAACCTTTCTATCCGTTCGAATTCACCGATCCATCCTCTCCTAGTCTCCCACCGATCAAACCTCCGATCCTACTACTAGATGATGTTATTGGTTCACACGAGTCGCCGCCTCGAATACCTTAACGGCTCCTTCAAAATCAACTTGTTCGGCAGTCTGGGCTTCGCCGTCTGCGGTCGCATCGGCTGTCTGGTCGTCGGCACCATGATTGTCCTATCCCAAGCTTGATTTTGCGTCAGCTACCTCATCTTCGTAGCAACCAACTTGGCAAATATTTCCAATTTCTCAATTAACAATCTCAGCCCCAAAATCTTTGGGGTTTCAGCTAAATCAGTTTACATATGGGGTTGTTTTCCTTTCCAATTGGAGTTGAACGCAATTCCAACACTAACCCATTTAGCCAGTCTAAGCATTTTCACTAATGTGGTTGTTCTCGGAGCTATGGGTGTGGAATTGGTTAAAGATTTAATGATTTACTTGCAGAAAATCCCTGTTTTGCAAACATTTGGAGAATTCTCTGTTTTGTTTTATGGTTTAGGTGTGACAGTTTATGCAGGGATTTGTATGATATTAGTATATTACTATTAGAATTATAAATGAATGACAAATTTAACCGGTACAAAATTAGATAAAAATCAGTACCGTATCGATACAGTATCAGTTTCGAACCTATAAATCAGTTCGACATATCGGTCCAATCGATACCGATATAAATCGGTTAATTACCAATAAATAGGTCTAATTGCAATCAACATTTGAGTACCATTTAAGTGTCTGTCTAGAAGAGCAGCTGTATCATTTTTAAGTTTGGAATTTTCGATTGTAGTACTTTAATGACATAGTTAAAATAATGTTTTGTACATAATTGCAAAATTTATTTTGAAATAATAGAAGATTCAATTATACCAAAGTTTGTGGTATTTTTCAATAATTAATTGAAAAATTTGTAAATCGTGTTTCGATTAGCCAAAAAAATACATTTAAAAAAAATGTTGTATTCAAATCTTTACTCACTAAAAACACTTTTAAAAAGCAACTAAACAGTAAAATATTTTAATATTTAATTTAAAAATTCTTTTACTCTATTCTACGGAGCTAACAAATTTGATTAAATTAACTATTATAAACAATAAAATATCAATTATTTTGTAATTCTTAACAAATCTGATCAATTTAATGCTTAAAAACTATCTTACGTATTTTATTTTATTTTATATAACATTGAAAACTTAGTTAACATTTATTAGAACGCAAGTAGATGGCTACAACCACATTATTATTCCCTAAAGTTAGTAAAACGTTGACTTTGGGCCAATAAGATAAAAAATAATTTTCTAATTTAAAACATTTCTTATAGGATATTATTAAATCTATAACAGAAAATGTTATTTTCATAATGAAAATGTTGTTATAAATCCTATAGCGACGATTTTCATCGTTGCTATAGCAACACTTTTGTTATGAAAATAACAAAAAACGTTGTGGATTTAACAATTCCCTTTTTATAAACTTCCTGCAAAATTTACATAACTTTATCGATATTTAGTGAAAGCAATGTTTAAACGATTTTTTCCCAAGGACAAATATATAATATACTCAAACATTATTCAAAATTTAGTCTTAGAATATTAGATAAAGAAAATCATTGCTAAATTTTGGCTCAATAATTTTTAAAGAATATACATTTATAGAATTTTTCGATTAATTAAAAAGTAGTAATAACTAAATTAGGTGTTCGAAAGACTAAGAAATGAGTGACAAAATAAATTGAGACAAAGGGAGTATTTGTTGCAAATATATATAATTTTCTATAAGATTTAGCCTTTTTTTCATTTAAGAAATTTTTAATAAGTATTAATATATTGACCTAAACCCTAGTGAACAAAAGTTCACTCTGCAGCTGCCAAATAGTCCATACTCTAATGAACATGAGATAATAAGGAAAGCATAAGAAGCCCAAGTTGGAATTGCATTTGCTGCCTTAATTTTAAAGGTAATGTTGTAAAATTAACCATGCAAATGATTCAGGCTTGATTCTTATTCGTTCTACTAAAAATTCAATTCGAAATATAAACGATTCAAATATGAACAAATTTTAAAGTTAGATAAATTACTAGAGCATTTTCAAATTATATTTTTCTGTTAAAACTCGGATCATATTCACTATTATAGTTCAAACTGCTCGGGCTTGATTCAAGATTTTACTAGATTCGGTAGCTAAATCAGCCTCAATCAAACCTTATTTCAAGCTCCATAAACTTTATAAATCAAATGTGAGCAACTCAATACTCGACTCAACTCGATTCATTTACCTACAAACGTTGGAATTGCATTAGGCAAATCCATAACACATTTAGAGGATGCATTTTCCTTTGACCATGCAAATTAAACAACCTCAAGAATAGACATAATTATATAGATAAACATAATTGGAATGGGACAGACATTTTTCCAATTTCCATGGCGATTCTTTTCTTTTTAGATGAAGTTTGAAAATCACAACTAAGGAAAGGAATTATATATAACCATGCATAGATCTTCATCAACTAATGGAAATTTCTACGTACAGTGATTTATTTGTCCTATATAACGTTTTAGCCCACGATTCCAACATTAATTTCACATTATCTTGATAGTCGTAATATGTCGGGAGGTGTCACTCGTGATGTAAAATAAATATAATTAATTTTATTAATTATATATAAAAATTAAAAGAGTTTAATTCATTTAAATATAGTTTGAATAGTTCTAATTTTATTTATTCTACTACTGACATAATATTGAACCTAAAGGGTCACGCCTTAAAAGAGAAATATTAATTTAGAAGTAATTGACTCAAATAATAATAATTTAAGTATATTTAATTTGTACTATGGTAAAAAAAATTAAATAACTTAATATTTAAAATAAAATATTAAAAAAATACTAATTATAAATTAAGAAGTATTATTATTATTATAAATAATTTAGTTCCTAAATAGTTTAAGAATTAGATTAAAAACCTCAAATCCTAAATAGTTTAGAAAATATGATTTGTCTATACAAGGAGAGACCTTATTATAAATTAGTGTTGCCACTGCAATTATTACTTCTTCGTCTATATTCTCTCGGTGCAGGACTCTACTGAGTAACTTGTGTTTGATCCCCGGAATTAAAGAATCGCGAAATAACGAAGAATTGAAACTTGGAGATCAAATTAAGAGTTAATTTGTCTTCATACGGTGTATGATTTTAAAAATTCCTCAATTAATAATAACACATAAATTAAAAGTAATTCTTGGGATTGCAGAAAAATACTCCCTCCATTTCTTAACAACTGACGTTTTAGGATAATTTTTTTGTTCCTAAATATATGACGTTTTAGAATTTCTAGGAGAATTGGTTACCTTAATATTACCCCTAAACATTTAATACTCTATTTAATTCTCTCCTATTTTCCAAAGCTACTTTTTCTCTTTTTTAATATCTCACATGTATACTCTCTTTAATTCCTATATTTTCTCTATCCTATAACAATATGTCTCTCTCATCTTTATCACCTACAATTTAGCTTTTTATTTATCTATGCAATGGTGTTTTTGATAATACATAGTAATTTTAGGAGTTTTAACTTCTTTAATCCACGTAAAATAACCTTAAACATCACATATTTAAGAATAAAAGTATTTAAATATGATTTATGTCATACTTCGGCGTTTTACATCAATATGATTGTGTGTAATTATATTTTCTGCACTAACTGCTTCGTGAGAACATATAGGTCATTTAGAACAACATCAAACAACTTCTCATCAAGTGCATCCATGTAAGCATATATTCGCATTTTCCGGTTAACAAATTTATCTTTATTATATAGGGGTAACTCGTTCCTACCACCAAACTCATAAATGATTTTATTTTGTGTCACTGATATACTCAAGTGTTTTAAGTTTTGGTTATGAGAACTTGCTCTGATATCACTTGTTGTTTTTCAAAGACACTTAAAGATCTAAAAAGGGTTTTAATAGATCATTTTGAAAAAAAAAAACTTTTCTTTTAAAGAGTATTACAACCTTATAAATTAAGCAGATTAATTTAATTATGCACATCGGAATGATGATTTGAAAATCCCCTTTCAAAGATTTAGGAAAGTCTCAATTCTAAGTTTAACACACAGATGGAATTAAGTCACAAAGAATTATAAATGACTTTATAGAAATGTAAGTGCTGAAAGTAAATGAGATAAGATATTTTAAGTGGTTCGTAACACAAATATCTCTTAGTCCACTATTCTACTCCTCGAGTAGAAAATCTACTAAGGATGGGGTGATCACTAAAGTGTAAAACCCCAAATTATTAATAAATGAAATTTAAATTCCCTCTATTTATTATTTTGAAATAGTAAGTGTTAAATTGATTAATGAGGTTAGTTATGGGTAAAATGCGTAAATATTTTTAATAAACAAGTGGTTATAAAATATTCATTGTTGTCGGGGAATATTCGTTTGGTCGTGGAATATTCTTCCTGTCGGGGAATATTCGTACGACGGCGCAGTCTTTTGTGGGCCCCATAACGGAAAGCGATTGGATGAAGAAAACGACAAGTATATGTTTTTTATTAATAACGGCGTAGTTGTTACCGTTAATACTGTTGGAATACCCGGTGGTTAAAACACAGTAATACGCGTTGTTACACAGTAGCACACTGTATTGCACCAATTATTGATTCTTACGTAAGAAGGCACTACTCAATAATGGTTACAGTAATTACTGTTCAGTATTTTATTTTATTGATTCAGTAATTGCTGCGTTGATATTTTATATTACTGTTGTTTCAATAATTGTCACTACACAGTATTTCCCATTATCAGATCAATAATTCATATTATTTGAATAATATTATTAGATAACATTATTGGCAATGTCTAGAAAGTTCTGTCTAAGGAGAGGTTTGGTCATCTAATTGCGCGCCAGTAAGGAGAAATCCTTATTGGAAAGCCCCCTCTTTCCTGGGAACGGCCTGGTTGTCATAAATGTGATTCTGTAATATTATTTGTAAATAATTAATTATTGATTCATATGATAAGGAAATATTTATTTTTTGTGGATATAAATGAGGGATATATTTTTGTGGTTAAAAATGAAGGAGTTAATGTTGAGGTTTTTATCAGTATTTTTGTCGGAATGGAGGTATTAAAAATCAGGGTTTTTGAGATATTTTGCGGGAGTTATAATTTTTAATCCGACCGTTGGATCGTGGTAATTTTTGGATATGTTATACATATATAAGTTGAGTATATGTCCACAAATTTTGAACCGTTAAAAATGAACGTATGATTTATTATGAATTTTACGAGATGACTGGTTCAGAAATTGTTGAATTTTCGGAGTTAATCATTTTGGTAGAAAATTCTAGAATTGGTGGGCCCCACTCTTGGTTGGTGAAGAAATGTGCTGAGATTTTTATTCAAATGTGGTGGGTGGGAATAGTAGCAGGTAAAGCCATCAGGTTGCAGGTTAAGTCTGCTTCGGCGTGCTAACATTTTCCTATAAATAGGGGGCTAAGTTAGAATTGAAAATCACACCAGAAACAAGTTTTCTCTCTTTCTCTCTCTAGATTATTGAGTGTATTTTGTGAGTATTTAGATACTTTGAGAGTTTCTATTCATCAGAGCAAGTGTCTTTCAGCCTTATACCGGTATTCCGACCAGAAGTACTGTCTGTACGAGGTAAGGGATGTTATTTTATTCAAAAATGATATTATTTCTTCAATATCATTATGCCGAAATATTGGTTGGAAATTTTTATCAAATTTGAAACTTTTCACGTCGGGGTTACTATTCATGAGTTACTATTCATGAGTTACTATTCACGAGTTACTATTCACGAGTTACTATTCACGAGTTACTATTCACCGAAAAATAAAATTTTCTTCTTTTCGTCCAAAATATCTATTCTGGGTACTAGCTTTGATTGTATCCATGTTTTGATCATTCTTGAATTCTACTTCACTATGAATAATTATAAGGTATTTTTGGACATGAATAAATCGAAATACGAATCCTTAATATTTGTTATTTTGTTTCACTGGATTCGTTTTCTTTAATATATTTTTCATCATCCTCAGTCCTAAATGATGATATTACTGAATATCTTGGGCCGTAGTGCAAAGATGAATGATTAACTGATGAATATCTTTGGCCCGTAGTGCAAAGATGAACAGGTGTTGAGATGAACATGACCGACTGGTGATACAAATGAATATCTTTGGCCTGTAGTGCAAAGATGAATATTTGATTAAAGATGGTTATTGATTGTTGTTACAGGGATAAAATATTGATGATGGACTTTTAAATCTTAGAAGATAGTAGAACTCATTCTCTACTTGACTCTTCTAATGGTTTGCTGTTTCCGCTGCAGTTATTGATTTAAAACTTGTTGTCTATTGTATTCTATTAGATTTTTCCCTGTTGACGACTAACGATAATTTGTTCTGTATTATCTTAGTCATAATGTTCTTTACTGGGCTAGTTGAGCTCACCCTTTTCCTTTTTGTTTCATTTTTCTCAGGAGGCGAGAATGTAGCGAGTACTAGTCGGGGTATGGAATGATGGTTCTAGAAGTTACTTTAGTAGTCCTCACTATTTTTGTGAAATAATGTATCAATAATTGTAATGAGGGCTTATTTGAGTGTGGATATTGTCTAAATGACAATATTTGTATTTAAACTCACAGTTCTTGTGTTGTAATAATAAAGATGTAGTTGTTTCTGTACCATGTATTTTGGCGACTCAGAATGGGTGTTGTATACCTATTTTGGGGGCGTCACATAAAGTCTGTCCACAAAGAAGAATTACAACAACTGAATTACAAAGATTTATTCAAGTCACTTAGACTTGGAACAAGTCACTAAGATTGGTTGTCACTAAGACTAGTTCACTAAAAACCTTTTAAGTCACTTAGATTTGGTTACAAAAGGTCACTAAGATCTGATTACAAAGGTCACTAAGATTTGGATAATCACATAACGAATAAGGTGCTTTGGGGTGCTGCTACGTTGCTTTAAGATTAACACTAGATGTGACTTATCAGCAAAACAAGATGTTCTAGATCTTTAAGATTGTATAGTAAAGTTCTTGAGAGTTCGGCAATAACTCAATTTGTTTGATATGTGATCATTACTGTTGGATTGAATCTGCGTGCCTTTTATAGACTTCCTTGAGATTGTCCCATTTGAAAGTTGTCGTTGCTTATTTAATACTCCAATCCTAAAAGATCTCTGATTGTTAACTTTTAGAGAGTATGTGTCAGCTTGATTTCGGTTGTGATATATCACATCAGATTGCTGTAGTAACCTGCACATGGGTCGCTGTCACTTTCGCCGAACTAGCTGTTAAACACACTTCGATCTGATCTTCTTTTTAATTTTAAGATGTTCAACAACTATCTTGTGATTTTCTCTTTATGAGTCTCGACAATGTCAGTCCATTGTTAAAGCTAATATGTTAGTCCATTGTCAGGGCTGATATGTTTTATGATTTTTCTAATCGTAAAGTTTCATGATGGTTGTAGAATATTTGGCTAGATAACTCTACGATTGACAAACTCTACGATCCATAAGCTTTACGATATTTAATGAGCTCTACGATTTCTTTTAGACTCAACGGTCTTCGACTTGCTTTATGATCTCCTAGTAGACTCTACGATCACATAGTAGACTTAGCAAATTTGACTAGTATGATCAGCGATCATTCACTTAGCTATACGATCACCTAAATAACATTACAATCGTTTTATTTCTGTAGTCTATATATACAAGTTACTCAACGAAATAGATCAACTTAACAAATTTGATTTTCTAATCTAAATCCATTTACATTAATTTCATTTTAAGGACTTCACAAAAGCTACTGGATATAAATATACATTATCTCATCATTAAATCAATTATGCATTTGTCCTAACAACCATGCATCCCACTCACACCCTCTCTTAACGCTTTGGATGTTATACGATTTTTAGTTGTATTACATTTCAACAACTAAATATAAGACTATTTATAGAGTACCCACAAATCTTCTCTTCCTATTCAACATATGACACTTCCAATTTTAACTCATATTACAAATAGAATCATTTCTTATTAAAAATATAACTTTTTTACTTTCTATAATAACAATCCTTTTCTAAATAGGATTTGAGCCGTATCCCACTAATAGAGAGGGGCTATGGCTTCATGTTGTAAATTACAAGCGACAATCGTTGGGATACTCTTCGAATCCTATTCAAAATGTTATTATGGAAATATAGAGTCCTATTTCTAATAAATAGAGTTTTATGTTTAGTTGTTGAAGTCTAACACAACCAAGAATAAGTCTTGGCAGACCAAAAAAATGGACAAGAAAATTGGATATTTTTAATTATTTTTTTTGCTTGTGAGTCCCAAAAAATGTATAGTATTTATTCCACATAAAACACTATATTTTATAAATTTTTCTGTTGGAATAAATACTATACATTTTTTGGAACTCACAAACAAAAAAAAAATTTTAAAAAAAATTAAAAATGTCCAATTTTTGGGGTCCATTTTTTCGGTCTGTGTAGAAGTACTTAACAACCAAACATCATATATGATCCGTTAACAGAGGGTGTGACTGAGTTTTGTGTCCGTGTGATGATATGATTTTTATAATTTTTGTATTCCGCGCAAAAAAGTTATAACGTGGAAGAGAGAGTTTTGTAATTTTTAGTTCATGCAAAAAGTTATGCCGTGAAAATTATAGTTTGTGTAATGTCAAGTTTTAGGTAGGGCGTAAAACTTTAAAGAATTATTGTAAACTCATTATTGTTGAGACAATAGAAATTTGGAGTTTGATCCATAAAATTAATATTTTTACAAATGAAAATGATAATTTTACTAGATTCTCCTTGCGTAATTGGTGAATAAATGAAACAAATCTCAACTTGTTCCAATATTTCAAATAATTGTAATTTAAACTTTGCAAATTGAGCACCAAAAAATAATTATAGTAAATAATAATACTTTTATTATAAAATAAGATCGTTGATAATATAAAAATAATAATTATGCTGCTAAGAAATATGTATTTAACAACATTTTTAAATTTATTTTATTAACATTTTAAACTTTTATTTAACAACACTTACTTTATCATTAATTACAAATAAGGTTATCATTTATCAACATTTCCATTGTATAATACAGTACATCTTATTTTCTATCAAACCTTTAAGAACTTTACATCATTACCGTCCCCACCGTCTGTAAATGCACTGTGCACAACCAAAGACGTGACCATCTTCTATAGGCGGACAAGTTTCATTCACTAAACAGCGCAACCCAATTTGGCCCACCACGTACCCTCTCCTCCTTCCATGAGGTGTTCTTGCAACCCCACTTGCAGAATATCAATAATCTTCTACGGTTCTACCCTTTTCCTCAAAATCTCAGTAACCTTTTTATCTTATTATTTAGTTTGATCGCTCGCAAGTTTCAAGCATTCACTTTGACGATCACAAAAGGGGGGCATTTTTCGATACTCTCCTTGAATTTCAAAGGTTTAGTCAATTAGATTTGATTAGCTTCTTGATTACAATGATGGTTAATTCAGTTCATGAGTGGAAATTGTTTGTCCCCTTTATTTTTTCAATTTTGTTTTGATGGATGATTAATTCTTGGAATTTATTTTCTGGGTATTTTCTTATTTTACTTGTTAATTTTGATAGATTTTTTAGCTGGTTGAAATAAAATTACTCGGTGTTGGTTAATGCATGTGCACTATCAGCAACTGTTTTTTTTTGTTAAATCTTCTTGTTAGCTGTAATGTTTTGAATTCCTAGTTCTTGTTCAGTTATACAATTCTGTCAAACAAATAAAAAAAATGGAAAAGGTAAAAAAGGAGGAAGAATGAGGAAAATTTTGAACTAATTTATTTACAATTTTATTACTTTGTTTTCGCTTAATTTTTATTCTGTTGCTCATGATACTTTACAAAGTTCAATATTGCTTTTTGAATGGGCTGTTGATTTTGATACTTGGCGATTGGCAGCACAAGAAAGATTATTCTTTAATTGGTTTTGATTTGTAAGATAAAATATACAGTCCTAAAGTGTTTCAGGTCTTCTGTCTGTAAGCTAATTTGTTTGCCATAAGAATTTTGTGGAGAGAAGATGAGAAGCTTTGAGTGTGTCTCATGTTTGTTTTCTTTTGGGTATCAAAAGGGAAAACTCGCTTCAGCTAAGTCCATTGGTTTTCGGTAAAGGGTAGGGAAATTCACGTGGATAAATGCTGCTTCTGCAGAGTACTTCCTATGGAGGCTGATATTTTGATTATTGATGACACTGGTGATAACATAGTGTTTTAATCAAATATGTATTTTTAAAAAATCAGTGTATAATCACTCTCATTTGAGTTAACCATGCATTTGACGATTTATTTTATGCTATTGGTAGTTGAATGATCGTAAACTACATGTATCAAGTGGTGTTTGGCTGTTGTCAAACATACTGTGTTGTGATAGTCATTAATGTGATGCCAACTTAACAAAAAGGGTCATCTCTAAGGATAAGATCTTGCGTTCATGAATTAACATGTGGAACATAGTTAATCATTGTTGCATGCCTACTATGGGGGCTGTTATAACTAATTTTTCAAGGGGTGGAAGATAGTTAATCATTGTTGCATGCCTAAAAGCAGGTATTTCAAAGGGATACAGAGAAGACACTTTTTGTCTTACTCTGCCACTCTGGCATTTGACATCCACTTATAGTCAAATTTTAGCATTACTACCATGTGTACTTTTAATTGATTTTAGTGGTTCTATCAACATAAATTTGACAATAACTTAATAAAGAGAATTGCCGGCACTTGTAGGCATTTTTCCTCTGCAAAGCGTATGCTATGCCTTCTAGCCGAAGTGTCTGCAACCTTCCAACACCTCTTAATATAGGTGTAGCATCAATATAGGAAATACCGCACGCCATTATTTCTTACAATAAATATCTTTCTTTGAATATATAGCTGTAGGCTTATGCAATTTTAAATCTTATTACCCCATAAGCTTTTTTGTAAACCAATGATTAATTCTCTCTCTCCCCCCAACCCCCGCCCCCGCCCCCGCCCCCGCCCCCGCCCCCGACATTAGGATTTCTCAGGTATTCAATTTCTGCGTTGTATTCCCATACAGCTAAGAACAGCTACATCCTGTACTCAGACTTCTGCCCCATTGATGTCAACATGGTTTGTTGTAGAGAGACAGTAATGTGACACTATATATATCCACTTCAGTTCAATCTTGAGCCGCTATATGGTCTAAACCTATTGCCAATAGAATAATATAATAGTATGCACAAACAAAATTACTAGAGAAATAGAAACTTGTAACATTGATTTTGTTTCATTGTACTTGCTGAATTGATTTTTTATGAGTTCTGACTCGTATTGCTTTTGATTTGTGAGAAACTTCTCGGTTCTTCCCATAAGGAGATGTCAAATACAAGCGTTGCAGACGATAGGAAACAATGTGTAACCATTACTTTTATTGATGGGTTAAACTGGCCTTTTACTCTAAGAGTCCGATACTTTCATGTGTTGCATCGCATCGCCATTTATCTCATTTTTCTTAGCCATAATCACATGAAGATATTTTAGTCTGTTTCGATTTGGAAAGAGTGACAGGAGCCTTGTCAATCAGATCCGAGCTCCCTTCTATAATTGCTACTTATAGTCTTGAAAAAGACAAGGAAACAAAAAAATGCTGATAACTTATATAATAGTAGTAAGTTTCTATAATATACAACCACGTATTGAAAAAAAGATCTTATTTGGCAATTAAATGTAATTTTTTTTGACTTGCATATATTTTTTCTTATGTTTTAGTTTCTTTCCAAAACAGAAGTTAGAGTAGTATGTTTGTAGTTTCTTTCCATTTTTGTTGAAACTTTATATGCAATTTTCTTTCTGCAGCATAGGGACTGAAATTCCAGATTTAGAATGGCTCAGGTTAATTCTCAAAATGCTGATTCACCTAGGCGACGTTCTGGCCTATTAAGAGATCAAGTTCAAGTGGTTAAAAGAAAAGACTCTGATCGTTATGAGATTGTCCAAATCCAAGATCCTCTGTCCTTTGAAAAAGGCTTCTTTATAGTAATCCGTGCATGCCAGTTGCTGGCTCAAAAGAATGACGGTATAATATTTGTAGGGGTAGCAGGTCCCTCTGGAGCAGGAAAGACGGTGTTTACAGAAAAGGTTCTCAACTTTATGCCCAGCATTGCTGTCATAACCATGGACAACTACAATGACGCCAGCCGTATTGTAGATGGAAACTTCGATGGTAATCTCGAGTTTATATCATATATTCTGCTTTGTGCTTATTTAAAAAGATGTTGTTGTTGGGTTATTAATTTTTGTTTAAAAGAATGAAACTAACAATATATATATATATATATATATATATATATATATATATATATATATATATATATAATGCCTTAACACTCTCTTCACTTGTATCCTCCACTTACTCGTAGGGAAACTGACCAAGGTGCACTCTGATGCACCAAACCATATAGAACTCAAACAAACAGTGGTATCGAGAACAAACAGGAAAGAACCCTAGACTTTGCTAAATGCCTAAACCCGAAATTGGATACCATGTTATTTTACCGACTGGTGATTGCTATAAATGCTTATGTTTTAGGGAATGAGTGCGACAATTATCACACTTGATTAGGTACAATTTGTATGCACCATATTTGGTATGGAATTATCTTTTTGACTTTTATACTCGGAAGCACAAACAACTTCATTTTTCAAATAAAAAGAGACATGATATGATAACAACTGAGGACTTATTTGGTAGATTAGTTTTACTTAATTTCAATTATAATAGTTTGTCTAAATTACAAATAGGCTTCCAGTTAAACACATTTACTTCCCTATCACCCACTAACATAAACAACTTCCCACTCATTCACTATCCCTAGACATTTAAACTTAACAACATAACTAAATAATAACTACTAGATACCCGTAATACCAATAATTAAACATACAAACTCATTCCTAAATAATTAAAAATTTAGGGCTGTTGGTTGTCTCATGGAGATCAACATGGCAACCAACCTTTCTAGTTTGTGTGGTAGAAAATGCCCAAACCTTTTCCTTTCAAATGACTTAGAAATGCTTTCCTTTAAGATGTTTTTAAGCTGAATCCTGCACCTGTAAAGTTGACCAGTATACGTAAATATTTCTGGTATACTGAGTTTAGCATTTAAGATT
This sequence comes from Panax notoginseng, assembly GCA_016801055.1. NCBI lineage: Eukaryota > Viridiplantae > Streptophyta > Magnoliopsida > Apiales > Araliaceae > Panax > Panax notoginseng. The sequence continues at coordinate 222,725,349 of CM029016.1, read as the reverse complement.
GCACAAAGCAAATGAATTGATAATAATATATTTTTCTTCTCAGTTATGGTCTTAAATACTTAGCGCTTAAGCAGTTTGTCATAATTAAGGTTTCTTATAAAGAAAAATTAAATCTCCAGACATTTGAGTTGCTCTTGTGTCTAGCTCCTACGTGTGTTTTCCTACTGCCTACGAAAATATCCATTATTTACATGATTTAAAGGTAGCATATTAGTTGATCCAAGACTCCTAGATTGCAAAGAAGCATCTGTAATATTCTAGATTTACCCACATCTTATGGTTGTAGAGTTTGTTGATGTCTTATACTTCGATAACATTAAACCTATGTCCACACTTCCACACTCGTGCTAATTTCTAATTATGATCTCATCATCATGCTTATGATATTATCAGAATTTAAAGTTGACCTGAATATCGTTGTATACGTTTGAACAACAAGCAGAAATGGAAATGGATGAGTATGAACCTAATTGTATTCCTTTACTTCATGTAGATACAGTCCTTTACTTAAATTTCATCTCTCTTAAAAAGACAAGAATTTTGTTAATACAGCTAGATGCAATAATTAAATATAAAGGAATCTTGGTAGCAATCTGATGGATGATTTGTTTTGACAGATCCACGGTTGACGGATTATGACACATTGCTTGAGAATATCCGTGGTCTGAAAGAAGGGAGTACCATTCAAGCTCCTATATATGACTTTAAATCTAGCTCTCGCGTAGGTTACAGGTTGAAAATCCCTCCTTTTGAATTTCTCAACTTACTATTTCTATTGGTAGTTTTGGAGGTACTTAGGGGGGCTAGGGCAGGGAAGTGGAATTCTCACAAGCTCAAATTTCTTTGCCAGTGCACGAGTAAGAAAAGTTATACATAGGAATAAAAGAAAGAGTTTAGGTGCTCTACTGAACGTATATCAACCTCTATTGATGAATGATGACTTCAATATGCTACCTCTGTCTTGCAAGGAATGTCAAAGTTTTTGGGGTGCGTTCGCCATGGATTTTTAGACGTGCCAAAAATATATAAACATTATATTTAATTATCTAATATTATTAAAAATGTAAAAATTTTATCGAAAAATACGTAATTGTGTCTTTGGCACTACAAAAAATTTGTGCCGAACACACCTTGAAGAACTGTTCCATTCTTTTCAAGATGGAGGAAGTAATCAAGAATCAGGTTTAAACATTTTGCAACTATTTCTGATTCCTCCTTGGTCATTTTTGTATGTGTATGCGTGTTTGTTTTCTTTGATACCTCAGCATTTGTCAACCTAGCTTTTTGCCTGAATGTGCATCATTTATTCAACATTAATTTTGTAACGTCGTCACCTGTGGAAAAGTTCTTTTTACTTTTTGGGTTGATTATATTCTTGCTCTGGCGATAAAAACTAAGATCAGATAAGTTAGCATGAATGTATCAGCCATCCTTCTTTAAGAAAATTACACTTGCTATAGTATACTGTTGTTCTATTTAGAGACTTATATTTTCATTTCTTTCTTAAATATTTTGTCTTTTTATTTTTCTCCATTCCTTTCGTAGAACTGACAGTTCTGTGTGTCTTATTGGTTCTTCCTTGAGCTAAAATTTTGTTTAAATTTATAGACTTAAACTTTTAGTGGTCCATTGATTGTTATTAGTTCTGAATCCATACGTTTAACAGGACAATTGAAGTCCCCAGCTCCCGCATTGTGATTATTGAAGGTATATATGCTTTGAGTGAAAAACTTCGGCCTTTTCTAGATCTCCGTGTGTCTGTTACTGGTGGAGTACACTTTGACCTTGTCAAACGGGTTTTGAGGGACATTCAACGTGCTGGACAAGAGCCTGAAGAGATAATCCATCAAATCTCTGAAACGGTTTTCCCATTCCTACTTACATTTAGATAATTGCTTCAAGATTTCTAAATACTAAAATTTATTTGTCACTAAATTAACTTTATGGAATTGACATAGATGTTTTCAATTTGTAACGTGCTTGTCTACAGGTATATCCCATGTACAAAGCTTTTATCGAGCCAGATCTACAGACAGCACACATAAAAATTATCAACAAATTCAACCCATTCTCTGGATTCCAGAATCCCACTTATATTTTAAAGGTTAACTGTTATTCATGTTTTGTCAAAATAAAAATATAAAAGGGTCCCACATAGATGCTTGATCTGACTTTGTTGTCTTCTACCTCTAGCACTGAATTAGTGCTGTTTGTTACTGTAGTCAACAAAGGCCATAACTGAGGATAAAATCAAGGCAGTTTTTCCTGAAAAACACAGAGAAAGTACAGAGGAAACTTATGATATATATCTTTTACCACCTGGTGAAGATCCTGAAGCATGCCAGTCATATCTTAGGATGAGGAACAGGGACGGAAAGTACAACCTCATGTTTGAGGTATGAACTTTAGGAAATTTTAGATTCTTGGTTAAAGTCTTAGTTGTGCTGTGGTACGGGAATATAACATTGATTATGGTTATGCTAGGTATTCAGAAACTTCTGTTAGATTATTGTTTTGCTCCAAAGAATTAAACTATGAATTTGTTGAACAATATATACTTGGTCAAAATCCTCCTTGTGGCGTGCAACAAACAAACATTCAAGCACACGGAAGAATATTTTACCAACAAATTAACTGCATGAACTAACAAGTACGTTGTGAGATTTGAGTGCAATATCCTATAAAATAAAGATGTTAATGCTATGTTAGGCTACCAGTTGCTCAAAAATACAAATTATTACAAGTTGCACTAGGTAACGGACATCTAGCTTTTAAGAACCTCAAATTAGGCCTGCTTTGTACCAACTTCAGTGGAAGAAGTTATCCATATATAATCTCAACTATCCTAGTTAAATATCTTGGCTTTCATATTATAAAACAAAGTATTTAATCTTCCCCCCCTGATCCTCCCTCCCTCCTACACACTCTATCTTTCTTCACGCATACACACATACAGAGTTTGATAGTAAATCAATGTTATCTATCTATACTTCAGAAAAAGAATGTTCTTGTAAATCTTAAGCAAGATGCCTAAGGATATATATACCTTTTGTGCTTAGATTAAGGTGCAATTTGGTGCTACTAACCTAGGTATTTTCTTCATCCCTTTTTATTATTTGAAATGCATGTTGCAGTAGAACAATATCTGGAGGATTTTTTACAATTTGGAATACATAGATTCCTCGCAGACATATTGTAAAGATTCGGAAGAGTGTCAAACATTGATACCACCAAAATTTAATATATTAAAGCTGCATGCGTAAATAAAGATAATCTGTCCACAATTGAAGTGATCATGTGATCTGCTAGAAGATCCGTAGATGTGGTTTGTTAACTTCCTGAATTGACTTCTGCTATATAATACTTCCTCCATTCCACAGAAGAGTCTCATTTTTCAATCTGTCCCCAAAAAATAGTCCCGTTTCAACTGATGATAGTATAAAATGACACCAAGTCAAGTTTGTTATCACAGTTACATTACCATGCCATCACTATTAAACTAAACACCGATGGGCAAACATGAAACAGAATGATATCCTTAAAGTTTGTAAATCTTGCAAACGGAACTCTTTTTGTGGAATGGAGGAAGAACATTGAATAACTTGGATTAGCTCGACTCTACTTATGTAAAAACTTTACATTCACCGACCTGTTTTACTTGTTTCTTTCAGGAATGGGTTACAGATAGTCCATTCATTATATCACCTAGAATTAGTTTTGAAGTTAGTGTGCGACTTCTCGGGGGGCTAATGGCTTTAGGATACACAATTGCAACCATCCTGAAAAGAAGCAGTCATGTCTTCTCAGATGACAGGGTGTGTGTGAAAACTGATTGGTTAGAGCAAATAAATCGCAAGTATGTTCAGGTATCACATTATTTTATTTATAATTAAGATTTATTCATTGTCCATAATGAACTTGTACTCTTATTAATGTTGCATGTTCTTTCTACCTTATGAAGGTTTAATGGTTAATACACATCTTTACATTGACTATTTATTTGGTTAAAGCAATTTTATACAATTGACAACGACAATTTGTGTTTGGATATATTGATTGACCTTATACACCATTATTACTAGTTTTTGTTTCCTCTATCTTTCCTTCTTAATTTTTAATACACTGTATGAATATTGTGTTCTGTTTCACTTAGAAACATCCCACAAATTTTGAGCACTCTACACATTTGAAGATGGAAATATATTGTGAATTTATGTATATAATCATTATATTTCTCTTGTTCTAAACCTTATATGAATTACAATAACCTTATGCTGCAATTGTTCTCAATCTTATATTGGTAAACACCATGCCTTGGTTTGTGTTACAAAGCAGCGGTGGAATGCAACTTTCGAGACAATAGTTGTGATCTGGAGTTGCATTAATCTTTATTTAAATTCTTAAATTTTCCATAATTCCATAATATCCTCATTCTGAGATCAATGTTGTACATTTTCCTCTTGAAAGAGCAAATCCTCCTTTTGCAGCCAATCTTAAAAAATGTTTAATGTCTATCAATACTTATAAAAATGTTTATAATTTGATTTATACATTTGATCAATCTGCTATAGAGGCCCTTCAGTATATTTTGTTAATTTATTAAGCAACTTTTTATTCAATTTTATCCTTATGGGCAATCAAACATTTCAGCAGAGTGATTCAACTTGTCATTTCAACCTTCTGTGGCCAACCTTGATATATGTTTCTCAATTTGATTTATAAATTTGATCAATGTGTTAGTGGTCTTTTTGTATACTTTGTAAATATAACAAGCAACTTTATGTTCCATTTAATCCTTCTTATGGACAACCAAATTGTTCAACAGGGGAGGGCGTCAACTTTTCAGTTTAGCCTTTAATTGTTTTGTACCCTTGATTTTCTTTCTCCTATTTGAAAAGTTGGATTCATTTGTATCAAAGATGGAATATATTTTCTGTTCCCAAAAAGATTCTGAAGGTTTGCAATCCCAACTTGGAATTTACAGGCTATTTGGATTTGAAGATCGGAGATGTAGAAATAATATATTGCTCCTTTTTTCATGTTCAAAGAACTAGCATTATTCAATTGAAACTATCAATATTATCATTCTATGGCATGCCTTGAAAGCTAATCACTCGCTTTTACTGTGTTTGTTGAAAAGGTGCAAGGAAGAGACCGTTTGTATGTCAAATATATAGCAGAGCAGCTGGGGTTGGATGGTTCATATGTTTCTCGCACTTACATAGAACAAATTCAGCTGGAAAAACTTGTTAATGATGTTATGGTATCATACTTTTAACTGATTACCCACTTCTTTCTTTGTGCTTAGTCCTGATCAGACCAGCATTCTATAGGCATTGCCTGATGACTTGAGGACAAAGCTCAGCATAGATGATGATATGGTTTCAAGCCCTAAAGAAGCTTTATCCCGTGCCTCTGCTGATCAAAGAAGCAGATATCTCAATCGGTACTTTTGATCTCATCCATTATGGTTTTCAAATTACTCTTTTGTGCTGAAGCATACTCCGGATGGAGCTGTCCTGATTAATGATCTAATACATAGCTTTTCACAATATATTTTACAATAGTTTAAATTGCCTATCCATTTCAAAATCTTGGAATCTGAGCAATGTGTGTATGTTGATCTGGTACATAATCAGGTGTTCTGATAAATTCTGTGCAGATCACTCTCGTTATCAACACAACGTGGCAAGAACCTGTCCAAGCTGACGAAACTTGATGTAAATAATAAAAGATTCGATGGCATAGCCCAAGATTCACCTGCAACACTTTTTAAGCAGGTGATTTCATCTCTGTCCGAAAACATATATATATATATATATTTATTTATTTTAATTTTCACATAAGTGGAGATTTTAACTTTTAACATGAATTATTTGCTCTCGAATTGTATTTTCTGGCAACATTTTGTTCACCATATCGTTATTTTATCTGGATCATATACCTGTGCATTTTGCATATAGTTGATTTGTTCCCTTTGACCAGTTATAGTGTATTTTTACTTATTCAAATCCCCATCCCATCCCTCATCCTCTGCATGCAGACAACACAGTACACACACATGCACGAAAAATTAAACACAAAAGAAAAGGAAAGGAAATAGAAAGATATAAAAATCAGTAAGGGGGAGGGGAAGGGTCAGATGACGAACGGCCTTTCTCTCCACCTTATCTCAGCGGCTCAATCATTTCTGTTACTAGTTTGCCCAAAGAAAGGAAACATTGAAAAAATGGTTTGGGATCTTATGTCATTTTTGGGTATGGTTTCAATAGATGCAGAGAGAAAGAAAAGAGGGCAGCCAAGTTTTCGCACTTGTTATTAATTATTATTTGGTACAGTTTTAACTTCTACATTTTTCTTTTTCCTTTTGTTCTTGGTATATTGTTTTGCTTTCAGAGTCGGATGACTCAAATGACTACCAGTTTCCAGAACTGATTGTCCACCACGATTTTACCCCTATAATCTGCCACCTACACATTGTTGTTCTGTTTTATGTTCTTTGACTGTTTTCTTTCTTTTCCGTTTACATTATGAATTAAGCTCATCAACATATCTATTTTGATTGTTTCAGGGTGTCATTACTCAACTCTCAGAACAAATTTCCACACTGAATGAAAGATTGGATGAGTTTACATCTCGTATTGAGGAGCTAAATTCAAGATTCTCAACCAGAAACGTTTCTTCTAGCCAACAAAATTTGGCTGTGCAGGCTGAAGCCTGCAATGGCTCTGCACCGACGTCTCTTTTCGTGGCTGGATTAGGGAATGGCTCATTGACCGGTTCAATACTACCCAATTCCTCTTCGTCTTCTCAGTTAGCGTGGGATTCTTTGATGGAAGAGGTACTAGATAATCTTTTTTGCTCTCTCTCTTCATATAACCAGAAAAAATAGGCGAAAATTGGAAGTATATAAAATTTCTTAATATAGTAAATTAACCAACCACGAATCTGCGACTATGTAACTGCAATATGCATAGTGTGAAAACTTCTATCAAGAGTAATGCTGAAATTTTTAGGTTTCATAAGCCATCTCAAATACACATTCTCATCACATTGGTTATTCAACATCATGCCATGGACAAATTTTAGAAGATGAGGGTAAAATTTTACCCTGTTAATTGTGTATTTGATCTTGATCATAGTTCTAGTACCTACAAACCCCTGAACATGATCATACCCAATTTATGGTCAATTCATTTTTGATCGCGGAACCAGGTATTGGTCATCTCCAGGAGCCAGCATCAGATTATGCATCGAATTGTCAACTTGAGTAATCTCATGCGAGAATACTCTGGAGAGAGGTCTCGCCAAGGAAGAACAGATAGGACGGGCAGAATGGCAGATGTTGAATCCATTGGCGTTCCGTTAGTTTTAACTATGGCAATCAGTTGTTTAGGTATCCTCTTGTTCCGGAGTCTGGCGTCCCAAAAATAAAGCCCTGCTGCAGAAAGTTTCCTTGATCATTGATGTAACTGTAAGCCTATGATGGTATTGTGTCACGAGTATTTGAATATTAATTCATATATAGGGAGATGAAGGCACGTGATGTTGCATTGGGCATTAATTCTTATAGGCATCCATCTAAAAGCATCAGCAAATAAAATCATTATGCAGGCTTGTGAAAAGATTCTTATGGTGCATTAATTTATTAATGAAATCACGTTGGCAGGTGATTTGAAACTGCTTACTTCCTTCCACCCTCCCTCCCTCTCTCCCTCCCTCTTTTCTCTCTCTTACATAAGTCAGATCAGCCCACCCAACAAAGGACAATTCAGACGGGTAAAATTTTCCCAAATTAATGTTCTTGGCACATATTACTTGAAGTAGGAAAGGAGAATGGGCATCAACTTGAGAACCAAAAAGACAAGATTTTTTCAAGTACTTATTTTGTTCATTAAGTATCCTAATGGTTATTTAATAAATTTTATACTAGTAGTTATTTAATAAATTTAGTAGTTATTTTAATAAATTTTAATGGTTATTTTGTTCATTAAGTATCCTAATGGTTATTTAATAAATTTATTTTGGCAAAACTAAAGATTTAGCCACTATAGTTGACAGGTTTTACTCATTTTACAATTGAACTTTTAATTTTTTGAATTACCCTATTAAACTAATTAAAATTTTACAATTGGATCAGTCTGTTAATTGAAGCTTAATTCTGTTAAATTGAACGCGAGTTTTTTCTTACGTGACTTTTTAACACAAGAAAAAATGACTCAGCTTTTGAACCAGGCAAAACAGTTCAGCTTCTCTTTCATTATAAACTCACGCATTTGGTTTTTGCAAACAAGAGTTCTAGTTCTATTATAATAATATTATTATTATTATTATTATTATTATTATTATTATTATTATTATTATTATTATTATTTTGTATTCTGTTTTTTTCTTCTTTTTTTTGGTGCGAAAGTTATGTATCTATTTTGTCTAAATATTTATTGAGTTGATCATTGTGATGAACACTTTATCATGTTTAGGTTACGAAGGACAAAAAAAATTATGCTACAAAAATTTATATGTTCTTTAAATGCCGGTAATTCTATTAAAAAATTATATAGATTTTAAAAATATTTCTTTAACAAATCTTAATATGTATGAAATAACTTAAAAGGAAGTTTTTACCAGTCATTTAATTAATGAACGTAGAAAAAAAAATATTATTTTATATGTAGTTTAACTCAAAATTATAGGTTGCCATGTGTAAGTTAGGATTACATGTAGTCAAGTAAAAAATTTGAGTAGATTACATGTTATAATTTCTATTTTATTCTTCTTCTTTTTTTATCATTCATAGCCTTAACATGATAAAGTATTTATCACAAAGCTTCACTCTATAAATATTTAGACAAAATAGGTACCTAACTTTCGTAGCAAAAAAAAGAAGAAAAAAATAGAATACAACATAATAATAATAAAATAATTATTAAAAAAACCAAATGAGTAGACCTGGCAAATGGGCCCAAAGCCCAAGGGGCGGCCCGACCCGACCGTCAAAACCCGGGCTTTGGGCTGCATTTTTTCAGCCGACAAAAACCAGGGCCTGTTTGGCCCGACCCGGTCCGTTTGGGCTAAGCCCAAAAAAAGCCCAAAATACAGGCATAAAACAACTTTGGCCCGTGGGCCGGTCCAGGCCGCCCGCCAAAACCCAAGCTTTGGGCTTACATTTTTTGACCAGCCAAAACCCGGACCGTTTTGGCCCGGGCCGGCCCGTTTGTCAGGTCTATCAATGAGGGACATAACGAAGTGCTCATAATAATAATAATAATAATAATAATAATAATAATAATAATAATAATAATAATAATGTTATATTAAATTAATGGCTAGAGTTAGGTGAGTGACTTTTAAATGAGGTGACTATATAGAGTTAAGTTAATGGATTTTAAATGAGATGGTTAGAGTTAGGTTAATGATTTTTAAATGAGGTGACAACTTCTACGCCTTAGATCGAATAATTTTAAATCTAAACATTTAAATGGAGACTCTCCATTTCAAATTAAAATGGAGAGGATCAGAATCCCCTTGGTATAGGAGTTATGCCATTAAATATATTAGAAAAATTAGTTGTCATCTTATCCGGATACAATTATATATCCAGGCTCTGATGTTAATTGACATAGCGGAATATAGTTAGATTATAACACTCTAATACAAACGTGATTTGAACGTTTAACGTACCAACAAGAACGTAAGATAAACATTTGAATCCACAAGAAATAATGAACTCACAAAGAGAATAAAGATAATAATATTGATTAATCAAAACGTTCCATGTAAATAAACCCTATACAATATATATTTATAATACTAAACTACTTGTTATGACTAATTGGAAAAGGAAAATAATTAAATCCTAAAACTAAATAAAATTAAAAAAAACTAAAACCCAAAACATAAACCTGCTAAAAATTAATTTAGTTGCTAAATTTTCCTAACGAATAAATAAAAATACGAAAAATAAATTAAAATTCTATAAATATTAAAATATTTGAAAAATCCAAATCTTTCTCATTATTTTCCACCTTATCATTTAAGGGTGGAAAACGTGTGCTTAATCAGTGTCTTAATCAGTGTAATTTCCTTCAACCGTATCATTTAATGGTGGAAACGAGTGCTTAATCAGTGTAATTTCCTCCAATTAAGTTTCCACTAATTTTGTCAATAATTATAACACATACTATAATTCATACAAAATCGTATATATTAATTTATTTGGGGTTAAATATTGAGACGAATTTCTCCTATAAATACTCATGATCAAATATTGTTTTGGCCATCCAACTTGTAAATTAATGGCAATATTCAACATTTCTGCACTTGTGACTTTGTTCTTCTTCATATTTCCTATTCTTACAGTTGCATCCTTTACCAAGCTTTCATTACCAAAAGGACTCCTTGGTCCCATTTCCATTGCATTTGACGGTAACGGCAATGGTCCATACACCGGTGTCTCCGACGGTCGGATTTTTAAATACAACGGTTCAAGTTTCATAGAGTTTGCTTCTGGTAATTTAAATAGGTGAGTACCACTTCGTAATTAAAGAGCAGTAGCTCATATTAATAATAATGTTCTGAAATTAGATATACATTTTTATTTATATTTAGAGCGGTAGCTCTAAATGCGTGCGTATTAACATATCATTACTTCTTCTCAGGCCCAGGAAGGCCTGCGACTTTGTTGCATTGCGTTCTTTGCCACCTTCATGTGGTAGGCCAATAGGCTTGTCATTCAACACCGCCACCGGAAAGCTGTACTACGCGGATACTTGTTACGGCCTAGACGTGGTATTAAGTCGCGGAGGTGTAGCCGGGGAGCTGGCACCCGGTGCAAACGGTAGACCATTTTTCTCACTGGTGGATGTAGCTACTGATATCTCCACCGGAGACGTATACGCTACGGACTACAGTGCCATATATAATATTCAGTAAGTTTTCTAAATCCCCTTATTACTCTTGTTTCTTATGGTTTAGGGTTTAGGGTTTAGTTGAACTTAATTACTACTTCATTTTCATAAACATAGTACGGATTCAACTTTGATGCTGCATACGGATTCAACTTTGATGCTGCATACGGATTCAACTTTGATGCTGCATTGACCAATCGAATTACTATGATTTCTTCTAGTTTTTAATGAATTTTTTTACCAATAACATTAACTTGCATGCAGAAATATCTCGAAATCTATCCGTAGCAACGACAAGACTGGACGACTAGTGAAATACAACTCGAACACAAGACAAACAGTCGAATTACTAGGAAGCCTATGTGGTGCAGTTGGGGTAACAATCAGCAGTGATGGCTCATTTCTCCTTGTTTCTGAGTTAATAGGAAGAAGAATTACACAGTACTGGCTCAAAGGTCCCAAAGCTAATACATCACATACTTTTAGGAAAATGGAGGGTAACCCTGGAGAAATTAGGGCTACTAAAGATGGAAAGTTTTGGGTAACTGTAAACATTATAAACAAGAATATCGTACCTGTGGCAGTAAAGTTGGACGGTTTGGGAAATGTGGTACAAACAGTGGATCTAAGTAAAGAATTTCCGGATAAGGTTGTGGGTGGTATTCTAGAAAATATGGGAAAATTATATGTTGGATCATTTGCAACAGATTATCTTGGTGTGTACACATTGTAGAATGGTATATATATATATATATATATATATATATATATATATATATATATATATATATATATATATATATAAATAAAAGGACGTACGTACTTGAAAAATAATGTACTAGCATAAAGCTGCTAAATAAAAGGCTTTTTTATTTGCTTCTTATGATAAGTCTTTTTTGTTTTGTTTTTCTTTTCCAATTATCTTTTTTTTTCATGCATGAATGTCATGAGAATTTTTCGAACGTGAAAAGGTAAATTAGAATGCAAGCCGGTGAAAAGAAGTTCAAACCGAACTCAATTTCATTACAAGTAAAGCTCATAAAAATGGTGTTGTAAAGCTTATAAAAATGGTATATTAATTAAGCAAGAAGAGGAATGAGAAAGTGTTGGGTGTTGGCTTCGAACATTAATTGCTACAGAATTATAACATGCCCAATAAAAGTTTGAAGTAAAATCTGTATGTATGTTTAGGTACGAGGAAACTTAACATTGTGGGATTGTAGCTTTAAGTAACCTATCCACTATTACATGATTCTCCTTTTGCAGTTTCAGTCAGCAAATTATTTCATTTTGTCATGTTCAGTATATCAAAAGGGAGTAACACAAGGAGGGGGTACTTGAGAATCGAGATCTGGTCTAATGAAATCATTATTAGTACTTTTACTTTGTTGCTAGTTCATGTTGGATGCTTTACATTGTTGGACCCCTCCATTTAACGGCTTAAATTTTTAGATGAGTTGGTTACTTAACTTTTGGCGTGCAAGACTTTAATTTCTCCATTTTCATTATTTTCCACCTTATCATTTAAGGGTGGAAAACGTGTGCTTAATCAGTGTAATTTCCTTCAACCGTATCATTTAATGGTGGAAAACTAGTGCTTAATCAGTGTAATTTCCTTCAATTAAGTTTCCATTAATTTTGTCAATAATTATAGCACATACTATAATTCATACAAAATCGTACATATTAATTTATTTGGGGTTAAATATTGAGACTAATTTCTCCTATAAATACTCATTATCCCATATTGTTTTGGCCATCCAACTTGTAAATTAATGGCAATATTCAACTTTTCTGCACTTCTGACTTTGTTCTTCTTCATATTTCCTATTCTTACAGTTGCATCCTTTACCAAGCTTTCATTACCACAAGGACTCCTTGGTCCCATTTCCATTGCATTTGACGGTAACGGCAATGGTCCATAAACCGGTGTCTCCAACGGTCGGATTTTTAAATACAACGGTTCAAGTTTCATAGAGTTTGCTTCTGGTAATTTAAATAGGTGAGTACCACTTCGTAATTAAATAGCAGTAGCTCATATTAATAATATTGTTCTGAAATTAGATATACATTTCTTATTTATATTTAGAGCGGTAGCTCTAAATGCATGTGTCTTAACATATCATTACTTCTTCTCACGCACAGGAAGGCCTGCGACTTTGTTGCATTGCGTTCTTTGCCACCCTCATGTGGTAGGCCATTAGGCTTGTCATTCAACACCGCCACCGGAAAGCTGTACTACGCGGATACTTGTTACGGCCTAGACGTGGTATTAAGTCGCGGAGGTGTAGCTGGGGAGCTGGCACCCGGTGCAAACGGTAGACCATTTTTCTCACTTGTGGATGTAGCTACTGACATCTCCACCGGAGGCGTATACGCTGCGGAGTACAGTGCCATACATAATATTCAGCAAGTTTTCTAAATCCCCTTATTACTCTTGTTTCTTATGACTTAGGGTTTAGGGTTTAGGGTTTAGTTGAACTTAATTACTACTTCATTTTCATAAACATAGTTCCATTAACCAAATCTGTAATATATTTTAATTAAGGATGTGTGTTTGTTTTATATGTATTCAACCTCTAAACACTATAAATTATTTGTTTACTTGTAATGGCTTGATAATAAAAAATGAGTATTAATTCTTTCCCACATGAAAGCCGATCTTACCTTTAATTATATGAGAGGAGATTATGTTAAAATATCAACCACACTAATTATGAAGTATCATTTCCCTAGTAAAACTAAGGCGCTAAATAAAAAGAGGGTTGTTTCGGAAAAAAACAAAAAATACTATCAAATAAGACTATTTTATAGAACAGATGAAATATTTTTCTTATAATAAAGATAGAATTACCATAAAAATTGTAATAAAATAGTACGGATTCAACTTTTTTCAATTGATGCTGCATTGACCAATTGAATTATTATGATTTCTTCTAGTTTTTAATGAACTTTTTTACCAATAACATTATTTTGCATGCAGAAATATCTCGAAATCTATCCGTAGCAACGACAAGATTGGACGACTAGTGAAATACAACTCGAACACAAGACAAACAGTCGAATTACTAGGAAGCCTATGTGGTGCAGTTGGGGTAACAATCAGCAGTGATGGCTCATTTCTCCTTGTTTCTGAGTTAATAGGAAGAAGAATTACACAGTACTGGCTCAAAGGTCCCAAAGCTAATACATCACAAACTTTTAGGAAAATGGAGGGTAACCCTAGAGAAATTAGGCCAACTAAAGATGGAAAGTTTTGGGTAACTGTAAACATTATAAACAAGAATATCGTACCTGTGGCAGTAAAATGTGGTACAAACAGTGGATCTAAGTAAAGAATTTCCGGAGAAGGTTGTGGGTGGTATTCTAGAAAATATGGGAAAATTATATGTGGGATCATTTGCAACTGATTATCTTGGTGTGTACACATTGTAGAATGGTTATATATATATATGGACGTACGTACTTGAAAAATAATGTACTAGCATAAAGCTGCTAAATAAAAGGCTTTTTTATTTGCTTCTTATGATAAGTCTTTTTTGTTTTGTTTTTCTTTTCTAATTATCTTTTTTTTTTCATGCATGCATGTCATCAGAATTTTTCGAACGTGAAAAGGTAAATTAGAATGCAAGCCGGTGAAAAGAATAAGTTCAAACCGAACTCAATTTCATTACAAGTAAAGCTCATAAAAATGGTGTTGTAAAGCTTATAAAAATGGTATAATGTTCGGGAGTGTTTTCCCGACCCTCTTTTGGGCTGAAGGCTTGGGCCGGGTCAAAGGAGGTCGGGCTCGTATGTTCGGAGATGTAAGATCGGGGTCGGTTACCCGATCCCAATAGGTCGGGGCCCGTGGTCATCGTGTGGGTTGAGTTCGGGCCTATTGGGTTTGGCTATTGGTTTGGGCCTGAGCATATGAGCAGTCCACATGCGGAGTTGGTGTGACAAGGAGTTTACGTGATTAAGGGTATCAACCCTAATCCTACGTTAACAAGGCAACTCTGGAAGTAGTGGTGGAAAGGGATTCCACTTGCACTTTTTAAGGAGATTGTGTTGGACCCAAATATGGTAGCTAACATATTTAGGAGTCCTACTCTAATCCAAAGAAGAGGATACCAAGGTGGTGGGAGCTCTATAAATACAAGGCCAAGGTTACAATTAACAGGTAATATCTACTTTGAGCACTAAACACATAACCTCCATTGTTAAACCTTGTGAACGGCCTGTACTTATTCTCACACCGGAGCTATCCCCCGGCGGCACGGCCGTCAAGCTTCTGTGTGATCTGTTATTGTGCAGGATTCAGCGCGTGAATTTTGTGATTGGACGCGCAGACGAAACTTGGCGTTAACATTGGCGCTAGAAGGAGGGCCAAAGTGCTTCTTTGCAACCACAAATACTTTTCTTCGGCAGCAATCATGGCGAGTAAGGATAATATCGCTGTCTCGGAAAGGGCCAAGACCCAGCAGTCCCACCAAACCACTCAGGCGAGGGGGTCAGTGAAGGACCGACTGGGGTCTAAAATCCAGGAGGTAGAAGAGATACCGGTCCATGATCTTCGGCGGAAGCTCTTCCCCGAGAGTCAACACACGCCTCATCAAGCGAGTCAGGCCGACGAGAGACACTCTCAAGCCCTCGTGAGGCAAGACCGAGGCGTAGGAAGCCGAGACCAACGAGAGTTTCTCTTGCAGAAGAGACTGGACCAGAACAAAGACGCCATGTTGGCACTCCAGCTACAACAAGTGGAGTTGGAGAGATAGATGGCCAACATGGCCGGTGATCAAGAAGCGAGTTCCAGAAGGCGTAGGAATCGAAGCCGGTCCCGATCGCCTCGGCGGGGAGAGGCAAGAAGAGAATAGAGCAGGCACAGGAGTCGCTCTAGAGACGGAAGGAGCAGAAGAAGGAGTCCTTCGGCCGGGCGCCGATCAGAACACCGAGGCAGGACGGGGCAAACAGAAAGGGAAGCGTCTCCTGATTATGGGAGGGACAAACCTCGATCGTCCCCTCGTATGGAAGGATCTGACCCCCTTACCCGAAGAGTGGCTGAATTAGAAAAGTTGCTAGGGACAAAAAACTCGACGGGGACATCTTCGGCAGGTTTAGGATCTCCCTTTTCGCCCGAAATCAACCGGGTGATAGCCGATCCAAAGAAGAAGATGCCCCCGATGGAGACATATGACGGATTGGGAGATCCCTACGACCATTCGGATGGATATGATCGGCTGATGTCGTACTATGGGCATTCGGATGCAGCCAAATGCCACATGTTCGCTACAACCCTCAAGAAGAGTGCCAGGGAGTGGATGGGGACCCTGGCACCAGGATCAATCGGATCATGGAACGATCTTCGTGAAAAATTCCATGCTTGGTTCGGAAGCAACCGAAGACGAGGGAAGATCACGGCGTCCCTCATGCAGGTACGGCAGAAATCAGATGAGACCCTAAGTCAGTACGTCAAACGGTTTCGAGAGGCAGTGGGATCGGTAGCGGAGCTGAATTCCCCACAAGCACTGGGATTTTTTACAACCGGCTTAGACATCGGGAGATCTAAGAAGCTGGTAAAGGATTTGGTGATTAACCCTCCGGCAGACTTGACCGAGGCCTTTCATCGGGCAGAAGGGTTCATCGCTATAGAAGAAGCTTTGGGAAATTTCAAACCACACCAACAACCTTATGAGAAATCGAAAGATCGGGAAAAATCGACCTACCAACATTCGGACAACAACCAGTGGAGATCAGACCGAACGAAAAAGAAAAACTATAACGGGGGAGGTTCAGGTAGCAACCGACCTCCACTACCCAACCGTAACGTCAGCAAGGTCTATACTCCCCTCACTGCGGATCGGTCAAAAATTCTACAGGAGATGAAAAACCAACCATTCTACGAGCCATGCCCCAGGCGAACCAAGCCTGGAAGGCGAGGTCGGGATAAGTATTGTGAATACCATCAGAGTACCGGACACTCGACCGAAGCATGCGTCAATCTGATGGATATGATCGAGAAAAATGTCCAAAACGGACAACTGTTACAATATGTGGCAGGCCGGGGAAATGCAGAGGTGCCCAGAGAGGAGACCACAGATCAGATCCTGGATACCCAGACGCCACAGAACCCCCCAGCCCGAGGTGTAGTTGATGTCATTTTGGGGGGTTCCGTTAGACGGGTATCGGGAAGAAAAAAAGTGGGACTCTGGAAGCAGTGCTATCTGTTGCGGGGTCAACCCCTAGAAAGGATCGGGCATATCCGGGAACGTCTATCTCATTTACGGACGAGGATTACCCGACGGATCTCATCGAGCCCCATGATGGTGCGTTGATAATAACGGCTCAGGTCGGGATAGTGGATATGAAAAGAATGATGATAGATAACGGGTCTTCGGTCGACATCCTATATTCTCACGCCTATCAGAGGTTAGACCTACAAGGAAAGAAGATGGATTTGGGAGGAGAAGGACCCTTGTACGGATTTAGTGGAGATCCGGTGCTTGTGTCGGGCACCATTGAGATGCCAGTCAAATTCGGCACAACACCTAATCAAGTTGAAATAGTGGTGAGATTTTTTGTCGTCCAAATAGACTCGGCATACAACGCGATCCTCGGAAGGCCTACCTTGGCAGCCCTGCAAGCAGTAACATCGATACCCCATTTTAAAATCAAGTTTCCAATACCGAACGGGATCGGGGAGGTAAAAGGAGACCTAGATATAGCCCGAAGGTGTTACCGAAACAGCTTGATTTCTTCAGGGGTCGGGGTCTGCAAACAGAAACAGACAATGGCCATTGAGATCGAACCATTCACAGAGGGGAGCACAGAGCCACTTGCTCTTCCGGCCGAAGAAACTGATGATGTAGAATTGGTACCGAGGCAGAAAGACAAAATAATTAAGATCGGGTCAGGGTTATCAGAACCCTTCCGGACCGGGCTGATAGAATTACTCCGAGTCTACGCTGATATCTTCGCATGGGAACCCAGCGACATGTCGGGGGTAAGTGAATCAGTGGCTCTGTACCGGCTGCACGTGGACTCGGGCAAGAAACCGATCATATAGAAGCGAAGGATTTTCGCCCCAGAAAGACAAAAAATCATCGACGAAGAGATTGCCAAGCTCCTGGAGGCCGAATTCATCTTCGAGATTGATTACCCGGAGTGGTTGGCCAACGTGGTATTGGTCCAGAAGCAAAACGGGAAATGGAGGCTATGTATTGACTACACGGATCTAAACAGGGCGTGTCCGAAGGATTTCTACCCTTTGCCCAACATAGATCAACTGATCGACGCCACGTCGGGATATGGTATGTTGAGTTTTATGGATGCATTCTCTGGGTACCACCAGATTTCGATGAATAAGGAAGACATCCCGAAGACAAGTTTTATCACACATCGGGCGATATACGCATACAGGAAGATGACCTTCGGGCTACTAAATGCCGGGGCAACTTATCAGCGAATGATGAACCTGGTGTTCATGAAACAATTGGGGAGGAGCATGGAGGTCTACGTAGACGACATGATCGTTAAAAGCATGTCAGTCCGTGATCATCTTGAAGATCTGGAGGACTGTTTCGAGACGGTCCGAAAACGCAAGCTAAGGCTAAACCCGACCAAGTGTACGTTTGGGCTAGGATCGGGAAAATTTCTAGGATACTTGGTCAGCAAAAGGGGAATCGAAGCAAACCCAGAGAAAATCCAGGCAGTCCTGGATATGAAATCCCCAAAGTCATACAAGGATGTGCAGAGGCTAACGGGTCGGATAGCGGCCCTACGAAGGTTCGTCTCTAAATCAGCTGAGAGGTGCCTTCCATTTTTTGACACCTTGAAAGGGCCCAAGAACGAGAAAAGCTTCCAGTGGACCTCAGAATGCGAGGACGCGTTCCAAGGGATCAAACAATATCTTTCTTCGGCACCTTTGCTGATGAAACCGATCCCTTCGGAACCCCTATATCTTTATCTGGAGGCGAGTTCGATGGCAGTGGGAGCAGCATTGGTTCGGGACAAAGGGGGAAATCAGTTCCCCGTATACTACGTCAGCCACGTGCTTCGGGACGTAGAACTCCGATACCCGAACCTAGAAAAATTTGCCTATGCTTTAATCATTGCAAGCAGAAAACTTCGGCATTATTTCCAGGGTCGGGTGGTGGTGGTATACACCGATCAGCCGTTGAAGAAAATTCTACATCGATCTGAGGTTTCGGGAAGACTGGCGGCATGGGCAATGGAGCTAACACAGTTTGCGATAGAGTATCATCCCCGAACGACAATCAAAGGACAAGCGCTAGCAGACTTCGTCGTGGAATGTTCGTTCTCGGAGCCAGATGTGGGATCGGTAGCCGAAACGCAACACATAAAGACTTCATGGACACTATATGTCGATGGCTCGTCAATGTCAGACATCAGTGGTGCAGGGGTCATACTGACGAGCCCCGAAGGATTCAAGGTCCAACAAGCTATTCGATTTAAATTCAGAGCAACCAATAACGAAGCAAAATACGAGGCCATTCTAGCCGGGTTAAAGTTGGCCCGAAGCCTAGAAGTACAGAACTTGGTCATCTTTAGTGACTCGCAGCTGGTCGTTAAACAAATTTCGGGAGAGTACGAGGCTCGGGGGGCTAGAATGACGAAGTACTTAGCCGAGACAAAGAATAGACTGACATACTTCAACTCGGTCAGCTGTCAGGGAGTGAATAGATCCGACAACACAGTAGCAGATGCCCTGGCCCGGCTGGCGTCAACTGAAGCCAGCTCCTTCGACGGTTCGGTGTATCTGGAGACATTGGAACAGCCAAGTGTCCCGAAAGAAGAGGTGCTATGTGTTGATCGGCTGAACTGTTGGCTTACACCTTATATTTTTTATTTGGCTGATGGAACATTACCTTCGGACCGAATTCTAGCAAGGAAGATCAAGCACCGAAGTTCAAATTTTGTACTGATCGACGGAGATTTGTACCGAAGGGCCTTCAGCTCTCCCTTACTTAAATGTTTAACACCGTCAGAGGCAAGCTACGCACTTCGGGAGGTACATGAAGGGATTTGTGGGGATCACATGGGCGCCAAGTCACTGGCGTATAAAATTCTAAGACAGGGGTATTACTGGCCAACCATCTACACAGAGGCCAAGGAACTTGTCAAAAAATGTCCCAAGTGTCAACTAAACAGCAACATCCCACATCAACCGCCCGAAGAACTCTACTAGGTCTTATCCCCGATCCCCTTCGCAGTATGGGGAATCGACATCCTGGGACCTCTGCCGAAGGCCAAGGGATAAGTCAGCTTTATAATAGTGGCTATCGATTACATGACAAAGTGGGTCGAAGCCAAACCACTGCAGAAGATCACCGAACAGGAATGTCTTAAATTTTTGAAAGAAGGAGTAGTTTATCGGTTCGACATTCCGATGGCAGTAGTCTCGGATAACGGTAGACAGTTCGTGGGGACAAAGTTTGAAAGCTTCCTGAAAGAGTTGGGAATTCAACACCGGAAGACTTCGGTTGCCCACCCTCAGTCAAACGGTCAAGTGGAAGTGACAAATCGAACCCTACTCAATGGGATAAAAAGAAGGCTTGATGAGTTGAAAGGTCGATGGCCCGAAGAACTATTCAGCGTTTTGTGGGCATACCGGACGACCCCGAGGACAACCACTGGAGACTCCCCTTTCCGGCTGGCCTATGGGACCGATGCACTCATACCAGTAGAGATCGGATCGCCCACTCTTCGGGTCAGCCAGTACAAAGAGCTCTACAACGATGAAGGTCTGAAAGTAAATCTGGACCTGCTAGACGAAGCTCGTGATGCCGCGGTGTTGAGATTGGCCATTTATCAACAGAAGACAGCCCGACACTATAACCAGAAGGTGAAGTTGAGGAGGTTCGAGGTAGGAGATTTGGTACTTCGGGAGGCAGAGACATCAATCCCCCAGAACACAGGAAAATTAATGCCTAACTGGGAGGGGCCTTATGAGATAGTAGAAATGCCGAAGCCAGGGACTTACCGGCTTCGAGCAATGGATGGGTCGGAAGTAAAGAATACATGGTATGCTGGAAGACTTAGGAGATATTACCAGTAAATACATGCCTGTTCTTTCCCGATAACGGTGTAATTTATGCGATTTATCAATGAAATGAAAACTTCTCTCAAGAGAGACGTTTGTACTTCGTTTTAATCTTGCACTGCTTTATCGATCATATAAGCTTTGGGCGTGAAACGATCAGACGGTCTTAAAAAACTTAACTGATCGATAAACGCCACAAGTATAACTGATCGACAAAGATACACATCCGATCAGATAAGCTTCGAGCGTAAAACAATCAGATAGTCCGAAAGAACTTAACTGACTGATAAAACGCCACAAGTATAACTGATCGATAAAAGTTACATATCCGAGACAGTACACTTTAGACATAAATGGACCAGACGGTCAGAAATGACCTAACTGGGCGATAAAAATAAAGTTAAACTGATCGAGATAACTACTTAGAAATCTTTTGTCTTCATTCATATTATAAAGGTTTTACAGTTCTCGATCAGATAGGCTTCGAGTACATACACCGTCGGCCTCTCTGGTCAGGTTGAATTACAAAACTTAGAAAAGAAGAAATTACAAGTATGAACAAGTTCAAGAAAAAATTAAGGGGAACTAGCATCGGCTTCGGCCTCGGACTCCTCGTCGGAAGAATCAAGGATCGAGGCGTCCAGACCAGCATCAACAAGCTTCGCTCGGGCCTTCTCCCGATAAGCTTCGACACCCTCTGCAAACTGGGTCATAATCTTATCGGTCAGGGCGGGCGATTCTTCGTATTCTCTGATGGCAGCCTGCTTAATGATGGCCTGTTCAGCCATCAAAGTGTTGTTCGCATGGATCAGGGTACTCAGCTGAGCATGAACCCCCGCGAACTTCCCCTCGATGACCTTAAGGTTCCCCACCAAGGTCCTATTCTCTTCGACCAGGAGTTCCTTATCCTGCACCAGCTTCTTGGCATGATCGTTGAGACCGACGAACTCTTGTTGAAGTAGGAAATTTTGTTCTTCGAGTTCACCAATCCGGCGATTAGCCTGGGATACTTTATTCCTGGTATCAGCATGAAGCTCCCGCTCCCTCTTCAGCTCCGAATCCCGACCCGATAATTCGGCTTGGAGAAGCTCCACGTCGGTTCTCAGCTGGACCTCTCTCTTGGTAGATCGGGCAAGAGGAGCGATAGCTCGAGCGAGGATGGCGTTGGCCTAAATACATAGGCGAATTGATCAGACAACAAAGAAGCAAATGAAGATGTATATACAAATGAGGATAAATACCTGAGTCTGGGCTCGGAGATAGGTAACCAGAAAATCCTCTGACGAAAAGTTCCTGAACCGCTCATCGTCACCAGAAAGCTTGAATTGATCAAGCAAATGGAAAGGAAATTTGTCAGCTGGGCTCTTCGGCCAACAGGTAGTTGGTGATCCTCCGGAAGAGCTAGCTTTGGACTTCGGGGAGGAAGCTTGGATCGGGGCAACGACCTCCTCGGCTTGGGAGGGCCCTTCGATCAACCGCGGCTTCTTCGAGGCGGGCTCCGGAAGCTGATCTTCGGTACCCTCCGAATCTTCGGCCACTGTCACTATGGTCGGAGGTGGGGGAGTTGATTTGAGAACAGGCTTCGGCGGGGCCACAGCGATAGCCTTGGGGGGCGCTCGAACAGAAGACTTTTTCTTTGACTTCTTTAGCAAAGCCATCTTGTCGGCCCCCTTCATCTGCAACACACTTTTCGTGGAAGCATCAGCCTTGGAAGATTCGGGAAGAGGACCGGTTGACGATCCGACAGACATCTCAGCAATAAGAACAGCCTCGTCTGAAGGAGAGTCATCAGCGGCTGGGAGATAGATGGGCTCGACGAGGATCGGCAGTGGGGACAGGGCCACTTCAGTATTGTTAGGCTTGAAGATGGTCACTACAACATAAAATAAAAGGATCATTAATAAAATCGAAGCAAATGATAGGGAGAATAAGAAAACAAGGTCGGATAGATTAACTTACAGCCGTGTTCGTAGAGCCAGGATTCGTTGGACACGATTCCTAGACCCCAGCTGGTCTGCTTCAAAAGGGCGTAAAACTTCTTGAAGGCTGCCGAACGACTCTTCGGAAATTTGTTGACCTTCATGGGGACGTCTTCGGGACCGGCCCAGTTGGGGAGTAGGTTGAGATCGGTTCCCCTCATGAAGAACCATTGTGAATGCCACCCCTTGTTACTGGATGGGGTCTTCACGAAGGTGTCCCGTCCAGGAACACGGTTCAGATGGCGAAGGCCGGGCTCTTTTGACCGACCAACCGAGAACAGGACGAAGAAGAAGTCCAGCCCGGGGGTGATGCCAGCCTCCTGGCAGAGGGCGATGAAGCTGATCAGCTGGATGTAGGAGTTGGGAGCCAGCTGGGAGAACCCGATCCCTACCAGGCAGAGGAAAGAAGAGATGAATTCGTGGAGGGGGAACCGAACCCCGTACCTTAGGGCATACAGATGGACAGCTACCCAATCGCCCTTGGGTCGGTGGTACATCCTCTCGCTGGCCTCGGGAACCCGAAGCTTGTATTCTTTGGGGATGTTAAACAAAGTTTGGATGTCCGACAGTTGAGAGGGGGTGATGGAAGATTTAGTGTTGATGACAGCGTAGTCGGTTTTCGAAGCGTAGAGTTGGCGAATACTGGTTTCGGCGTTCTCCACGGAGAGTTCGACCGGAGCAGCCTCCAGCTCGATTTGGAGAAGGTCGCCGGAAGTAAGAGTGGGAGTGCCGGCTGCTGTGACTGGTGTGAGACGAGGATCGCTGGAATCAGCCATTTATGGTGGTTTGAAGGGAAGAAAGGTACAAGACAAGAGTTTAGAGGGGAAATGACACGGATTGAAGAAATCTGAAAAAATGAGTATCTCGCCGGAAATCGCCCTTGCCGGAAAAGTTTGACAGAGATTCAAAATATTAAAGGCTCGAAAAAGTGACGCTGATGAATGTTGGGGAGCTTATATAGCCCGTCTGGCACGGCTTCCAAAGGCGGTTATTTATGGCAGGTGGGCCCAGTTATGAAAAAACGTGTACCCGCTCGCGGACCGAGGAGAAACCGCTTGGGTTCCCGAGACAACTCATCATTATGGCGTGACTATCCGAATTCATGTCCTTTCAAGTCTCGTGTCATAAATATCTTATAACAAGAGACTGGGGGGCAATGTTCGGGAGTGTTTTCCCGACCCTCTTTTGGGCTGAAGGCTTGGGCCGGGTCAAAGGAGGTCGGGCTCGTATGTTCGGAGATGTAAGATCGGGGTCGGTTACCCGATCCCAATAGGCCGGGGCCCGTGGTCATCGTGTGGGTTGAGTTCGGGCCTATTGGGTTTGGCTATTGGTTTGGGCCTGAGCATATGAGCAGTCCACATGCGGAGTTGGTGTGACAAGGAGTTTACGTGATTAAGGGTATCAACCCTAATCCTACGTTAACAAGGCAACTCTGGAAGTAGTGGTGGAAAGGGATTCCACTTGCACTTTTTAAGGAGATTGTGTTGGACCCAAATATGGTAGCTAACATATTTAGGAGTCCTACTCTAATCCAAAGAAGAGGATACCAAGGTGGTGGGAGCTCTATAAATACAAGGCCAAGGTTACAATTAACAGGTAATATTTACTTTGAGCACTAAACACATAACCTCCATTGTTAAACCTTGTGAACGGCCTGTACTTATTCTCACACCGGAGCTATCCCCCGGCGGCACGGCCGTCAAGCTTCCGTGTGATCTGTTATTGTGCAGGATTCAGCGCGTGGATTTTGTGATTGGACGCGCAGACGAAACTTGGCGTTAACATGCATATATATATATATATATATATATATATATATACACACACATTTATAGGACAACATAAAAAAATTACGAATAATTAATTAAACAATAAGAGGAATGAGAAAGTGTTGGGTGTTGGCTTCGAACAGAACATTAATTGCTACAGAATTATAACATGCCCAATAAAAGTAAGTTTGTAAAATCTGTATGTATTTTTAGGTAGGAGGAAACTTAACACCTGACTTTTATAGACTTTATAAAAGTCTCAATTCAATACCACCTAACTTTTAAAAATATTATAAAAGTTATAACTGAATACCAGTAAATTTTTATAAACTCTTTAAATGTCTTTATTAAATACAACCAAACTTTTAAATTGTTTAATAGTCTTTAAAAATCTTAATTGAATACACCCTCCTTACTTTGTTGCTAGTTCATATTAGCTTAGATTTTTAGATGAGTTGGTTACTTAACTTTTGGCGTGCAAGATCTTAGGTTCAAAACTTTAATTTCTCCCTTCTCTATAAAAAAAAAGGGGAGAAATTAATTATACATTGTTAATTGCATGAGTAAATTTTATTATTGTGCTTTACTCAAAATTTATTTTAATATTCCCTCTCCTTAACCGACTGTCATACTCATTACTCAACATGGAACATAGCTTAAGGAAGAAAAAAATTGACCAACTAAATCAATATTTATATACCCCCTCATATAAATGTGATAAGATAAGACCATATAAATTTATCTCAAACTTTTAATCATGCAATATAGTTTTGTAAATAATTGGCATTGGTTTGTAAAAGTGAAAAGATTTTGGGAAATCCAGATCCAAGCAAGCACAACACTCATTTGATATAGAAGTTATTATATTTTGCTGAAGAGCAACTATTACCTGAACAGGGCTAGTTACAAATAATCATAATCTTGATTTTTGCAAGTGAAATTCACATGACAGACTGAATTTGTGTTCACAATGGTGTAATTATGGTCTATCTCATATAACACTAGTAGATCATACTTACACCATTGTGAACACAAACTCAGCCTGTTTCCAAAGCATAAATAAGAGAAGTAGAGTAGTTTTGAACTAGTTGTACACACATATACATAATAATATATATAACTCTACATGTTTCCACTAACTAACATTAACATCATCAAAACAAAAAGGAAAACAAGAAAATCTATTGTTTTGTAATTCTAATATGAATCGTCCAATTAATAATAAATAAAAAAAACTAATAACGAAATAAGTCTGCAACTGCCAAATGGTTCATACTCAAAATGAACCTTAGAGAATAAGGAAAACATAAAAAGCCCAAGTTAGAATGACATTTGCTGCCTTAATGTTAAAGGCATGCACTTGAGTCTAAGAAACCACTCAGGTGCATGGTTGGGATTTGCATTAGGCACATCAACAACACATTTATAGACTGCTCTTAAATGATACAACAAATGAATGTTCATTTGTTGTTGGATTAGCTTCACCACGCTCATGGACATGCCGGCTGCTGTTGTGTTATACAATGTATATTTCCACCTGCCAGAACAATCTCCCTCGCATCTTCGATTCTGACCACCTAAAATCAAAACAACAGAAAACAACTTGTTTACTAATATAAAGAGGGTGCACGATCCAAAATGTAGTTGTGTTTCTTTGTTTTCTAAAAGACTAAAAGGCGTTTTACTACTCGTACTGATTTATATGTTCGACTCACACACATCCAGAAGATTGATTGTGCCCACTGTATCCTTGAACTTGGCATTACTGAGTATGCAGAAATAATCACGGTACGACATGTTCTAGCTATATTTATTATAGTAATGAAAAGTACTAATAAAATATCTCAGTATCACATGCATTATAAAACGTAGGAATAGGTTTTATATAGAACAGAATTGGAATGGGACAACATGTTCCGATTTCCAAGGCAATTCTTTTCTTTTCAAAAGAAGTTTGACAAACAAGATGGAAGGAATCATAATGATACATCTTCAACAACAAATGGAAAGTTCTTCACTGATTTGTTTGTGTGAAAGCATTAGACTAAGTGTTTATACACGCTTAAGTCTGTTAAAAGCTGAATACATACATTAATAACAAACTGCTTAAAGATGTATACTTGTTGAACAATGCCCTGCAGCCCTTTTCCTAACTGTTTTCTTTCTTGTATTATTTTATCTTAGCTGAAATTGGGTTCTGGGTCTTTGAATTAACTTGGGTAAGAAATGAGTTCTATGGATCAACTAGAATTTATTAGTTTCAACTGACAAACTGCGATCCTTGAACATTTATCCCATTCATGTGAATAAGGTTGTAACATAAGTAGATGAACTAATCAGAAAAGTATAAAAACAATTGCTTACTTCACGTTCTGGAAAGGCTAGAGACAGGACACGAACAGCTTCATCGTCCCACTTTTTGTCCCCAAATTGCGGTGTGATTATAGCTCCATTGGCAATGTAGAAATTCACATAGGAAGCAGCAAGCCTTGTACCAGGAAGTCTTTGTTTACCATTCCCATCCTGTTTTAAACATATTAGAAACCCAAGAAAGTTGCTTGGGAAAAATTTGCAACTTAATACTATGATTTTATCTTGCTACATATATATGCAACAATGGATTAATACCATACACAAGTTTAAAGACATCAAACAGATGAAAATACAATAAAGAAAAGTGCATGCCTACCACTTTACAGAATTACCAAAAAGGATAACATGTAAATAATAACATATTTGAAAAGAGTTCAAAAAGATAAAGAAAAGTGGTATTTGTACCCACGATTAACAAAAATGATAATAAGAGTATACAACAAAAAAAAAATTGATAGGTAATAAAGAAAGTACATACAAAACTATTAGCTCTTCTCTTCCCTTGTGAAATTCTAAAGGGAGATGCCACATAAGTAAGTAATTCAAAAACTTTAGCAGTTGATACAAACTTCATCCGTTCCAAAACGATATTCCCTTTTCTAAATATGGACTAAAAAGTAACATTACATTCCAAATTTTCCCTTAAATGAAAAGTTTTCAACCTAGTTTTCATTTAATATCACTATTAATCGAGTTAGGAATTATAATGGGAAATGACGTCTACTTGTCATTCAAATGGGACTCTCATTTTGTGGCAGGAATATATATCATGTGTTCCACTTGATAATGATGCACAAGTATCATTAACGGTTGTAAGATGTTAGTATCATCTTGCATTTTTAGTGTGATTTCTAATCCTGGTTGTTCCCATCAATGAAAAGCTCTGCGCAAGGCTATAGCAAGATTGAATTACTAGCTGTTTTGGCTACAAAATCTGGGAACTTTCTACAAGTTTTTAGAGACTTGAGTCTATAGAATACAATTTTCAGATCATCTTCTAACAAGTGTTTTCAAAGATGACAGCACTCCTTTATAGGTGAGAAATAAACCACTAGCTCTGAATGTCAACAAACTGCTACGAAAATGGCAGATTAAAGGGATAAGAAACGTGAATTAAAATAAATAAAGGGAGAATGACAGTAGAACTCTAAACAGGTGCACCTGAATAACTCCATCAGCTTCATCCTTAGTCATATAAAGTGGTCCAGGAACATGGAGTTTGATTATTTCTAATTTTCTACCACTAGCATCCAAAGAGTTAGAGAGTACTGAAAAGGCTTCCTCAGCTCGTTCATAATGAGGGTCTGATTTATCGTTAGTCCAGGATAACAAAACTACGCCAGGCTTCACATAGCAGCACATATTGTCCACGTGACCATTAGTATCATCATCGCCTGTAAAAAGAAATAAAGATTTAAGTTTTAACTAAAACATGAAAAAGTTAAACAAAATTACAAAACAAAGGCATAAAAAGATCAGCCAGAAAGTGACAAGAATACTCAAAGAAAGTAAGTAACTGAAGAAATTTCGTATCCTTTTTATGAAAACATATTGACCAAAATCCATGAAATGAATGGCATGAGATAGGATTCCAGGGAAGTGGAATAGGTACCGAATAATCCACAAGGCAACCAAATAATCTTCTTCACACCCAGATATGCTTTAAGTTCGTCCTCTATTTGTTCTTTAGTCAAGTGTGGGTTCCTGTTTTTATTCAAGAGGCACTCCTCAGTAGTAAGGCAAGTCCCTGGGGAAGCAAAGGTATTAGATATTTGACGACATGACAATAATATAGGGAAAATAGATCTAGTATCCAGTATAAAGAGGGGCACAAGTACAAACTGATCTGAATGCATGCAGAAGAAGGGTGCGATAAGTTATCGCCTTATAGCACGAGTAAAAAATATAATGTGAGTTTATATGATATGATCTTACTTTCTTAAACTATTATGGACAAGTTATGATTGATTCAAGTTTTCAAATATCTTCCTCAATTTACTCAAAGCCAACCATCAATACCCAGCTTGTTATGTAAAAAGGTGTCCACAGCTAATCATCAGGTATTGCAAAAGGATATACAGCAACAGACTTGATGTGTTTTTCTTTTCATTTTATTTCCTTTAAATCTTTCTCAAGGATCTTTCATATCAAATTTTATAAAGAAAATCTTCAAAGAGAAAGAATAAAGAATTCTGATGCTTCTGCATTAATCTTATTCTGAAATCTAATCCTCATGATGAGAAGCGTTTAAGAATGTACTAGAAACTAATTTATTGTTTCAACAACTTACATTAATACATCAATTTCAAATTTTAAGAATTCGTGAATTGACTTCAAAAGGTCGGATCTTTTATTGCGGAATAGAGGGAGTATTATTTCACCTTTACATTGCCCAAGCACTCTAGAAGTGCAAGGATATTGGATGTCGGGAAGAATGGGGAGAGAGAGAGGAAATTAGAATGGCTACATAGGACATATATACATATGTGCATGTGTATACTAACCCTAGGGCATAGCATGAGTCAATTGTCCAAATATACAAATCCTAAGACCTTCCTGCCACGTGGCTGGCAGGTCACCTCGTAATTGTCCACACACCCCCAAAATAGCTTCTGCCAACAAGCCGGCAACCTGCTTCGCTACCTCACCTAGCGTGCTTCTTCAACACTTCTAATATTACTCAATTACTTTAACACATAGTTATCAAGACAACAAGTCGAGGCGAGGCGACAGCCAGGAGCTTAGCCCTTAGGCGACAAGGCGTCCGACTAGTCGTCCACAAGTCGTTAACAATGTAAATTTTATACAAAAAAAATTATATATATTTAATATTTATATGAATATTGATATATTTATTTTTCTAATGATTTACCATATTCATAATGCAGGTTTTAGCATATCAAATCAAAAAAATAAGTGCACAAGATCAAGTCAAAATAGATAATTTTATTATAGTTGTAAACTTCTAATTTTTGAACTTGTACCAACATCAAATTATATAAATGGTGATACTTTTGAAATATTTAGTTTAACTCAATATAATTCTTAAATTTATGTTTAGTTTATTAAGTTTTAATATTGTATATATCGAATACCATAAATTTCAATACAAAGAATTTAATAATTCAATAATTTATGATAAAACAAGTAAACAATCATTGTTAAGATAAAGATATAAACAAATATATAGTCATATCATAGCATTAGACAATCATCTCTAATAAGATAAAGATATGTTCATTGTGACATTACTAGAAACAAACACAATATAGAAATAAAATAAAGTCATAAAAACTTAATATTCATTAACTCAAGTCTCATTTTTTTAAAACAAAAGGATCACTCAAACTATCAAGCATAATCATCAAGGGACAAATCATATGATATAACAAAGCAGAGATTACCACTAATTTGTACATTTATATGATATATAATATTAAAAAATGTATAAATCAAACCCCAAAAAAAATAAACATCAACAATTCAGCAAACCCACATTCCAATTGGCAAGGTGGAAAACATCAAAACACAGAATACAAGAAATGAGAGAAAGTCGAAGGGGAGGGACTTTCTCAAACCTGTAACCTATTAATTAGAGAAAAACAACCCAACCCAACCCAAAAAGAAGTATAAAAGAAAGAAAGAAAAAAAGCCCGAATATACTGGTAGAAGAGAAGAAGAAGAGCAGAACAAGAGAAGCTAGAAAAAGATGATTAGAGAAGATGAAGAAGAAAAAGAAGCACACCGGAGTATAGGTCGAAGTCGCGAGCTTCCGGAATAGAGGCCGAAGTCACGAACTGTCGGAGTCGACGCCTTGCTGGTGAGTCCCTCTCTATTGTTGACTTGTTGTTCTTGCTCTCTCCCCTTTCTCCCTCTCTGTACTTGTTGGCTTGTTGCGACTTAGGTTTTAGAGTGCTCCTCAAATTATTATTTTTTAACCTAGTTAAGCTTCGGGTCAAACCAAACCCGCAATGTCGAAGTCGACCGCTTTGAAACCTAGTCGTCCAAGTCGCCACCAAGTCGTCGCCTTCGTTCTCTAAGCGCTTGACTTTCTCCCCTCCCACCAAGTCGTTCATATGCCTTCCCAATATGCTCTAAGCGTCGCCTAGGCAACGAGTAGGCAACAATTTAACCATGCTTTAACACAATACTTTGTAACAAAAACAGAATTAGTTGTGTGTATAATCCTTTTTAGATTTCTTTTAAGGCGCCAAGTCGAGGCAAGTCGGTGGCCGACCGCTTAAGCGACTAGTCGACTAGGCGCCCGACTAGTCGTCCATAAAGCGATGAATTATTTACAATGTGCATTTTATAAATAAATATTATATATATAGCTCAATTCACAGGTACACTAAACATAAAACAAATTACTTACGAATATATTATATATAACTAACACTACATTACAGTTCATAGACTCAAAACATATACTTGAACAAATATAACAAGTAGATACATTGGTAAATTTAACTTCAATAGTAAAATAAAACACTAAAAAATTAAATAACTTATAAAAAAATTAAAATTGAAAGTTAAAATATTTATTGATTATGTTAAATTTAATTTTCATAAATAATAAATAAATATGTTTATTGATTATATTAAATTTATATTTCATGAATATAAATAAATATTTTATTATATAAGTGAAAAGATAAATATAATATTATACTAATATAATAAAGTATAATAATAAAACATATAATACTAATTTATTCTATTATATATATAATATTAATATTTATTTATCATGCATATAATATAATATTCATATAAACTATATGTTGCAATTTACCGTATATATAAAATATATAATACTTAGTACAGTAGTTGTATACAACTATACAACATTCATTATTATGTGTGCTGAGTGATTTGTTTGCCAAGTAACAGGTGTCTCATTTACATGAATGGATAGAATAACATGGGCTACCTGCTCTTTAACTAGTGGGTCCTGTTAGTGGGTTAACAAAATACCTAACGACTAAACAAAAGCCAAACAGAGCAGACAGCTTCACCTAGAGCAATAGAAGGCTGAAGCGAACCTCGGAAGAGAAGAAGGGAGTTACGACTCGCGAGTTACGTCGGATTCGCAGTAGCATGGCTAATATCTCCTTTCTTTCAAATTCACAGCTGATTGTGGTCGCAATTGTTAGGGCTGGGTCAACAAGACATACCGGAGGTCGCGAGCAAAGAAAGAAGAAGATGAAGAGGAGAAATAAAAGAGAAGAAGAAGAGGAGAAGCATACCGGAGGTCGCGAGCTGCCGGAGAAGAGGCCAGAGTCGTTGCGAGCTGCCGGAGAAGAGGCCGAAGCCGTCGCAAGCTGCCGGATTGAGTCGTCGTCGCGAGTCGCCTCTCTCCCTCTGCTCTGTGATGACTGATGATATGAAATGCCGAAGTGGCTCATCAGCTCGATCGATCGGTTTGGTTTGTAGAGTTTCCACTCTAGCAAGTCGCCCGCTTAGCAATCACGTCGTCCAAGTCGCTCAATAGGCGACCAAGTCGTCCGAATCGCCTGCAAATCGCTCAACTTCCTGCTGTGAACCCAAGTCGCCCCAACGCCTTGAAATTTTATATCGTTCGGACGACTAAGCGTCGCCTAGTCGACGACTAGGCGACGACTTGATAAGCTTGCCTCCTTGTTTTAGTTATTTTTCATTTCATACATTGATTATCCTAGATTATTTTTATGCAAGCTAGAGTGGCAGTTCAAATTATGGCCAAGAATGCCAAGCTATGGTATTTTTTAATATTGATAACCTTCCTCATATATTATTCAGCCAATTCTAAAAAGCATGGAAAAAGAGAGGTCAACTTAGTATCTGGGTCTCGACAGTGAAGGTCATTTCTGCAAATTCTCCCAAGACAATTCTTATGCATTAGTTTATTGGTAAAGGTGTGGAGTTCTAGTCAAAATTTGGATACAGTAAAATGCTCACTACTATTAGAAGAAAATGATAAATGATGCATGTGCTATTTATACATTCATATATTACTGAAAGAATAAATAATAAACTTCTTTCTCTTTCTGATATCAAAGTGAATGTTCTTACCTTCTCCATCCACATGAATGCTTCCTCCTTCAAGAATTATAGATTGAGGAAACCTAGGAAGCCTTTCAAATGCCAATATCTAAGAAAAAGTGAAAAACATTAAAAATTAATAAATAAAGAAAACAGATGCAAATATGGAGAATTAGTCTACTTCGCAAAGAAAACCGTATAATGAAAAATATGCTTTCTAATAACTTCAAAAACCTTCTTCGCAACTAGAAGGTCAAGACTCCAATCAGTGTAACAACCATCCTCGGCACCTATAGCATTATGTGAGCTAGTAAATCAATAACATGGAAAGCATGAAGCCAATCTTAATAGACATCATAAATGTGTAACATGCAGCCTTACCACCCCAACTATTAAAGTTCCAATCAATTCCGGCAACAGTATGCTCTGTGTTCCCCAAATTTGATTTGCTCTTGTTCACAACAAACTAATCAGACAAAACTTGACCAGGTCAGTGTACTAAAAATTTATTTAAGACCACCTTGGTCAGAAATAGCCACAAAAAATACGATGCAGATAAAAAAGGGAGAAGCTCACAGTTGGCCCAGAGTCACGAAACCAAGAATCATTCATGCTCATCTCAATGACCCTAATATTTTGTGGCAACTGACTGCGTGCGTTGGCCCACTGGACAAGGGGGGGGGAGCTCAAAGAGTCAAAGTTAGTACAGGACTAAATCTCACGATCCCTATGGTTAAAGGTATCACAGAATCAGGTTCTCATGTTCCAAGAGAACTACCAACCTGAGCAGCACTAGCACAGACAGTGACTGGCTCAAATTTTGATATTGCAGAGGCCACCTTGGCGAAAACATTTTGAGCATGCACAGCATTCTCTCGCCAGTTATCACCGCGCTCCTGCAATTACAGTTAATATATGTATGCAAACATATAATAAGTTGTTAAAACACTTAACTAACAGTAAAAGGAAGAGACGAGCAAAATGGATAAACCCTGATCGTAGTTAAGGAAAAACTGAAAAAGTAAATAAAGATCAAACATTTTTCAATATTTTCAAGGTGCTTATTTATAATAGCACTTGAGATGCTTAATGATTAAAAGATATTATCTTTCAAACTGCAACTTGAATGCCTTGCATTCTGTACCAAAAAACATGCTTTTCAAGAGTACAACAAAATTGAGCTGAGGACATATACATGTTTATGTGTGCGCCTGTGTATATTCAGTTTGATACACCTATAAATGGCATGAATTCTAATTCAATATCCACACACAAGAATCACAATCAACATGACACATAAAGGCACAGTAAAGTACCTTCTAATACCACATGAAAACATGGAAGACCCATCATCAAATATTTGCCCTAACACTAAAAACATTGTATAATTTAGACTGAACAGCAATTGCACTCCAGATTAACCAATAACTCTTCAACTCATTTGTAGCATTTAGTAGACAATCATCTCATTCAAACACACCATACAATCTAAAGCACAAATTTTTCTTCTTATAATTCCAAACTTTGTCAACTGCAAAAATAAAAATAAAAAAAGAAAGAATATATATATAACTTCCCCATATTATAAACAAGACAATTGAGATAAATGGGTATGTCAATTCAACAATACTAGCAAAAGCACAAATTTTTTTCTTCTTATTATCGCATACTTTGTCAAAAAAAATATAAATAAATAAATAACTTCCCAATCCATAAACAAAACAAATTTATATAAATGGGTATATTAGTTTATACAGAGAGAGAGAGCTCACAGGCCAACCCATCCAACATTGGGAATGGGGTTCCCACTCTGCTGGCATGTGGAATCCATAACTAGCAGGGGTTCCTTCAAAATCCATTTTTCTGTCACCTGTTTCTGTGTATATGCTTGTATGTATATAGTTGTAGACTACTTTCAAAAGGGCGGAGCTGAAATTGAATCTTTGGTGGGGGTGGGTGAAAAGCTCTGTATGATTTCGAGTAAAAAAGGAATTCTTGCAATGGAAAGCTACAATTGGTGGAGTCTGCCACCAGCAGCCTACACTTTGGCTTTTGGGGAAAAAGTAGAGAAAATAATAAAAACCCAAATATCTGCTTCTTTTCTGTTTTTAAATATATGCATCTTCCTACTAATCAGTAGCACCATTAATTATGATTTAGCAATGCTATAATGACAAAAAAATAGTTATAAAAAATTAATCTTGTTATAAAACTTTAGCGAACTATAAAAAGATGCTCTTATAATTGTTGTATAAATTTAGAGAGAATAAATAAGAGATAAAGAGAGAGAAACCTTTAGAGAAGTTCTTGTTATTTCCTTCGGTATGATTTCCTTTGTATAGAAAATTCTGAGGTCACAGGTGAAGAAGGAGAAAAGAAAGGGGAGAGTCACGAGGGGGAGGGGAAAGAAGGTTCCCTCGTGAATAGGGAATCACGTTCATAACACTTTCTCTGATTCCCTACGTTAGAAGATTATGTCTCATTAAAAGTCTTGTTAAGAAAATTTAGTGGGAAAAACTTAACGAAGGGAAAAAGAGTATATATCTTTTACATATATATCTTAATTGACCGCCTCGTTAAAACCTTGTCAGGAAAAATCTATTGGGATAAAAACCGTGACTAAGGAAAAAGAGTACAGTCTTCCCCTCAAAAGGAATTCATTACTCCTTGGTAAAATATTGTCATAAGTCTTTCAGTCGACACATTCCGATCTTTTTCCGAAGCTTTGCAAACGTTGCATTTGGTAGCGACTTTGTGAATAAGTCGGCTAGATTATCACATGATTGAATTTGATGCACATCTATATCACCCTTCTTTTATAGCTCATGTGTGAAGAAGAATTTAGGTGAAATGTGTTTTGTTCTATCTCACTTGATGTACCCTCCTCTAAGTTGAGCAATGCATGCATCGTTATCCTCATACATAATTGTAGAAATGTCTTTGATTGATGGTAATCCACATGATTTTTGAATATACTGAATAATTGATCTCAACCAAATACACTCTCTGCTTGCTTCATGTATAGCGAGAATCTCTGAGTGATTTGAAGATGTAGCTGTCATGGTTTGCTTTGTGGATTTCCAGGATATAGTCGTGTCACAATATGTAAATACATAACCTGTTTGTGATCTTCCATTGTGTGGATCTGATAAATATCCTGCATCGGCATATCCAACCAATCGCGACGTTGAATCTCTTGAATAAAATAACCCAATATCAATACTTCCACGAAGGTATCTCAAAATGTGTTTGATCCCATCCCAAAGTCTCTTAGTCGAAGAAGAACTATATCTTGCTAACAAGTTGACAGCAAAAGTAATATCAGGTCGTGTACAGTTTGCAAGATACATAAGAGTACCTATTGCACTTATGTGACGCCCCCAAAATAGGTATACATCACCCATTCTGAGTCGCCAAATACATGGTACAGAAAGCAAACTACAACTTCAATAATACAATTGTCGTGCAAAATACGACAACACATACTGTGAGTTTAAATACAAATATTGTCTTCTAGACAATATCCACACTCAAATAAGTTCTCATTACAATAATTCAAACACTATTTTACAGAATTAGTGAGGACTGCTAAAACATCTTTCTAGAACTATCACTCCATACCCCGACTAGATCCTGCTATGTTCTCACCTCCTGAGAAGAAAAATGGAACAAAAAGGAAAAGGGTGAGCTCAACTAGCCCAGTAAAGAATATTATGACTAAGATAATATGCAACAAATTATCATTAGTATTCAACAAGGAAAAATCTGATAGAATATAATAAACAACAAGTTTTAGATCAACAAATGCAGCGGAAACAATAATCCATTAGAAGAGTCACGTAGAGAATGAATTCTACTATCTTCTAAGATTTAAAAATCCATCATCAATATTTTATCACTGCAACAATAATTAATATACATCTTTAATCAAATATTCATCTTTGCACTACAAGCCAAAGATATTCATTTGTA
Organism: Panax notoginseng; assembly: GCA_016801055.1. Classification (NCBI taxonomy): domain Eukaryota; kingdom Viridiplantae; phylum Streptophyta; class Magnoliopsida; order Apiales; family Araliaceae; genus Panax; species Panax notoginseng. Next base: position 222,688,283 of record CM029016.1, on the reverse strand, counting down.
TTACCAGTCGGTCATGTTCATCTCAACACTTGTTCATCTTTGCACTACTGTTGGGTAAAATTAATACGCACAAAACACGCAAGTGTACGTGGTCAACAAGTAATAAAGTGATGAGTAGAGTATCGTTCCCACAGAGAATTATTTAATAGAAAATTACCAAGTACTAACCCGTAACCAACTAAATCTTATTTAAACGAATTAATTTCAATTTATAAGTAAACTAATTCTAATTACCACTAGTTAAATTAAGATAACGGAGATTTAAGATCACAACTTTACTTATCGCTTCATTTAAGTTAACACACTTCGTATCAATTATTTTCTATACTGAATTGTTAATCAAGAACACTAAAGCAGATAAAATCACCTCTCGATGCATAATACCCATATTAACGTCAATCCACAATTAAGATAGAAATCCGTTAAACACCTTAATCAACTAACCCACTATATCTCTATGTGAATTACAATTGAAGAAGGTTGAAGAATAAGTTCTCTATCCGATTACATATGATGCCAAGCGTATCTCTACCTTAACAATAATCACAAATATGCTATCGACAAAATTCATGACACATGCTATTATGATAAGATCTAAATCAATACTTCATCTCTCGAGTTCATATAGATTATCACGGTAATTGATGGCCAATCAATTAAACAATTAAGTTCAAATCACAATAGACAATTCTCACAATAGAACATAATAATTGATAACGAAGCGTATTAAAACAAACTACACAATAAGATCCATTGTAATCTCAAACAAAGAATTAGTTCATGATTATTGAATTAAAACTAAGAATCCACAATTGAATACACATTGAAAGATAAAAATAAGAGTAGAGTAAAGAATAAATCTGTTGTCAGTAGATCTCCATCTTCCTCAAGCTCCTGCTCTTGATCTTCAATGGTCTCCAAGTCGCTTCAATCTCCAAAACTATTTAGAACTATGAATTTGATCTAATTTACTCTAATCTAATCTAATTGAATCCTCTCTCTATTCCTTTCAAGTCCACATAAAATTGTTGATCAGGCAATTCATAAATTCACGCACAAATTAACATAGATAAACTGAAAATATCTTATTAAATTGGAAATCAAAGTTATAGAATCATCGCTAAGCTTAAGGATCCATCACAAGTCTAACAAGTAAATTAGTTCATAACGAACGAATTAAAAACTGAATAATTTGTTGAAAACATCATCCCAATTATAAAATAGATGAAAGAGAAGAAGAATTGTAGAAAACTCCTTCACGTAGCCTCAATCTGCAATCGTTGTGACAATCTCTGAAAATCACTCCTCCAATTTTCGCTATCCAAATCCTTCAATCTGTGCTGAAAATCTTGCCTTTGTGCTAGAGAATTGTTGTTCTTCTAAGTGGTAGCAAGCCCCCCTGACTTCTGGACGTATTCTCCCTTTAATAGACTCCAAAACGCACCAGCTAGCCCACCAATCCGAGCCAAAACAGAAGTTGACACCTAATAGGACAGCAGCAGAAACGGGACCCCCGCCCCGGCGGGGGGTACTGGGCAAAAAGGGCTCGCCCCGGCGGGCATACCTTCTGACTTCAAAAATTTCTTAAGTTCTAATTTTTTTCACTTTTGCTCCAAAAAAATCACCTTTTCATCCTTAATGCATCCATGACCACCCTACACATAAAATAACAAAAACAAGTAAAATCGAACACAAAATATATAAATAAATACGAATTTAAACTTGATTTGAACAATGATTCGCGTATATAAAATTCACTTATCAAAATCCCCCAAACTTAAACCGTGCTAGTCCACGAGCACAAACAAGCTACATGCAATGCAATGAAACGCAATAACAATCTAAACGCCTAAACAAATCCAACAATATCGCATAAACAAATTTATTCTACCAGCCTCAGAGAAAACAAGCAACTTTACATTACGAATTATCAAAACCAATCCACGCTTATATATTAATTCTTAATTCTTGAACAATCATCACTGATATAGCGTGTGTGTGTGATCAACATCAAGTTTAACTGATACGGACCCAAATTCAATACATAAACAACTTCTTAGAAGGAATTATACAATGCAAACTTAAAAATCTCAAAGATAGGCACAATTCTACTAAAATTAAACTTAACCAAATTCAAGGGTACATGCAGGATACTTATACTTTCTTTTTCTTTTTTTTTTTCGTACGGGGGCTTTTTGCACTTTTTCCGTTTTATTCTTATCTTTTTTTTTCTTTCATAGATGATTGGTGAGTGCATTTTATGCTCCATCTCACGCTTGTTTTTATGGGGAGTGCTTCACCTCAACCCACCACAAGACTCAACATATTACATTCTTTTTTTTTCTTTCAAAGCTTATATATCCCACATATATTCCCCCAAACTTAGGTTCTTGCCTAATTTAAGCCTTCACTGCCTATCCTTGTCATTTTCTGGTTCACGCTAGCACTATCCTTTAGAAACCCTTTATGTATCAATTTGAACTAACCGGTCAACAAAGATGTTTTTAGTGCTACCCTTTTTATAACAGTTTCAAACAAGTCCAAGAATTGATTCATAACAGTAATTATATCACAGTTCTAATAATCCATACTATATTGGTTAACTTGTTCACAATCTCATCATTGGCCAGAATAACCTGTAGAATGCAACACCATTGGATTTATGCAACCTATTTTTTTATTTTTTTTTAACATAAAAACTTATGAAAACAATGCAAACTTCTAACTAATATGCAAAATAAAATTATAAAACAGCATGCATGCAACTAAACAAATATAACTCCCCCAAACTTAAATAAGACAATGCCCTCATTGGATAAAAATATAAGGCACGAGGACTTCCCTGAAACTGTTTAAATCTGGGGCGGTGGTTGGTGCTCTTCCTCATCTGAATCACTAGGAGGAAATCGAGGTAATGGACCGAGTTGTTCATATGGAAATTGACCCGCCGGGTTGAAACTCTGGAGTGTTGTATTCAATGAGGCGAAAGATGCATTCATGGCATCAAACATGTGGTCTTGGCGCATCGCCAATCGCCGCATCTCCCGGCGTGTCACCCTATTGGTCAAAGTCAATTGATTCTGAAAAGCAAGGAACTGAGCACTAGAAAATGTCTCAGTCAGCGGAGTCTGCTCGGTTCCCTGATCACCCATTGCTTCATCCTCATCCCCCGAAGTATCTTCGGCATCCTCCTCGGGTTCCGACGCCGATGGAAAAATAAAACCCAAACCCCGTGGATGGGACTCTCCTCCAGGCCAAACAGAATACCGGGCTATCATTCTAGTATCTAGGATCTGCAGCGGCATCAAAGTGGGCTCATCATCGGACCAACGTACTCCGGCTTGATGACACAATCCACATATAAGAGATAGATGTGGTAAGCCGCCAGAAAAATTTCCACGTAGGCATCTTCGTATAGAAAAACTAATAATTGCCCCGATGTCTATGAGGAAATCTTGGACAATGGCATACAGGAGGAGTGCCTTTTCCTTGGTCACGTCCGAGATGTGCGTGGACGGTAGCAGTTTAGCATAGAGGAAGGCATACCAGATTTTACCATATCGACTTAGGTCTTTGCTGTGAAACACTGTGCCCCCCTTTTGTCCCTTTATCCAAGTAGTCCCCGGCTTAGTCATGTTTTGAATCACCTCCTCATAGTCGGGGTCAAAATCCCGCATGTAAGCATATTGACACTGGCGTGGCACCCGCAGCTGATAAAAGGTATTGATAGCATCTGCACTGAACGGGACCATGCGACCCCTCACGAAGGCAGTGAATGGTGCCTTGTCCTCGGCGTTTGCATAAATTTTTTTAACAACATTCACAACAGCGGGCTCGGGCTCCGCTGTAAACCTTATCCATCCCTGTTGGTAGATTTGTTGCATCATTTCCCCATCATTGCCCTCGGGAGCCAACCCCCGTTCCGGTGTAAGAGCTTTTGTAACCATATAGTCGTACCGGTCGGCGGCGGCGGCACTTCGGAATTTACGGCGGTCATATGTTCGGGTTGGCGGTTGCACAGTGCTAGAACTTGCCCCCCGTTGTCGTTTGAATGTTGGTTGTGAAGCCATGGATTATCGGATGCGTGAACGTGCTAGCACACACTTTCTTCTCTTGCACTTTGGTTCAGTAAATTTAGCAAACACCTAGCGTGCACAGCCCGTTCTCCTCTCAACTTAGGTGGTTTGTATGGAATGGCAGTGAAGAGAATATGAGAATGTGATAATAATGCTAGAGTAGTCACCCGTAAGTGTGTGGAGCCCAATAGCCAGAAGAATTTGTGTGCAAAGAAATTTATATAGTGGAGATAGAAGTTAGGGTTTATATAGAGTGATGGAAGGTGGAGAAGGTGGTGGATGGAATTGAAGTAGTGTGGATGGTGTGGAGGAGAAGATGGGTAAATTAATTAGGTAATGGTGATGGTGGTAGGAATAAGGTAGGATCGTGGGTGATGTTGGGGAGAGGAAAGAAGGATGATAGCCGGCGTGGAGTGAGGGAGAGAGGGCTGGTTCGTGCCTTTTTATCAGGCGTGTCTGCCCAGGAATTCGGACCCCCGCCCCGGCGGGCTAGCCCACTGTTAAACTCTTTGGTCAAAAATTTTTTGACATGAAAAATTTCCAAATTTCCTTCGTTGTGTAGTCCTTGTTGCTCTAAGTCGTGTTTGACCTTTCCTGAAACCAACAACAAGCAAAACGTTAGATTAATGATGACTTGGAGTTTGGATTGATTTTTAGTAGTTTTCAGAGATTTTAAGCAAACTTAATAAATGAAAATTCCTAACTACTTCTTTCATAAACTATATCCTACCAACTTAAATGTGAAATATGAAAAATAAAGAAATATTGGGTTGCCTCCCAATTTGCGCTTGATTTTAAGTCGTTCAGCCTGACTAGTCCCTGTTTTACTGTGTATCGGCTAGGATGATAGTGACGGCGTCCAAATTTGACTCGCCACCCCAGTAATGCTTTATACGTTAGCCATTGACTTTGAACGTTTCTAATGGATTGCGACTGTATAATTCAACCGCGCCATGAGGAAATACCCGTTTGATAGTAAATGGTCCCGACCATCTTGACTTAAGCTTTCCGGGGAACAACCGCAGCAGTGAATTGAACAAGAGGACTGCTTGACCCGGCTTGAATGTTCGTTGGATAATTTTGTAGTCGTGCCATTTTTTAACTTTTTCTTTGTATAGTTTGGCATTCTCATAAGCATGGAGGCGGAATTCGTCGAGCTCATTAAGTTGAAGTAGCCTCTTTTCTCCTACAGCGTCTTGGTCGAAATTCAATTTTTGTATTTCCCAATAAGCTTTGTGCTGTAACTCCATCGGCAAGTGACATGCCTTGCCGTACAAGAGTTGATATGGCGACATCCCGATTGGCGTTTTGTATGCAGTGCGGTATGCCCATAATGCATCATCCAATCGAAGCGACCAATCTTTCCGGCTTGGGTTAACGACTTTTTCCAATATCTTTTTGACTTCTCTGTTCGATACCTCGGCTTGCCCATTAGTCTGAGGGTGATAAGCAGTATCCACTTTATGATTGACCCCATACTTAGCCAAAAGAGCTGTAAACGACTTGTTGCAGAAATGACTGCCTTCATCACTAATAATTGCTCTTGGCGTGCCAAACCTTGTGAAAATATTTTTCTGTAAAAACTTGAGGACCACCTTGGCATCATTAGATGGTAATGCGGCAGCTTCAACCCATTTCGATACGTAGTCCACCGCGAGCAAAATATACTGATTGCTCAAAGACGACGGGAATGGTCCCATGAAATCGATGCCCCATACATCGAAGATTTCCACTTCCAGAATTGTTTGTAGGGGCATCTCATTCCGTTTCGATATGTTACCCACCCGTTGGCATCTATCACATGTTTTCACAAATTGGTGGGCATCTTTGAACAACGTAGGCCAATAAAACCCGGACTGAAGAACTTTCGCCGCAGTGCGCTCACTTCCGTAATGTCCACTGTACGCCGATGAATGGCATTCTGTTAGTATTGTGTGGACTTCACTGTATGGAATACATCGTCGAATCATCTTATCGGCGCATTGTTTAAAAAGATACGGCTCATCCCATATGTACCACTTGACATCATGAAGAAACTTCCTTTTCTGCTGTCGTGTGAGATCTGGTGGAAGAATTTTGCTTACCACATAGTTCGCGAAGTCTGCATACCACGGAAATTCTGCATTCAACCCAAGTAACTGCTCATCCGGGAATGTCTCATGAATCACGCATTTATCTTTATCTGTTGTCTCCGGATTTTCCAGTCGGGATAGATGATCGGCGACTTGATTCTCCGTCCCCTTTCTATCTTTAATTTCTAAATCAAACTCTTGAAGTAAGAGAATCCATCGGATAAGACGTGGCTTAGCATCTTTTTTCGCTATTAAGTACCGAATCGCTGAGTGGTCTGTGTAGACTATTACTTTTGTTCCGATCAAATATGCCCGGAATTTGTCGAACGTGTATACTACTGCAAGCAACTCCTTTTCCGTAGTAGTGTAGTTCATTTGAGTTTCTGTTAGTGTTTTGCTTGCATAATATATTGCGTGAAACACCTTATTTCGTCGTTGGCCCAAAACTGCTCCAACAGCATAGTCGCTTGCATCACACGTGAGTTCGAATGGCATTTTCTAGTCTGGTGCGACTATCACGGGGGCTGTAGTTAACTTCTTCTTCAACAATTCAAACGCGGATTTGCACTCCTCTGTAAAACTAAAAGTCGCATCCTTCTCTAAAAGACTGCATAGAGGTTTCGCAATTTTAGAGAAGTCCTTAATGAATCTCCGGTAGAACCCAACATGCCCCAGAAAACTGCGAATACCCTTAACTGAGCTCGGTGGAGGTAGTCTCTCGATCGTGTCCAACTTTGCCTTGTCCACCTCTAATCCTTGAGCCGACACCTTATGTCCCAATATTATGCCCTCCTCAACCATGAAGTGGCATTTTTCCCAATTTAGTATGAGGTTGGTATCCTTACAGCGCTGCAATACCATGACCAGGTTTTCTAAGTAAGTGTCAAAAGTACTTCCATAGACCGAGAAATCGTCCATGAATACTTCAACGTTTTTCTCCACCATGTCCGAAAAAATAGCCATTATACACCGCTGAAAAGTTGCCGGTGCATTACACAGTCCGAATGACATCCGCCTGAATGCAAAGGTGCCGTAGGGGCAAGTAAATGTCGTCTTTTCTTGGTCTTCAGGAGCGATAGCAATCTGATTGTATCCCAAATATCCATCCAATAAGCAGTAAAACTCATGCTGTAAGACCCCGAATTTATGAAATAAAAGTATGCAATTTTTCTTATAATTACTATTCAGTAAATGGTTAAATTGATAAAAGTTTAAAGTTATGGGTGAAATATGAATTTTTTTTCAAAATAAGCAAGTGGTTATAAAATAATCATTGTTGTCGGGGAATATTCGTTTGGTCGTGGAATATTCTTTCTGTCGGAGAATATTCGTACGACGGCGCAGCTATTTGTGGGCCCCATAACGAATAACTGTCGGGTGAAGGAAAACGACAAATTTGAGTTTTTACAAATAACGGCGTAGATGTTACCGTTAACACTGTTAGAATACCCGGTGGTTAAAATACAGTAATACGCGTTATTGCACAGTAGCACACGGTATTGCATAGTATTTTTGAAATTATTGATTCTTACGTAAGAAGGCACTACTCAATAATTGTTACAGTAATTACTGTTCAATATTTTATTTTATTGATTCAATAATTGCTACGTTGAAATTTTATATTATTGTTGTTCAATAATTGTCACTGCACAGTATTTCCCATTATCAGATCAATAATTCATATTATTTGAATAATATTATTAGATAACATTATTGTCAATGTCTAGAAAGTTCTGTCTAAGGAGAGGTTTGGTCATCTAATTGCGCGCCAGTAAGGAGAAATTCTTATTGGAAAGCCCCCTCTTTCCTGGGAACGACCTGGTTGTCATAAATGTGATTCTGTAATATTATTTGTGAATAATTAATTATTGATTCATATGATAAGGAAATATTTATTTTATGTGGATATAAACGAGGGATATATTTTTGTGGTTAAAAATGAAGGAGTTAATGTTGAGGTTTTTATCCGTATTTTTGTCGGAATGGAGGTATTAAAAATCAGGGTTTTTGAGATATTTTGCGGGGGTTATAATTTTTAATCCGACCGTTGGATCGTGGTAATTTTTGGATATGTTATACATATATAAGTTGAGTATATGTCCATAAATTTTGAACCGTTAAAAATGAACGTATGATTTGTTATGAATTTTAAGAGGTGGCTGATTCGGAAATCAGGTTATAAATCATTTTTGGTGGAAAATTCTAGAATTGGTGGGCCCCACTTGTGGTTGGTGAAGAAATGTGCTGAATTATATTTCAAATGTGGTGGGTGGGAATAGTAGCAGGTAAAACCATCAGGTTGCAGGTCAAACCTACCAAAATTTTCCTATAAATAGAGGGCTAAGTTAGAATTGAAAATCACACCAAAAACATAAGCTTTCTCTCTTTCTCTCTCTATATTATGAAGCATATTTTGTGAGTATTTAGATACTTTGAGAGTTGCTATTCAGTGCAAGTTTCCTTCGGCTTTACATTCCGGTCAGAAGTACTGCTGTTTTGAGGTAAGGGATAGTAAGGGATAGTAAGGGATATTAAGGGATTTTATGGGTTGTTATGATTTTCAGTTTCGTAATTTTTCTGATCTTCAAAAATTTTGAAAAAATTTGAAATGATATTTTGATGAGTTTTATTGATTGTGTCCAAAAATGATGATTTTTGGATGTATAGATTAAGAGTTATGAATTTTACGGAAAAAGACTATTTTAAAAGTAAACGCTTATAATTCCTTGTGGTTAACTCCAAAATTGATGAAATTTTTATTGGGAGTACATGTATATGATAGAAGTATATTCTGTAAATTTCAGAATTTTTAGACAAAAGTACAATTTTTGATAAATGTCTAAATATTCGGCTATTTTGGCCATATGAAAAATAGTAAATGACTTTTAAAAATTCTGAGAAAAATATATGTTCACTATGGGACTGTATTATGCTAAATCCCAGAAAAGAAATATTTTTGGAACTGATTTGGTATTTTTCATGAAAATTGTCTAGTTATAAGTAAATGAATTAAATATGTTTTGTGAAGAAAGAAAATTGGAAAATAGGATTTTATGGCTTGAGAATCCTATATGAGGTATATGCAGATTTTTGATGAGAGTTTTGGTTATTGATGATGAAATTGTAAGAGTTGGCATTTTATGATGATTAAATGCATTAATTAGTAAAGTGTAAACAATTAAAATAAATTGTTTATAAATTTAAGTAATGTTATTCTTTCAATATCATTATACCGAAATATTGGTATGAATTTTATTGTAGAATTTCTATCTTTTGTGTCGGGGTTACTATTCATGAGTTATGAATATTACTCTTGAGATTAAATCTATATGTTGATTATATTGATTTTATTATCATATATAACATTTTTATAACCCTAATGATGATATTTCTCTTTGACTTGAGTGTAAAGATGGGTAGATTTTTGGTATGATCATGACTATGGGTTCTCTTTGGCCAGTAGTGCAAAGTTGAATTGTTGACTGGTATGATCATGACCATTGAATTTATAATTGAATATCTTTAGCTTAAGTGCAAAGGTGAAATGATCAACATGGTTATAATTATTGTTTATATAAATTCTTAAATGATTATATTTTTCTTTGAGATATTAATATCTTTGGCCTGTAGTGCAAAGATGAAATATTGATGAATATCTTTGGCCTGTAGTGCAAAGATGAATTGTTGATGAATATCTTTGGCCCGTAGTGCAAAGATGGCATGTTGTTGAATATCTTTGGCCAGTAGTGCAAAGATGAACAGATGTTGAGATAAACATGACCAACTGGTGATACAAATGAATATCTTTGGCCGTAGTGCAAAGATGAACTGTTGTTGAATATCTTTGGCCTGTAGTGCAAAGATGGTCTGTTGATGAATATCTTTGGCCTGTAGTGCAAAGATGAACTGTTGTTGAATATCTTTGGCCTGTAGTGCAAAGATGGTCTGTTGATGAATATCTTTGGCCTGTAGTGCAAAGATGAACTGTTGTTGAATATCTTTGGTCGTAGTGCAAAGATGGATTTATTAGTATGATTATGAACAGGAACTGTGATTTGGTATAACCATGATCTTTGATGTTTCAGGTAAAGACATGTGATGAAAATATTCTTCGTCCTGGATGAGAAGAAAAATTTAGAATCACAATTATGATTATGAGTTATTCATATGATTGTGGACCAGAATTGTTGATTGATGTTATAGGGATAAAACATTGTTGATGGATTTTTAACATGGAGAAGATAATAGACTTTATAGTCTATTTGACTCTTCTAATGGATTGCTCGTTCCGCTGCAACTATGGTTGAAATTTTTATCATTTACCATATGTTCTAAATCTCTTATTTAATATTGATGAAGGCTATTGATAATTTAATTATCTTTAGTCATGATATTCTTTACTGAGCTAGTTGTGCTCACCCTTTTGCTTCACAATTCCTTTCAGGTAATAAGAGTGTAGCTGGGTCGAGCGAGGGTAATGGGGAAATAGAACGGTGGTCTCTAGCTGTGGATGTTCTCCCGAAGCAGTATAGAAAAGTTCATTTAGTAGTTATATTTGGTAAATCCAATAGGGTAAGGTGTACCCAACGTTGGAAGGGTGGTTTGCCACTATCATACAAGATGTCTAACGACATACAACCTCGTGTCATCATAAGACAGGGATGTGCTCATCCACTTGCTGAGTATATATACGAGCACTACCTATATAATCTTGGTGTTTGTTTGAAGTATAATTCTCAATTTGAGACAGTGGAGATAATGATAAGTCAAGAGAAGACTCACCATTGGGAAGAATATGATAGTAATCTTCTCATTTTTCTTTGGGGTCTATTGGGTCAACCAAGAATAATTCTGTGGCCATATGATATCTATCATAACCTAGACGCATGGCCTCCCATATACGAAGGTTTCCATGAGCACTTCTCAAAGATTCTAATTTCTAAAACAGTTTTTGACTATACCTTTATGTAAGGTACCTTTGTGAAGTGCTGATACATGATGGTGTCCAACGTCACAGTTGGTATATATTTGTATCCAAACTCACAGCATATGTGTTGTTGTATTTTGCACGACAATTGTTGTAATAAAGTTGTAGTTGTTTTCTGTACCATGTATTTGACGACTCAGAATGGGTTGGATGGAATGGACCTATTTTGGGGGCGTCACACATGCCCCGCTAACCTGTCTAACATTTGATCGATAAAAGGTAGCGGGAAATGGTCCTTCCGGGTTGCCTTATTCAATCTCCTATAATCAATGCACACCCTCCAACCCGTTACTGTCCTTGTTGGAATTAACTCATTTTCCTCATTCTAAATTACCGTCATTCCCCCTTTCTTTGGCACACAATGAATCAGACTTACCCATTTACTGTCGAAAATTGGGTATATGACTCCGGCATCCAATAATTTCAAAATTTCCTTCTTGACCACTTCCTTCATGATTGGGTTGAGTCGACGTTGATGCTCCACGGATGGGCTCGTATTATCTTCCATCAGAATTTTGTGCATGCAAAATGATGGGCTAATGCCTTTTATATCCGCAATTGTCCATCCAATTGCTGATTTGTGATCCCGAAGCACCCTCAGCAACTTTTCTTCCTGCAATTCGTTAAGTGCAGCAGAAATAATTACAGGTAAAGAATTTAAATCGCCTAAATACGCATACCTGAGGTGTTTAGGGAGTGGTTTAAGTTCTAAGGCTGGTGGCTCATCCAATGATGGTTTCAATTTTTCTACAACTGTATCCGCGGTATGTAGTGGTTCAACTGGTGGTCTGAATCGGCTAACTCGTGGTAACGAGTCTAGCATCTGTAATAATTCCACAAATTCCGGGTCGTCTATTTCCTCATCCCCCAGTAACGTTGTTTCTTACGGATCTTTGCTTAAACTCTTGCTCATTTCTTCGGTGGCAATCTGCTCAATTAAATCTATCCGATTACACTCTTCCTCGTCTGTAGGATATTTCATGGCCTTGAACACATTGAATTTTACTTCTTGATCTTGGACCCTCATTGTAAGTTCTCCTTTCTGCACGTCTATGAGTGTCCGTCCCGTGGCCAAGAAAGGTCTCCCTAAGATGATCGGGATGTTCTTATCTTCTTCGAAATCCAGTACGATAATGTCCACAGGGAATATGAACTGATCCACTTTTACCAGAATGTCCTCGACAATGCCTCTCGGATATGTGACCGACCTATTTGCCAGTTGTAATGAAATATTTGTAGGCTTCGGTGCGGGCAAACCCAATTCTGAATATACTGATAAGGGCATAAGATTTATGCTTGCTCCCAAGTCACATAGGCACTTATTGAACGACATCTTCCCGATCGTGCACGGAATAGTGAAGCTTCCCGGATCTTTAAGTTTAGGTGGGAGCTTTTTCTGTAACACTGCACTGCATTCCTCTGTTAGTGCCACTGTTTCGAAGTCTTCCCATTTCTTCTTCCTTGACAGAATTCCCTTCATAAACTTCGCGTAACTCGGCATTTGCTCCAGGGCCTCTGCAAATGGAATATTAATCTGGAGTTTCTTGAACACCTCTAAAAATTTTGCGAACTGCTTATCGGACTTCTGTTTTTGGACTCTCTGCTGAAACGGCGGTGGAGGATGAACAATCGGCTCACTGTTTAGCTTTGGTTCCTCTGATTTGTTCCCCTCTACTGCGTTACTGTCGTCGGCTTTTTCTTCCGATGTTGCTGAATTTTCTGCACTAATCCCAACGAGGTGTTTTCTGCTTCTCAACATAACTGCCTGACATTGCTAATGATTACCTTTCGAATTTCTTTCAGTGTCACTAGGTAAAGTTCCTTGTGGTCTACTATTCATTGCCAACGCAAGTTGCCCTATCTGATTCTTTATATTCTTGAGAGCAATAGTATGATTCTTCAACGTCAGATCAGTGCTAGTTTTGTAACTTGCCCAGGATTCCTCATTATCGGATTTCCTGTCCTGCTGTTGCATTTGTTGTGGGGGACTATGAAATCCAGGGGGATATGATGGTCGTGGAGCTTGAGTTTGCTGATTATTGCTCCACGAGAGGTTTGGGTGGTTCCTATTCCCTTGGTTGTAGGTATTTTGGTATGTATTTTGCGGATTTCTGTTGTAGTTGCCTATGTACTGAACGGATGCTGGATTTATCGCGCACTGCTCTGTCAGATGATCCCCCGCACATAATTCACATACTGCCATAACCTGTTGAACTTTAGCCCCTGCTAACATTTGCACTGTCTCATTCAGCTTATCAAACTTCATGGATAGTGCAGAAATAGTTGCGTGTAAAGATGTTACTCCGTCTAATTCCAAAACCCCAGCTGCTTTTGCCTCTGTCATTCTTGATGTGGGCCACTGGTAGTTATTTGCCGACATTGTTTCTATCAAATTGTAAGCATCCTCATAACTTTTAGCCAAGAATGCTCCCCCCGATGCCGCATCAATACTAGCTCTGATATTGCCATGTAGCCCGTTATAGAAGGTGTTCATTTGTAACCACTTGGGCAATTCATGATGTGGGCACTTCCTGAGCAAGTCTTTGTATCTCTCCCATGACTCATATAGTGACTCTCCACTCTGTTGCGCAAACAATGTGATGTCACTCCTCATTTTCGCAGTCTTTGCCGGTGGGAAAAATTTGGCAAGAAATTTTTGAGCCAAATCCTCCCACGTAGTGATCGAACCCGGCGGGCAAGAGTGTAACCAACTCTTCGCCTTGTCCGGTAAGGTAAATGGGAACAAGCGAAGTCTTACTGCCTCATCCGATACCCCGCTGTACTTGAACATATCGCACATTTCCAGAAAACTGAGCAAGTGCTCATTTGGATCGTCGTGTGCCATTCCCCCAAACTGACATGAATTCTGCATCATCTGAATAGTCCCAGGCTTTATTTCAAAAGTGTTCGCAGCAATTGCAGGCCTAGTAATGCTTGACTGCAGATCAGTCACCCTAGGTGTGGAAAAGTCCCTCAACGCTTTCTGGTCTTCGGCAGCCATTGTTCCTTCCTTATCAGAATTTTCAAATTCGGGCCTCGTTTCCTCAATCCACTTACTCAACTTTTGAAATCGTCTGTCAATGTCGTCCTCAAAAGGTAGCAAGTCTGGATGTTTAGACCGTGTTTGCATAAACCGATGTCGAAAACCTGAAATAGAGAAAACAAAAATAAAAATGTTTAAGTAAAACTGGACTAATTAAACTGATATTGTAAAAACAACTTATTAAAATCTCGACTAAATAGTCCCCGGTAACGGCGCCAAAAATTTGTTGGGTAAAATTAATACGCACAAAACACGCAAGTGTACGTGGTCAACAAGTAATAAAGTGATGGGTAGAGTATCGTTCCCACAGAGAATTATTTAATAGAAAATCACCAAGTACTAACCCGTAACCAACTCAATCTTATTTAAACGAATTAATTTCAATTTATAAGTAAACTAATTCTAATTACCACTAGTTAAATTAAGATAAAGGAGATTTAAGATCACAACTTCACTTATCGCTTCATTTAAGTTAACACACTTCGTATCAATTATTTTCTATACTGAATTGTTAATCAAGAACACTAAAGCAGATAAAACCACCTCTCGATGCATAATACCCATATTAACGTCAATCCACAATTAAGATAGAAATCCGTTAAACACCTTAATCAACTAACCCACTATATCTCTATGTGAATTACAATTGAAGAAGGTTGAAGAATAAGTTCTCTATCCGATTACATATGATGCCAAGCGTATCTCTACCTTAACAATAATCACAAATATGCTATCGACAAAATTCATGACACATGCTATTATGATAAGATCTAAATCAATACTTCATCTCTCGAGTTCATATAGATTATCACGGTAATTGATGGCCAATCAATTAAACAATTAAGTTCAAATCACAATAGACAATTCTCACAATAGAACATAATAATTGATAACGAAGCGTATTAAAACAAACTACACAATAAGATCCATTGTAATCTCAAACAAAGAATTAGTTCATGATTATTGAATTAAAACTAAGAATCCACAATTGAATACACATTGAAAGATAAAAATAAGAGTAGAGTAAAGAATAAATCTGTTGTCAGTAGATCTCCATCTTCCTCAAGCTCCTGCTCTTGATCTTCAATGGTCTCCAAGTCGCTTCAATCTCCAAAACTATTTAGAACTATGAATTTGATCTAATTTACTCTAATCTAATCTAATTGAATCCTCTCTCTATTCCTTTCAAGTCCACATAAAATTGTTGATCAGGCAATTCATAAATTCACGCACAAATTAACATAGATAAACTGAAAATATCTTATTAAATTGGAAATCAAAGTTATAGAATCATCGCTAAGCTTAAGGATCCATCACAAGTCTAACAAGTAAATTAGTTCATAACGAACGAATTAAAAACTGAATAATTTGTTGAAAACATCATCCCAATTACAAAATAGATGAAAGAGAAGAAGAATTGTAGAAAACTCCTTCACATAGCCTCAATCTGCAATCGTTGTGACAATCTCTGAAAATCATTCCTCCAATTTTCGCTATCCAAATCCTTCAATCCGTGCTGAAAATCTTGCCTTTGTGCTAGAGAATTGTTGTTCTTCTAAGTGGTAGCAAGCCCCCCTGACTTCTGGACGTATTCTCCCTTTAATAGACTCCAAAACGCACCAGCTAGCCCACCAATCCGAGCCAAAACAGAAGTTGACACCTAATAGGACAGCAGCAGAAACGGGACCCCCGCCCCGGCGGGGGGTACTGGGCAAAAAGGGCTCGCCCCGGCGGGCATACCTTCTGACTTCAAAAATTTCTTAAGTTCCAATTTTTTTCACTTTTGCTCCAAAAAAACCACCTTTTCATCCTTAATGCATCCATGACCACCCTACACATAAAATAACAAAAACAAGTAAAATCGAACACAAAATATATAAATAAATACGAATTTAAACTTGATTTGAAAAATGATTCGCGTATATAAAATCCACTTATCAACTACGGGTCAAATATATTCATCAGTTAATCATTCATCTTTGCACTACGGGCCAAAGATATTCAGTAATATCATCATTTAGGACTGAGGATGATGAAAAATATTTTAAAGAACGAATCCAGTGAGACAGAAAGACAAATATTAGGGATTCGTATTTCTGTTTATCCAAGTTCAATAATACTCCATAATAAACTATAGTGGAGTAAAATTCAAGAATGATAATCAAAACACGGATTAAATTTCAAGAATAAGGGTCACAACAGATAATCGGGAAGGAAAGAAAAAAAATATTTTTTTTTCTTTTGTGAACAGTACCCGTGAACAGTAACTGTGAACAGTACCCGTGAACAGTACCCGTGAACAGTAACTATGAACAGTACCCGTGAACAGTACTCGTAAACAGTACCCGTGAATAGTACCCGTAAAACAGTACCCGTGAACAGTACCCATGAACAGTAACTGTGAACAGTGCCCGTGAACAGTACCCGGTCATGAAAAGTTCTAAATTTGATAAAAAGTTCAGACCAATATTCCTATGAAACGATATTAGATGAAGCAAAATTTCTAATCATTTCAGAAATTATAGAAGCAATAAAATAATATCCTTTACCTTTGTAGAAGCTGGATTTGAATGGAATATCGGATATTACTCTGAGAAAATCTTCCAGAAAAACTACGCTCAAAGTATTCTTATACTCAAGAAAATACTCACAATACTTTAGAATAAGAACTTCTGAATTTAGAAATGGTGTGTTGAGGAAGGAGGGTTACCCCTCTATTTATACTAAAATTCGGACGAAGGCAATTGCTTAATTTCTTTCCTGCCTAACCTTTTGCCTAACTTTCTCTTATTTCAATGGTTGGGGCCACATAATGACTTTGCAGACAATTCATTTCCAAACATCCTAACTCTTATTGGTTGAGAGCCCATGACATAGGAAATATGTAATGAGTTTGCAGGAGAAACAAATGAAATCAGTACATGGTTTTGAAAAGGAAGAAATGTAATACCCGATTTTTGAAAAACAAGGAGATCAAAGCCAAGCTTCTCACTTTTCAATGCTTAACATAGCAATTAATCACAATTGGTAAGGTCCACCCTTTGGAATAAATTTTGCAGATAACATCTTCCACCCACCATTTCAATGTTACAACAAAGTATTCAAATATTAACCACATGCGTATATATTATAATAATATTATTATTAAACAATTATTATAATATTATATATGAATGAATATTTTATGAGAGAAATAATTGTAATTCCACAGAAATTATGTTAAACTTTCAACAATTATTTCATACTAAAATTCCTTCATTTATATCCACATAAAATAAATATTTCCTTATCATATAAATCAATAATTAATTATTCACAAATAATATTACATAATCACAATTATGACAACCAGGCCGTTCCCAGGAAAGAGGAGGCTTTCCAATAAGGATTTCTCCTTACTGGCGCGCAATTAGATGACCAAACCTCTCCTTGACAGAACTTTCTAGACATTGCCAATAATGTTATCTAATAATATTATTCAAATAATATGAATTATTGATCTGATAATGAGAAATAATGTGCATCGACAATTATTAAAACAATAATAATATTTAATATCAATGCAGCAATTATTGAATCAATAAAATATTGAAAAGTAATTACTGTAACAATTATTGAGTAGTGCCTTCTTACGTACGAATCAATAATTCAATAATATTGTGCAATACCGTGTGCTACTGTGCAACCATGCGTATTACTGTATTTTAACCACCAGGTAATCCAACAGTGTTAACGGTAACAACTACGCCGTTATTTATAAAAACGCAAACTTGTCGTTTTCTTCACCCGACAGTTATTCCGTTATGGGGCCTACAAATGACTGCGCCGTCGTACGAATATTCCCGACAAAAAGAATATTCCACGACCAAACGAATATTCCCCGACAACAATGATTATTTTATAATCACCTGCTTATTTTGTAAAATTTGCACATTTCACCCATATCCAAAGTATTATATCAAATTATCACCTTACTATTCCAAGATAATAAATAGGGAAATTCAATTTTATTTATAATAAGTTGGGGTCTTACAACCTCCCCTCCTTATGAAATTTTGTCCTCGAAATTGACGTACGTACCTGGTGTTTCGAACAGGTGAGGGTACCTTGTTTTCATTTCCGATTCCAACTCTCAGGTCATTTCTTCAATAGCATGGTTCCTCCACAAAACCTTAACTTGTGGTATAACCTTCGTGCGTAGGACATGCTCTTTCCTATCCAAGATCTTAACAGGTACCTCCTCGTACGTTAAATCTTCGGTTATCTCGTCTGGTTCTAACGCAATAATGTGGTTTGGGTCTTTAACATATTTACGAAGCATAGATATGTGAAAAACATTATGAACATGAGACATGCTTGGAGGTAATGCAAGTCTATATGTAAGACCCCGAATTTTATGAAATAAAAGTATTCAATTTTTCTTATAATTACTATTCAGTAAATGGTTAAATTGATAAAAGTTTAAATTTATGGGTGAAATGTAAATTTTTTTTCAAAATAAGCAAGTGGTTATAAAATAATCATTGTTGTCGGGGAATATTCGTTTGGTCGTGGAATATTCTTTCTGTCGGGGAATATTCGTACGACGGCGCAGCTATTTGTGGGCCCCATAACGAATAACTATCGGATGAAGATAACGATAAAAATTGAGTTTTTATAATTAACGGCGTAGTTATTACCGTTAACACTGTTGGAATGCCCGGTGACTAAAATACAGTAATTCGCGTTGTTACACAGTAGCACACGGTATTGCACAGTATTTTTAAAATTATTGATTCTTACGTAAGAATGCACTACTGAATAATTGTCACAGTAATTACTGTACAATATTTTATTTTATTGATTCAATAATTGCTGCGTTGATATTTTATATTAGTGTTGTTTCAATAATTGTTGCTGCACAGTATTTTCCATTATCAGATCAATAATTCTTATTATTTGAATAATATTATTAGATAACATTATTGGCAATGTCTAGAAAGTTCTGTCTAAGGAGAGGTTTGGTTATCTAATTGCGCGCCAGTAAGGAGAAATCCTTATTGGAAAGCCCCCTCTTTCCTGGGAACGGCCTGGTTGTCATAAATGTGATTCTGTAATATTATCTGTGAATAATTAATTATTGATTCATATGATAAGGAAATATTTATTTTATGTGGATATAAATGAGGGATATATTTTTGTGGTTAAAAAAGAAGGAGTTAATGTTGAGATATTTTATCTGTATTTTTGTCGGAACGGAGGTATTGAAAATCAAATTAGGATTTTTGAGATATTTTGCGGGGGTTATAATTTTTAATCCGACCGTTGGATCGTGGTAATATTTGGATATGTTATACATATATAAGTTGAGTATATGTCTACAAATTTTGAACCGTTAAAAATGAACGTTTGATTTGTTATGAATTTTACGAGATGACTGGTTCAGAAATTATTGAATTTTCGGAGTTAATCATTTTGGTGAAAAATTCTAGAATTAGTGGGCCCCACTCTTGGTTGGTGAAGAAATGTGCTGAGATTTTTATTCAAATGTGGTGGGTGGGAATAGTAGCAGGTAAAGCCATCAGGTTGCAGGTTAAGTCTGCTTTGGCGTGCTAACATTTTCCTATAAATAGAGGGCTAAGTTAGAATTGAAAATCACACCAGAAACATAAGCTTTCTCTCTTTCTCTCTCTATATTATGAAGCATATTTTGTGAGTATTTAGATACTTTGAGAGTTGCTATTCAGTGCAAGTTTCCTTCGGCTTTGCATTCCAGTCAGAAATACTGCACTTTTGAGGTAAGGGATAGTAAGGAATAGTAAGGAATTTTAAGGATTGTTATGTTTTTCAGTTTCGTAATTTTTCTGACCTTCAAAAATTTTGGAAAAATTTGAAATGATATTTTGATGAGTTTTCTTGATTGTGTCCAAAAATAGTGATTTTTGTATGTATAGATTAAGAGTTATGAATTTTATGAGAAAAAACTATTTTAAAAGTAACCGCTTATAACTCCTTGTGGTTAACTCCAAAATTTATAAAATTTTTATTGGGAGTACATGTATATGATAGGAGTATACTCTGTGAATTTCAGAATTTTTAGATAAAAGTACAATTTTTAATAAATGTCTAAATATTTGGATGTTTTGGCCATATGAAAAATAGTAAATGACTTTTAAAAATTCTGAGAAAAATATATGTTCAATATGGGACTATATTCTGCTAAATCTCAGAAAAGAAATATTTTTAGAAATGATTTGGTATTTTTCATGAAAATAGACTAGTTATGAGTAAATGAATTAAATATGTTATGTGTAGTAAGAAAATTGGAAAATAGGATTTTATGACTTGAGAATCCTATATGAGGTATATGCAGATTTTTGATGAGGGTTTTGGTTATTGGTGATGAAATCTTATGAGTTTGGCATTTTAGAATGATTAAATGCATTATTTAGTAAAGTGTAAACAATTAAAATAAATTGTTTATAAGTTTAAGAAATATTATTCTTTCAATATCATTATACCGAAATACTGGTATGAATTTTATTGTGGAATTTTTACCTTTTTGTGTCGGGGTTACTATTCATGAGTTACTATTCACGAGTTACTATTTACGGGTACTATTCACGACAAAATTGATTTCTTTTTTTGACCAAATTATAGTTGATTTATGAATATTACTCTTGAGATTAAAACTATATGTTGATCACATTATTTTTATTATCATATATAATATTTTTATAACCCTAATGATGATATTCTCTTTCACTTGAGTGTAAAGATGGGTAGATTATTGGTGTGATCATGACTAGGGTTCTCTTTGGCCAGTTGTGCAAAGTTGAATTGGTGACTGGTATGATCATGACCATTAAATTTATAAGTGAATATCTTTAGCTTAAGTGCAAAGGTGAAATGATCAACATGGTTATAATTATTGTTTATATAAATTCTGAAATGATTATATATTTCTTTGAGATATGAATATATTTGGCCTGTAGTGCAAATATGAACTGTTGATGAATTTCTTTGGCCTGTAGTGCAAAGATGAATTGTAGATGAATATCTTTGGCCTGTAGTGCAAAGATGACATGTTGTTGAATATCTTTGGCCAGTAGTGCAAAGATGAACAGGTGTTGAGATGAACATGACCAACTGGTACAAATGAATATCTTTGGTCGTAGTGCAAAGATGAAGTTATTAGTATGATTATGAACAGGAACTGTGATTTGGTATAACCATGATCTTTGATGATTCAGGTAAAGACAGGTGATGAAAATATTCTTCGTCCTGGGTGCGAAGAAAAATTTAGAGTCACAATTATGATTATGAGTTATTCATATGATTGTGGAAAGGAACTGTTGAGTGATGTTACAGGGATAAAATATTGTTGGTGAATTTTTAACATGGAGAAGATAATAGACTTTATAGTCTATTTGACTCTTCTAATGGATTGCTCGTTCCGCTGCAACTATGGTTGAAATTTTTATCATTTACCATATGTTCTAAATCTCTGATTTATTATTGATGAAGGCTATTGATAATTTAATTATCTTTAGTCATGATATTCTTTACTGAGCTAGTTGTGCTCACCCTTTTGCTTCACAATTCCTTTCAGGTAATAAGAGTGTAGCTGGGTCGAGCGAGGGTAACGGGAAATAGAACGGTGGTCTCTAGCTGTGGATGTTCTCCCGAAGCAGTATAGAAAAGTTCATTTAGTAGTTTTATTTGGTGAATCCAATAGGGTAAGGTGTACCCAACGTTGGAAGGGTGTTTTGCCACTATCATACAAGATGTCTAACGACATACAACCTCGTGTCATCATAAGACAGGGATGTGCTCATCCACTTGCTGAGTATATATACGAGCACTACCTATATAATCTTGGTGTTTGTTCGAAGTATAATTCTCGATTAAAGACAGTGGAGATAATGATAAGTCAAGAGAAGACTCACCATTGGGAAGAATATGATAGTAATCTTCTCGTTTTTCTTTGGGGTCTATTGGGTCAACCAAGGATAATTCTGTGGCCATATGATATCTATCATAACCTAGACGCATGGTCTCCCATGTACGAAGGTTTCTTTGAGCACTTCCCAAATATTCTAATTTCTAAAATAATTTTTGACTATACCTTTATGTAAGGTGTCATTATGAGGTGATGTCCACGGTTGGAACATGAGTCACATTTGGTATATATTTGTATCTAAACTCACAACATATGTGTTGTTGTATTTTGCACGATAATTGTTGTAATAAAATTGTAGTTGTTTTCTGTACCATGTATTTGATGACTCAGAATGGGTTGAATGGAATAGACCTATTTTGGGGTTGTTACACTATAGGCCACATTTCCTATTCGGTCAAGAATCTCAAATGGACCAACAAATCGTGGATTGAGCTTTCCTCTCTTCCCAAATCTTGTAACTCCCTTCCATGGAGCAATACGTAACAGTACATGATCTCCAATATTAAATTCCACGTCCTTTCGATGAAGATCAGCATAACTCTTTTGTCGATCCTGTGCCGTTTGTATACGTTGTCGAATCGTTTGGAACTTCTCTGTAGTCATTCGTACCAACTCTGGTCCCAACAATGTTGATTCTCCCACCTTGTCCCAGCATACTGGAGAATGACACTTTCGTCCATACAATGCTTCAAATGGAGCCATGCCTATACTTGCTTGATAACTGTTGTTGTAGGAGAATTCCACCAGTGGTAGGTACTTATCCCAACTCCCTTTGAAATCTAGGACACATAGTCTTAATAGATCTTCAAGAGTTTGAATAGTCCTCTCTGATTGTCCGTCCGTTTGAGGATGGTATGCCGAACTGAATCGTAAATCCGTGCCCATAGCTTTCTGCAAGCTAACCCAAAATCGTGAAGTGAATCTTGGGTCACGATCCGAAACTATGGATACTGGCATGCCATGCAATCTCACAATCTCATTCACGTACATACGAGCAAGACGTTCAAGGGAATAAGTCTCACGTATCAGCAAGAAATGGGCAGACTTAGTTAATCTATCAACAATAACCCAAATCGCATCTATGCCTTGAGAAACTTTGGGAAGACCTGTAACGAAATCCATAGTAATGTGTTCCCACTTCCATTCTGGAATCTCAAGTGGTTGAAATGGACCTTTTGAAACTTGATGCTCCGCTTTTACACGTTGACAAGTTAAGCACCTGGAGATTAACTCTGCGATCTCTCTCTTCATATTGTTCCACCAAAATGTATGTCGAATATCATGATACATTTTGGTACTCCCAAGATGGATTGCAAACGGGGTGTTGGGTGCCTCCATCATGATTCTATGCTTCAAGTCAGAATCGTTAGGAACACAAAGTCTGGAGTTGAATCTAAGTATTCCTTCTTCATCGATTCTCGCTTCTGGAATAGCTCTTTCTTGCACTTTCTTCTTCATACGTATCAGCCCTAAGTCCGTAGCTTGAGCAGCTTTAACTTTATCGATTAAAGTCGGTTCTACTCGTTTATTTGCCATCTTCATGTGGGTCCCTCGAGTCTTTAACTCAATCTCCATCCTTTGTAAATCATACAAAATGGGCCTTTGCATTGACAATATTGCACTCGTACTCGCATATGATCTTCTACTCAATGCGTCAGCTACTACGTTCGCTTTTCCAGGATGATATTGAATAGTGTGATCGTAATCTTTCAATAGTTCAAGCCAACGTCGTTACCGCATGTTGAGTTCTTTTTGGGTGAAGAAATATTTGAGACTTTTATGGTCCGTATAAATCTCCACTTTCTCCCCATACAAGTAGTGTCTCCAAATTTTCAACGCGAATACGACTGCCGCCAACTCCAGATCATGAGTAGGATAATTCCTCTCATATTATTTGAGTTGTCGCGAGGCATAGGCTATGACTTTCCCATATTGTATGAGAACACATCCTAACCCTTTGCCTGAAGCATCGCTGTAGATAACAAATCCATCCGTACCAGATGGTATTGCCAGAACAGGTGCCGAAATGAGTTTCCTCTTGAGCTCTTGGAAACTCTTCTCGCATTCCTCGCTCCATACGAATTTGGTATCTTTCCGAGTCAACTGAGTTAACGGAGTAGCGATTCGAGAAAATTCTTCCACGAATCTCCGATAATAACCAGCTAAGCCCAGAAAGTTAAGTACTTCGGTCACCGACTTTGGTTGCTCCCAACTTTGTATGGCTTCAATCTTCGTCGGGTCAACAGATACTCCATATTTTGACACCACGTGCCCAAGGAATGCTACTTCCTCAAGCCAGAACTCACATTTCTTCAGCTTGGCATAAAGCTTGTTTTCACGAAGCCTTTCAAGTATCATCTTCAAATGGTGCTCATGATCTTCACGACTTTTGGAATAGACGAGGATGTCATCAATAAAGATAACAACGAACTGATCCAAATATTCCTTGAATACTCTGTTCATCATATCCATGAAAGCAGCTGGAGCATTAGTCAATCTGAAAGACATGACTAAGAATTCATAATGCCCGTACCGAGTTCTGAAAGCAGTCTTTGGAATATCCTCAGTTTTAATCTTCAGCTGATGATATCCAGAACGAAGGTCGATCTTTGAAAAGAATTGTGCTCCTTGCAACTGGTCGAACAGGTCATCAATGCGAGGTAACGGATACCTATTCTTGATGGTGACATAGTTCAATTCTCGGTAGTCAATACAAAATCGCATACTCCCGTCTTTCTTCTTTACGAATAAAACAGGAGCACCCCAAGGAGATGTACTAGGACGAATGAAACCGATGTCTAATAACTCCGTAGTTGGACTTTTAACTCCTGAAGTTCAATAGGAGCCATTCGATATGGGGTTTTAGAAATGGGTTTTGTACCCGGTTCAAGGTCAATAAAGAATTCAACATCACGTTCTGGGGGTAGACCGGGAAGTTCTTCTGGAAATACATCAGGAAATTCTCTAACAATAAAAATATTATTCAAATCTGACTTGTCTTTGTTCAAATCCATAACATGGGCTAAGAAAGCTTGACATCTATTTTTTAATAAACGAATAGCTTTGTGGCTTGATATGACAGTGACTGATTTTAGTGGTTTAGTAGTTTGAATTCGTATGACAGGTTGGCTAGGAATATGAAAACTAACAACCTTACGAAAATAATCAATTTTAGCATGATGAGTAGTTAACCAATCAATTCCTAAAATCACATCAAAAGCAAGTATTTTTAAAGAGATAAGATCAACAGGTAATGTGATATTGCCAACTTGGATCATGCAAGATTTATAAACTGTAGATGTAACGAAGGTTTCACCCAACGGAGTTTCAACAGATAAGTCAAAGTCCAATTTCTCCGGAGTCAAGTTTAAACGTTGAGCACAAACAGGAGAGATAAAAGAATGGGTAGAACCGATATCTAGTAAGGTATAAACTTCGCAAGAGTTTATGATAAGCTTACCTGTGATCACCTCGTTTGGGTTCCTCGCGTTTTGTGCCGTCACGAAAAATGGCCTTCCAGGAACCACCGACTTTGACTTGTCCGGGACAGCCTTTGGAGTCACCATCCCCGTTGAACTTGGTTTTGCTGCAGAACAATCTCGAGCTATGTGGCCTTCCTTTCCATAGTTGTAACATACCTTGGATTGTTGTGGACAATTTGGGCTGATATATCCCTCTTTCCTGCATTTGTAACAAACGATCGGTGCTCGTTCTCCTCCCCTAGAAATAGTTGATGTTTGTGCTGACGTCTTCACGTTATCATTGTTGTACCTTCTCTTTTTGAAATCTCCTCCCGACTCGTTCCTTCTATTACCACGGCCACGATTACCACCAGAGTGGTTACCGCTTTTGTCCGAATGTTTTCCTCCCTGCTGGTTTTCATTGCTCCAATGACTGCCGCCACCGGTATGAACCTGGTTGTGGTCCCTTGGTTGAACATACTCATTATCTCGCTCTAATAATTGAGCCCTGTTTACAACATCTGAATATAAAGAAAATTTATGAGAGATAAGATATTGCCGAATCTCGGGCTTTAGACCTCTCAGAAACATCCTCGTCATTCGTTCCTCATTCTCGACCAAATGAGGTGCAAACCTGGATAACTCTGCAAACTTCGCCTCGTACTGGGACACCGTCATGTTGTTTTGTTCTAGTCTGATGAATTCCACCTCCTACATATGACGAATACTTTCAGGAAAGTACTTGTCATTAAATAGTTTCTGAAACGTTTCCCAAGACATGCTGAGTGCGGCCGGCTGGGTACGCTTCATAGACTCCCACCAGTAGTCTGCCTCACCGCGAACATAAAGGTGGTGAATGGAACCTTCTGTTCCTCCGTGCATCCCAAGACATCGAATATCTTGGTAATTTGTTTAACCCACGTTTCCGCCATAATCGGATCCGGCTTTCCCTTAAATTCTGGTGGTCCCAACTCCTTGAACTGCTTGGCTGTGACAAGCCGCGCATTGCTAGCATTTCCATACGTATTTTGTGCAT
Organism: Panax notoginseng; assembly: GCA_016801055.1. NCBI lineage: Eukaryota > Viridiplantae > Streptophyta > Magnoliopsida > Apiales > Araliaceae > Panax > Panax notoginseng. Next base: position 222,661,666 of record CM029016.1, on the reverse strand, counting down.
GAGTCTCCCTCGTCTGGTTTTGCATGAACTGCAAAAAGCTCCTAAACATTTCATCGTTCATCGTTTGCACGGTAGTGTTGTTTACAGGAGGAATATTGCCTTCCTGTTGCACGTTCTCCTGGTTTGTGACTAAAGGTTGTTCCACAGTTTCATATACTCCATTGTTAACGTTCTCAACAGCCATTCTTAAATACTGCCATAAAACAAGGGTTAATTAAACAATTAACTATGAGTATGAAATATGCTATATTTTTATTCCTTAATACTTAATCTTTTGTATTTATTTTGTGCCTAAATAAACTCATTATTCTTATATTTTTATTTTAGGTACAATTGAAGGGGTTTCATGATTTTGAAAATAAATTGGAGGAGGTTTACGGGATTCCTAGCAAATCAAGGATTCAACAATTAGTATCATAAATGGATTTGAATTCACACGGCAATGAGTTTAAGCACATGGCAATTGTGAAATTTATTTCCAATTTCAATTCTAAATTTTGGATTCTAGAAGATTAATTTTTACAATTTTATTGTAATTAAGATTTCTTTTAGACTAAGATTTATTTCCAAATTGAATTCTATTTCTTTATAGAAATTAGGGTAATTTGTAATTCCTTTTAGGGTTTGAATTTCTACTTCCTATAGGATTTAGGACTTTGTCTAGCACTATAAATAGAGGATGAGAGTCAGGATTTTATTCATTCAATAATCAACTATCATCTATTGGAGTGCAGACTCAAGAGCATGTCAGGCTAGTTCTTTTTATTCAGTTCTAAAGGGAGGTGAATCCTTGTTACAAGTAATTGATTAATTGAGTATTATTATTTATTTATTCTTGTGTGAAATTTCTTCTGATAATCTGTTTTCATTGATTGCATGTTAATTGATTTAATTAATTTAATATGGCCAATTGAATTAGTTTGATCATTATCATATGTTAGATTAAGATTGGTATTACGTGTAATTGATATCTGTCTTTATCATAAGTAGCAACTTAGTAATAATAATTGTGGACAAGCTTTTGTTTATTACTAAGATTATCAGAAAACAAGTTAAACAAATCGAGCTTATGTGTTTATTGCTTGGATTAGCCTAATTCTCTATTTCTTAATGCTTTTATCATATTAAATCTAGAGAGCTTGTTCTAGGTTGTATGCTAGTTAGAATCTGGTGGAGAGCTTGTTTCATACAGTGATAATCTACGGAGAGTTTCGGATAGCAGAGCTTATTGTTATCTAGGGCTAATAGTTTCATTGAAGAAAAAATAATAATAACTTGATTAATTGATTATTGTACTTGGTGAAACTGAACTGCAGAACTGAAGTTTTTACATATTTGGTTAATTTCATCGTTAATTCTTGTTCTCTTAGTTTAAAAATAATTTTCAAAAACCCCCATCTTTATTTTCTGTTTAAATAGTAGAATAATTCTAAAATAACTTTACTCTCTGTGGGATCGATCATTACTTGCTATTGTGCTAATTATTATAAATTGTGAAGTGAAAGTGAGGTTAATTTAGGAGTATCAACGACAGCTCCCAAATTTTGGCGCCGCTGCCGGGGAGTAATTTGGCGTTTTATTTTTATTCTATTATTTGTTTTGTTCCTGTTTTATGACTCGATCTTCTCAGGCTACTATATTAGATTTTGATCCAGAGATTGAGAAAACTGCAAGGAGGCTAAAGAAGGAAAAACTTAAAGTTCAACAGTCTTCTGCAGATATAGACGAGGCTTCTGCATCATCACCAGGCCTCAACTTAGCTTTGGAATTATTATCCAACGAATCCGACAAAGAAGAAGAGATGGCGATTCCAAACAACAATAGAACTCTCAGGGAGTTGACAACTCCAAATTTAAATCAACAACCTTTGTGCATTGAATATCCTAATTTAGATGCTGCATTTGAACTTAAATCCGGACTAATCCATTTATTGCCTACTTTTCGTGGTCTTACAGGTGAGGACCCCTACAAACATCTGAAGGAATTTCATGTGGTGTGCTCCACTATGAAACCACACGGAATCACCGAAGAACAAATCAAGCTGAGAGCATTCCCATTCTCCCTAGCAGATTTGGCAAAGGATTGGTTGTATTACCTACCCTCAGGTTCAATCCAGTCTTGGAATGACATGAAGCAGTTGTTCTTGGAGAGATACTTTCCAGCCTCAAGAGTAGCCAACATAAGGAAGGAGATCTGTGGGATTAGACAATTCAGTGGGGAGACACTATACGAGTATTGGGAAAGATTCAAAAAGCTTTGTTCCAGCTGTCCACCGCATCAAATAGATGAACAACACCTGATCCAGTATTTCTACGAAGGGTTGGTACCGATGGATAGAAGCATGATCGATGCAGCTAGCGGAGGAGCACTAGTTGACAAGACCCCAGAGGCTGCAAGGACTTTAATTGCAAACATGGCAGCAAACTCGCAACAATATGGCACTAGAACAAATCATGCACCAGTAAGGGTAAGCGAGGTAAGCACTTGTGATTATGGTCAAAAAATTTCTGAATTAACTGCTATGGTTAGACAATTAGCTACAGGTCAACTGCCAATTACAAAGGTTTTGTGGCATCTGTCTACAACCAAATCATAATACAGATGAATGCCCGACATTACAAGATGATGAGCTGTGCAACAAGCTAATGCAATGGGAAATTATCAGTCACAACCTCAGAAAAAGTATGATCCGTACTCAAACACGTATAACCCAGGATGGAGGGATCATCCAAATCTGAGTTATGGGAGTAAGCAAGCAGCACCACCTGCATTTCCACCTAGGCAGCAGGGCTTCCCAACCAGCCCAACCTCAATATCAATCGAAACAAGCAGTCCCTGCACCTACTGGAACATCATTGGAGGATATGTTCCAAGCATTCATGGGACAGATACAACAATTTATGGGACAAAACAACAGTTCATGAATCAGACACAGCAGTTCCAGCAAGAGACAAAAACTTCGGTTCAAGATTTGAGGAACCAAGTAGGACAACTGGCTACAACTGTGGGGATATTGGAATCCAGAGGCTCAGGAAATTACCATCTCAAACAATAGTCAAACCCAAGGGAGAATGCAAGTGCCATAACTTTACGGAATGAAACACAGTTGGATACACCACCGACCCCCGTAGAGTTTGAAGAGGAACCAGCTAAGGAGGAAACAGAAAAATCCAAGGTACAACCTAACCCTCCTAATCAGCTTAAAAACATTCCTCTTCCCTTTCCTCCAAGAAATTCTAAAACCTCAAAGAGAGATGAAAAAGAAAAAATTTTTTGGAAACTTTTAGAAAAGTAGAAGTGAACATCCCTCTCCTTGATGCAATTAAACAAGTGCCACGGTATGCTAAATTTTTAAAAGAATTATGCACTAATAAAAGAAAATTGCAAAACGATGAAAGAGTTACAGTCGGAGAAAATGTATCTGCTGTTCTTCAAAGAAAAATGCCTCCTAAATGTAAAGATCCAGGAATGTTCACAATCCCATGCAAAATAGGAAACATCAGATTTGAAAAAGCCATGCTAGATTTAGGAGCTTCAATTAATGTTATGCCTTTATCTGTTTATGATTCCTTAAATCTAGGCCCTTTGAAAAATACTGGTGTGATTATACAATTGGCAGATCGTACTAACACTTACCCCTGAGGGTAATTGAAGATGTCTTAGTGCAGGTGAACAAACAAATCTTTCCTGTAGATTTTTACATTGTGGATATAGAAGATGATACATCACCAAACCTTCCCACATCTTGTTAGGAAGACCCTTCCTGAAAACAGCAAAAACCATGATCGATGTGCATAATGGGACCCTGACTAGGAGTTTGATGGCGAGAAGATTCAGTTTAATATCTATGACGCCATGAGGTACCCTAGTGATATAGGACAGGTTTTTGCTATCGACGTGAGAGACTCCTTGTGCATAGAGTTTTTTAAACAACTACATAGGGACAGTTTGGAGATTGCAATCACTAATAATTTGGACATGGACAGGGAAGATGAGATTGAGCAAACCCAGGAATTGAAGGAGAATGTAGCTGCATTACATTCATTGCCAAAATTTTCTAATAATTCAACAGTATATTCTATTCAATTTTCTGTTCTCTCATCAAAAGTTATTACCTTCTGTTGTACAAGCCCCAACTCTAGAATTGAAACAATTACCTGCTCATTTGAAATATGCATATTTGGGGACTAATGACACTTTGCCTGTAATTATTGCTAGTAATCTAACCAAGGTGCAGGAAAAAAAATTGCTGAGATTCCTAAGGGACCATGTTACAGTTTTTGGATGGACAATAGCAGGATATAAGGGTATTAGTCCTGCCATGTGCATGCATCGGATATGTTAGAGGATGGAGCTAAACCTACAAGAGATGCGCAAAGGAGATTGAATCCACCAATGATGGAGGTGTGAAAAAAGAATGCTCAAACTGCTTGATGCCCGTATCATCTATCCCATCTCCGATAGTCAATGGGTGAGTCCAGTGCAGGTAGTCCCAAGAAATCCGGAATCACCGTTTGTCAAGAATGATGACAATGAGTTGGTGCCCACACGAATGCAAACAGGGTGGAGAGTGTTATAGATTATAGAAAATTGAATGCTGTAACAAGAAAAGATCACTTTCCTCTCCCTTTTATTGATCAAATGTTGGAAAGATTAGCTGGGCACACTAATATTGTTTTCTAGATGGTTTTTCAGGATAAAACCAATTGTGATTGCACCTAAGGACCAAGAGAAGACCACATTCACATGTCCCTTTGGTACTTTTGCCTATCGACGGATGTCTTTTGGACTGTGTAATGCCCCAGGTACTTTTCAGCGATGCATGGTAAGCATTTTTTTCGGACCTTTTAGAAGAATGCATCGAGGTTTTTATGGATGATTTCACAATTCATGGTGATCTTTGGATGCATGCTTAGATAATTTAAATCGTGTTCTAGATAGATGCATGGAAACTAATCTTGTTTTAAATTGGGAAAAATGTCATTTCATGGTTGAACAGGGAATAGTACTTGGTCATGTTGTGTCATCTAAAGGTCTTAAAGTTGATAAAGCAAAATAGATGTTATAATCTGCTTTGCCTTACCCCGTTAGCGTGCAGGAGATTCGCTCTTTTCTGGTCATGCAGGATTTTAATCGAAGATTTTATCAAGGATTTCTCGAAGATTGCATTACCCTTATGTAAGTTGCTGCAAAAGATGTGACTTTCAGTTTGATGATGAATGCAAGGAGGCTTTTGACACTTTAAAGAAATTATTAACTTCTGCTCCTGTCATCATTCAACCGCCAAATTGGAAATTGCCATTTGAGATCATGTGTGATGCAAGCAACTATGCAGTGGGGGCTGTTTTGGGACAAAGGATTGACAAAGCTGTTCATACCATATACTATGCTTCGAGGACTTTGAATGAGGCTCAAATAAACTATTCCACAACTGAAAAAGAACTTTTATCTGTGGTTTTTGCTTTAGATAAATTTCGATCATATTGCTTGGTACTAAAATTGTAGTTTATTCTGACCATGCTGCTCTCAGGTATTTGCTCACTAAGAAGGATTCTAAACCAGGATTATTCGATGGATTCTACTCCTACAAGAATTCGACTTAGAGATCAAGGATAAGAAAGGTGGGATAACTTAGTAGCGGATCACTTGAGTAGGCTATGAGAGACGAGGAGGAGCTACCGTTACATGATGTCTTTCCCTCTGATGAGCAGTTACTTTCCATCCATACTGAGAGTCCCTGGTATGCAGATACGGTGAATTATTTGGTAAGTGCATATTTACCCAAAGAATTTTCCAAATCCCAAAGGAAAAGTTAAAAATGATGCTAAACACTATATTTGGGATTGATCCATACTTATGAAAATTTTGTCGGACCAGATAGTCAACGATGTTTGCCTAACAATGAATTACAATCTATTCTTTCTTTTTGTCATTCATATGCTTGTGGCGGACATTTTGGTCCAAAAAGAACTGCTAATAAAGTTTTGGAAAGTGGTTTTTATTGGCCATCGCTTTTTAAAGATTCCTATCTGTTTTTGTAAAACATGTGTTAATTGCCAAAGGACAGGAATATTTTCAAATCGAAATCAAATGCCCCAAACTCCTATTTTAGTTGTTGAAATTTTTGATGTTTGGGTATAGATTTTATGGGACCTTTTCCTT
>CM029016.1:222430733-222655404 GCA_016801055.1 Panax notoginseng | reverse complement strand
ATATTCTAGATTTACCCACATCTTATGGTTGTAGAGTTTGTTGATGTCTTATACTTCGATAACATTAAACCTATGTCCACACTTCCACACTCGTGCTAATTTTCTAATTATGATCTCATCATCATGCTTATGATATTATCAGAATTTAAAGTTGACCTGAATATCGTTGTATACGTTTGAACAACAAGCAGAAATGGAAATGGATGAGTATGAACCTAATTGTATTCCTTTACTTCATGTAGATACAGTCCTTTACTTAAATTTCATCTCTCTTAAAAAGACAAGAATTTTGTTAATACAGCTAGATGCAATAATTAAATATAAAGGAATCTTGGTAGCAATCTGATGGATGATTTGTTTTGACAGATCCACGGTTGACGGATTATGACACATTGCTTGAGAATATCCGTGGTCTGAAAGAAGGGAGTACCATTCAAGCTCCTATATATGACTTTAAATCTAGCTCTCGCGTAGGTTACAGGTTGAAAATCCCTCCTTTTGAATTTCTCAACTTACTATTTCTATTGGTAGTTTTGGAGGTACTTAGGGGGCTAGGGCAGGGAAGTGGAATTCTCACAAGCTCAAATTTCTTTGCCAGTGCACGAGTAAGAAAAGTTATACATAGGAATAAAAGAAAGAGTTTAGGTGCTCTACTGAACGTATATCAACCTCTATTGATGAATGATGACTTCAATATGCTACCTCTGTCTTGCAAGGAATGTCAAAGTTTTTGGGGTGCGTTCGCCATGGATTTTTAGACGTGCCAAAAATATATAAACATTATATTTAATTATCTAATATTATTAAAAATGTAAAAATTTTATCGAAAAATACGTAATTGTGTCTTTGGCACTACAAAAAATTTGTGCCGAACACACCTTGAAGAACTGTTCCATTCTTTTCAAGATGGAGGAAGTAATCAAGAATCAGGTTTAAACATTTTGCAACTATTTCTGATTCCTCCTTGGTCATTTTTGTATGTGTATGCGTGTTTGTTTTCTTTGATACCTCAGCATTTGTCAACCTAGCTTTTTGCCTGAATGTGCATCATTTATTCAACATTAATTTTGTAACGTCGTCACCTGTGGAAAAGTTCTTTTTACTTTTTGGGTTGATTATATTCTTGCTCTGGCGATAAAAACTAAGATCAGATAAGTTAGCATGAATGTATCAGCCATCCTTCTTTAAGAAAATTACACTTGCTATAGTATACTGTTGTTCTATTTAGAGACTTATATTTTCATTTCTTTCTTAAATATTTTGTCTTTTTATTTTTCTCCATTCCTTTCGTAGAACTGACAGTTCTGTGTGTCTTATTGGTTCTTCCTTGAGCTAAAATTTTGTTTAAATTTATAGACTTAAACTTTTAGTGGTCCATTGATTGTTATTAGTTCTGAATCCATACGTTTAACAGGACAATTGAAGTCCCCAGCTCCCGCATTGTGATTATTGAAGGTATATATGCTTTGAGTGAAAAACTTCGGCCTTTTCTAGATCTCCGTGTGTCTGTTACTGGTGGAGTACACTTTGACCTTGTCAAACGGGTTTTGAGGGACATTCAACGTGCTGGACAAGAGCCTGAAGAGATAATCCATCAAATCTCTGAAACGGTTTTCCCATTCCTACTTACATTTAGATAATTGCTTCAAGATTTCTAAATACTAAAATTTATTTGTCACTAAATTAACTTTATGGAATTGACATAGATGTTTTCAATTTGTAACGTGCTTGTCTACAGGTATATCCCATGTACAAAGCTTTTATCGAGCCAGATCTACAGACAGCACACATAAAAATTATCAACAAATTCAACCCATTCTCTGGATTCCAGAATCCCACTTATATTTTAAAGGTTAACTGTTATTCATGTTTTGTCAAAATAAAAATATAAAAGGGTCCCACATAGATGCTTGATCTGACTTTGTTGTCTTCTACCTCTAGCACTGAATTAGTGCTGTTTGTTACTGTAGTCAACAAAGGCCATAACTGAGGATAAAATCAAGGCAGTTTTTCCTGAAAAACACAGAGAAAGTACAGAGGAAACTTATGATATATATCTTTTACCACCTGGTGAAGATCCTGAAGCATGCCAGTCATATCTTAGGATGAGGAACAGGGACGGAAAGTACAACCTCATGTTTGAGGTATGAACTTTAGGAAATTTTAGATTCTTGGTTAAAGTCTTAGTTGTGCTGTGGTACGGGAATATAACATTGATTATGGTTATGCTAGGTATTCAGAAACTTCTGTTAGATTATTGTTTTGCTCCAAAGAATTAAACTATGAATTTGTTGAACAATATATACTTGGTCAAAATCCTCCTTGTGGCGTGCAACAAACAAACATTCAAGCACACGGAAGAATATTTTACCAACAAATTAACTGCATGAACTAACAAGTACGTTGTGAGATTTGAGTGCAATATCCTATAAAATAAAGATGTTAATGCTATGTTAGGCTACCAGTTGCTCAAAAATACAAATTATTACAAGTTGCACTAGGTAACGGACATCTAGCTTTTAAGAACCTCAAATTAGGCCTGCTTTGTACCAACTTCAGTGGAAGAAGTTATCCATATATAATCTCAACTATCCTAGTTAAATATCTTGGCTTTCATATTATAAAACAAAGTATTTAATCTTCCCCCCCTGATCCTCCCTCCCTCCTACACACTCTATCTTTCTTCACGCATACACACATACAGAGTTTGATAGTAAATCAATGTTATCTATCTATACTTCAGAAAAAGAATGTTCTTGTAAATCTTAAGCAAGATGCCTAAGGATATATATACCTTTTGTGCTTAGATTAAGGTGCAATTTGGTGCTACTAACCTAGGTATTTTCTTCATCCCTTTTTATTATTTGAAATGCATGTTGCAGTAGAACAATATCTGGAGGATTTTTTACAATTTGGAATACATAGATTCCTCGCAGACATATTGTAAAGATTCGGAAGAGTGTCAAACATTGATACCACCAAAATTTAATATATTAAAGCTGCATGCGTAAATAAAGATAATCTGTCCACAATTGAAGTGATCATGTGATCTGCTAGAAGATCCGTAGATGTGGTTTGTTAACTTCCTGAATTGACTTCTGCTATATAATACTTCCTCCATTCCACAGAAGAGTCTCATTTTTCAATCTGTCCCCAAAAAATAGTCCCGTTTCAACTGATGATAGTATAAAATGACACCAAGTCAAGTTTGTTATCACAGTTACATTACCATGCCATCACTATTAAACTAAACACCGATGGGCAAACATGAAACAGAATGATATCCTTAAAGTTTGTAAATCTTGCAAACGGAACTCTTTTTGTGGAATGGAGGAAGAACATTGAATAACTTGGATTAGCTCGACTCTACTTATGTAAAAACTTTACATTCACCGACCTGTTTTACTTGTTTCTTTCAGGAATGGGTTACAGATAGTCCATTCATTATATCACCTAGAATTAGTTTTGAAGTTAGTGTGCGACTTCTCGGGGGGCTAATGGCTTTAGGATACACAATTGCAACCATCCTGAAAAGAAGCAGTCATGTCTTCTCAGATGACAGGGTGTGTGTGAAAACTGATTGGTTAGAGCAAATAAATCGCAAGTATGTTCAGGTATCACATTATTTTATTTATAATTAAGATTTATTCATTGTCCATAATGAACTTGTACTCTTATTAATGTTGCATGTTCTTTCTACCTTATGAAGGTTTAATGGTTAATACACATCTTTACATTGACTATTTATTTGGTTAAAGCAATTTTATACAATTGACAACGACAATTTGTGTTTGGATATATTGATTGACCTTATACACCATTATTACTAGTTTTTGTTTCCTCTATCTTTCCTTCTTAATTTTTAATACACTGTATGAATATTGTGTTCTGTTTCACTTAGAAACATCCCACAAATTTTGAGCACTCTACACATTTGAAGATGGAAATATATTGTGAATTTATGTATATAATCATTATATTTCTCTTGTTCTAAACCTTATATGAATTACAATAACCTTATGCTGCAATTGTTCTCAATCTTATATTGGTAAACACCATGCCTTGGTTTGTGTTACAAAGCAGCGGTGGAATGCAACTTTCGAGACAATAGTTGTGATCTGGAGTTGCATTAATCTTTATTTAAATTCTTAAATTTTCCATAATTCCATAATATCCTCATTCTGAGATCAATGTTGTACATTTTCCTCTTGAAAGAGCAAATCCTCCTTTTGCAGCCAATCTTAAAAAATGTTTAATGTCTATCAATACTTATAAAAATGTTTATAATTTGATTTATACATTTGATCAATCTGCTATAGAGGCCCTTCAGTATATTTTGTTAATTTATTAAGCAACTTTTTATTCAATTTTATCCTTATGGGCAATCAAACATTTCAGCAGAGTGATTCAACTTGTCATTTCAACCTTCTGTGGCCAACCTTGATATATGTTTCTCAATTTGATTTATAAATTTGATCAATGTGTTAGTGGTCTTTTTGTATACTTTGTAAATATAACAAGCAACTTTATGTTCCATTTAATCCTTCTTATGGACAACCAAATTGTTCAACAGGGGAGGGCGTCAACTTTTCAGTTTAGCCTTTAATTGTTTTGTACCCTTGATTTTCTTTCTCCTATTTGAAAAGTTGGATTCATTTGTATCAAAGATGGAATATATTTTCTGTTCCCAAAAAGATTCTGAAGGTTTGCAATCCCAACTTGGAATTTACAGGCTATTTGGATTTGAAGATCGGAGATGTAGAAATAATATATTGCTCCTTTTTTCATGTTCAAAGAACTAGCATTATTCAATTGAAACTATCAATATTATCATTCTATGGCATGCCTTGAAAGCTAATCACTCGCTTTTACTGTGTTTGTTGAAAAGGTGCAAGGAAGAGACCGTTTGTATGTCAAATATATAGCAGAGCAGCTGGGGTTGGATGGTTCATATGTTTCTCGCACTTACATAGAACAAATTCAGCTGGAAAAACTTGTTAATGATGTTATGGTATCATACTTTTAACTGATTACCCACTTCTTTCTTTGTGCTTAGTCCTGATCAGACCAGCATTCTATAGGCATTGCCTGATGACTTGAGGACAAAGCTCAGCATAGATGATGATATGGTTTCAAGCCCTAAAGAAGCTTTATCCCGTGCCTCTGCTGATCAAAGAAGCAGATATCTCAATCGGTACTTTTGATCTCATCCATTATGGTTTTCAAATTACTCTTTTGTGCTGAAGCATACTCCGGATGGAGCTGTCCTGATTAATGATCTAATACATAGCTTTTCACAATATATTTTACAATAGTTTAAATTGCCTATCCATTTCAAAATCTTGGAATCTGAGCAATGTGTGTATGTTGATCTGGTACATAATCAGGTGTTCTGATAAATTCTGTGCAGATCACTCTCGTTATCAACACAACGTGGCAAGAACCTGTCCAAGCTGACGAAACTTGATGTAAATAATAAAAGATTCGATGGCATAGCCCAAGATTCACCTGCAACACTTTTTAAGCAGGTGATTTCATCTCTGTCCGAAAACATATATATATATATATTTATTTATTTTAATTTTCACATAAGTGGAGATTTTAACTTTTAACATGAATTATTTGCTCTCGAATTGTATTTTCTGGCAACATTTTGTTCACCATATCGTTATTTTATCTGGATCATATACCTGTGCATTTTGCATATAGTTGATTTGTTCCCTTTGACCAGTTATAGTGTATTTTTACTTATTCAAATCCCCATCCCATCCCTCATCCTCTGCATGCAGACAACACAGTACACACACATGCACGAAAAATTAAACACAAAAGAAAAGGAAAGGAAATAGAAAGATATAAAAATCAGTAAGGGGGAGGGGAAGGGTCAGATGACGAACGGCCTTTCTCTCCACCTTATCTCAGCGGCTCAATCATTTCTGTTACTAGTTTGCCCAAAGAAAGGAAACATTGAAAAAATGGTTTGGGATCTTATGTCATTTTTGGGTATGGTTTCAATAGATGCAGAGAGAAAGAAAAGAGGGCAGCCAAGTTTTCGCACTTGTTATTAATTATTATTTGGTACAGTTTTAACTTCTACATTTTTCTTTTTCCTTTTGTTCTTGGTATATTGTTTTGCTTTCAGAGTCGGATGACTCAAATGACTACCAGTTTCCAGAACTGATTGTCCACCACGATTTTACCCCTATAATCTGCCACCTACACATTGTTGTTCTGTTTTATGTTCTTTGACTGTTTTCTTTCTTTTCCGTTTACATTATGAATTAAGCTCATCAACATATCTATTTTGATTGTTTCAGGGTGTCATTACTCAACTCTCAGAACAAATTTCCACACTGAATGAAAGATTGGATGAGTTTACATCTCGTATTGAGGAGCTAAATTCAAGATTCTCAACCAGAAACGTTTCTTCTAGCCAACAAAATTTGGCTGTGCAGGCTGAAGCCTGCAATGGCTCTGCACCGACGTCTCTTTTCGTGGCTGGATTAGGGAATGGCTCATTGACCGGTTCAATACTACCCAATTCCTCTTCGTCTTCTCAGTTAGCGTGGGATTCTTTGATGGAAGAGGTACTAGATAATCTTTTTTGCTCTCTCTCTTCATATAACCAGAAAAAATAGGCGAAAATTGGAAGTATATAAAATTTCTTAATATAGTAAATTAACCAACCACGAATCTGCGACTATGTAACTGCAATATGCATAGTGTGAAAACTTCTATCAAGAGTAATGCTGAAATTTTTAGGTTTCATAAGCCATCTCAAATACACATTCTCATCACATTGGTTATTCAACATCATGCCATGGACAAATTTTAGAAGATGAGGGTAAAATTTTACCCTGTTAATTGTGTATTTGATCTTGATCATAGTTCTAGTACCTACAAACCCCTGAACATGATCATACCCAATTTATGGTCAATTCATTTTTGATCGCGGAACCAGGTATTGGTCATCTCCAGGAGCCAGCATCAGATTATGCATCGAATTGTCAACTTGAGTAATCTCATGCGAGAATACTCTGGAGAGAGGTCTCGCCAAGGAAGAACAGATAGGACGGGCAGAATGGCAGATGTTGAATCCATTGGCGTTCCGTTAGTTTTAACTATGGCAATCAGTTGTTTAGGTATCCTCTTGTTCCGGAGTCTGGCGTCCCAAAAATAAAGCCCTGCTGCAGAAAGTTTCCTTGATCATTGATGTAACTGTAAGCCTATGATGGTATTGTGTCACGAGTATTTGAATATTAATTCATATATAGGGAGATGAAGGCACGTGATGTTGCATTGGGCATTAATTCTTATAGGCATCCATCTAAAAGCATCAGCAAATAAAATCATTATGCAGGCTTGTGAAAAGATTCTTATGGTGCATTAATTTATTAATGAAATCACGTTGGCAGGTGATTTGAAACTGCTTACTTCCTTCCACCCTCCCTCCCTCTCTCCCTCCCTCTTTTCTCTCTCTTACATAAGTCAGATCAGCCCACCCAACAAAGGACAATTCAGACGGGTAAAATTTTCCCAAATTAATGTTCTTGGCACATATTACTTGAAGTAGGAAAGGAGAATGGGCATCAACTTGAGAACCAAAAAGACAAGATTTTTTCAAGTACTTATTTTGTTCATTAAGTATCCTAATGGTTATTTAATAAATTTTATACTAGTAGTTATTTAATAAATTTAGTAGTTATTTTAATAAATTTTAATGGTTATTTTGTTCATTAAGTATCCTAATGGTTATTTAATAAATTTATTTTGGCAAAACTAAAGATTTAGCCACTATAGTTGGCAGGTTTTACTCATTTTACAATTGAACTTTTAATTTTTTGAATTACCCTATTAAACTAATTAAAATTTTACAATTGGATCAGTCTGTTAATTGAAGCTTAATTCTGTTAAATTGAACGCGAGTTTTTTTCTTACGTGACTTTTTAACACAAGAAAAAATGACTCAGCTTTTGAACCAGGCAAAACAGTTCAGCTTCTCTTTCATTATAAACTCACGCATTTGGTTTTTGCAAACAAGAGTTCTAGTTCTATTATAATAATATTATTATTATTATTATTATTATTATTATTATTATTATTATTATTATTATTATTATTTTGTATTCTGTTTTTTTCTTCTTTTTTTTGGTGCGAAAGTTATGTATCTATTTTGTCTAAATATTTATTGAGTTGATCATTGTGATGAACACTTTATCATGTTTAGGTTACGAAGGACAAAAAAAATTATGCTACAAAAATTTATATGTTCTTTAAATGCCGGTAATTCTATTAAAAAATTATATAGATTTTAAAAATATTTCTTTAACAAATCTTAATATGTATGAAATAACTTAAAAGGAAGTTTTTACCAGTCATTTAATTAATGAACGTAGAAAAAAAAATATTATTTTATATGTAGTTTAACTCAAAATTGTAGGTTGCCATGTGTAAGTTAGGATTACATGTAGTCAAGTAAAAAATTTGAGTAGATTACATGTTATAATTTCTATTTTATTCTTCTTCTTTTTTTATCATTCATAGCCTTAACATGATAAAGTATTTATCACAAAGCTTCACTCTATAAATATTTAGACAAAATAGGTACCTAACTTTCGTAGCAAAAAAAAGAAGAAAAAAATAGAATACAACATAATAATAATAAAATAATTATTAAAAAAACCAAATGAGTAGACCTGGCAAATGGGCCCAAAGCCCAAGGGGCGGCCCGACCCGACCGTCAAAACCCGGGCTTTGGGCTGCATTTTTTCAGCCGACAAAAACCAGGGCCTGTTTGGCCCGACCCGGTCCGTTTGGGCTAAGCCCAAAAAAAGCCCAAAATACAGGCATAAAACAACTTTGGCCCGTGGGCCGGTCCAGGCCGCCCGCCAAAACCCAAGCTTTGGGCTTACATTTTTTGACCAGCCAAAACCCGGACCGTTTTGGCCCGGGCCGGCCCGTTTGTCAGGTCTATCAATGAGGGACATAACAAAGTGCTCATAATAATAAATAATAATAATAATAATAATAATAATAATAATAATAATAATAATGTTATATTAAATTAATGGCTAGAGTTAGGTGAGTGACTTTTAAATGAGGTGACTATATAGAGTTAAGTTAATGGATTTTAAATGAGATGGTTAGAGTTAGGTTAATGATTTTTAAATGAGGTGACAACTTCTACGCCTTAGATCGAATAATTTTAAATCTAAACATTTAAATGGAGACTCTCCATTTCAAATTAAAATGGAGAGGATCAGAATCCCCTTGGTATAGGAGTTATGCCATTAAATATATTAGAAAAATTAGTTGTCATCTTATCCGGATACAATTATATATCCAGGCTCTGATGTTAATTGACATAGCGGAATATAGTTAGATTATAACACTCTAATACAAACGTGATTTGAACGTTTAACGTACCAACAAGAACGTAAGATAAACATTTGAATCCACAAGAAATAATGAACTCACAAAGAGAATAAAGATAATAATATTGATTAATCAAAACGTTCCATGTAAATAAACCCTATACAATATATATTTATAATACTAAACTACTTGTTATGACTAATTGGAAAAGGAAAATAATTAAATCCTAAAACTAAATAAAATTTAAAAAAACTAAAACCCAAAACATAAACCTGCTAAAAATTAATTTAGTTGCTAAATTTTCCTAACGAATAAATAAAAATACGACAAATAAATTAAAATTCTATAAATATTAAAATATTTGAAAAATCCAAATCTTTCTCATTATTTTCCACCTTATCATTTAAGGGTGGAAAACGTGTGCTTAATCAGTGTCTTAATCAGTGTAATTTCCTTCAACCGTATCATTTAATGGTGGAAACGAGTGCTTAATCAGTGTAATTTCCTTCAATTAAGTTTCCACTAATTTTGTCAATAATTATAACACATACTATAATTCATACAAAATCGTATATATTAATTTATTTGGGGTTAAATATTGAGACGAATTTCTCCTATAAATACTCATGATCAAATATTGTTTTGGCCATCCAACTTGTAAATTAATGGCAATATTCAACATTTCTGCACTTGTGACTTTGTTCTTCTTCATATTTCCTATTCTTACAGTTGCATCCTTTACCAAGCTTTCATTACCAAAAGGACTCCTTGGTCCCATTTCCATTGCATTTGACGGTAACGGCAATGGTCCATACACCGGTGTCTCCGACGGTCGGATTTTTAAATACAACGGTTCAAGTTTCATAGAGTTTGCTTCTGGTAATTTAAATAGGTGAGTACCACTTCGTAATTAAAGAGCAGTAGCTCATATTAATAATAATGTTCTGAAATTAGATATACATTTTTATTTATATTTAGAGCGGTAGCTCTAAATGCGTGCGTATTAACATATCATTACTTCTTCTCAGGCCCAGGAAGGCCTGCGACTTTGTTGCATTGCGTTCTTTGCCACCTTCATGTGGTAGGCCAATAGGCTTGTCATTCAACACCGCCACCGGAAAGCTGTACTACGCGGATACTTGTTACGGCCTAGACGTGGTATTAAGTCGCGGAGGTGTAGCCGGGGAGCTGGCACCCGGTGCAAACGGTAGACCATTTTTCTCACTGGTGGATGTAGCTACTGATATCTCCACCGGAGACGTATACGCTACGGACTACAGTGCCATATATAATATTCAGTAAGTTTTCTAAATCCCCTTATTACTCTTGTTTCTTATGGTTTAGGGTTTAGGGTTTAGTTGAACTTAATTACTACTTCATTTTCATAAACATAGTACGGATTCAACTTTGATGCTGCATTGACCAATCGAATTACTATGATTTCTTCTAGTTTTTAATGAAATTTTTTACCAATAACATTAACTTGCATGCAGAAATATCTCGAAATCTATCCGTAGCAACGACAAGACTGGACGACTAGTGAAATACAACTCGAACACAAGACAAACAGTCGAATTACTAGGAAGCCTATGTGGTGCAGTTGGGGTAACAATCAGCAGTGATGGCTCATTTCTCCTTGTTTCTGAGTTAATAGGAAGAAGAATTACACAGTACTGGCTCAAAGGTCCCAAAGCTAATACATCACATACTTTTAGGAAAATGGAGGGTAACCCTGGAGAAATTAGGGCTACTAAAGATGGAAAGTTTTGGGTAACTGTAAACATTATAAACAAGAATATCGTACCTGTGGCAGTAAAGTTGGACGGTTTGGGAAATGTGGTACAAACAGTGGATCTAAGTAAAGAATTTCCGGATAAGGTTGTGGGTGGTATTCTAGAAAATATGGGAAAATTATATGTTGGATCATTTGCAACAGATTATCTTGGTGTGTACACATTGTAGAATGGTTATATATATATATATATATATATATATATATATATATATATATATATATATATATATATATATAAATAAAAGGACGTACGTACTTGAAAAATAATGTACTAGCATAAAGCTGCTAAATAAAAGGCTTTTTTATTTGCTTCTTATGATAAGTCTTTTTTGTTTTGTTTTTATTTTCCAATTATCTTTTTTTTTCATGCATGAATGTCATGAGAATTTTTCGAACGTGAAAAGGTAAATTAGAATGCAAGCCGGTGAAAAGAAGTTCAAACCGAACTCAATTTCATTACAAGTAAAGCTCATAAAAATGGTGTTGTAAAGCTTATAAAAATGGTATATTAATTAAGCAAGAAGAGGAATGAGAAAGTGTTGGGTGTTGGCTTCGAACATTAATTGCTACAGAATTATAACATGCCCAATAAAAGTTTGAAGTAAAATCTGTATGTATGTTTAGGTACGAGGAAACTTAACATTGTGGGATTGTAGCTTTAAGTAACCTATCCACTATTACATGATTCTCCTTTTGCAGTTTCAGTCAGCAAATTATTTCATTTTGTCATGTTCAGTATATCAAAAGGGAGTAACACAAGGAGGGGATACTTGAGAATCGAGATCTGGTCTAATGAAATCATTATTAGTACTTTTACTTTGTTGCTAGTTCATGTTGGATGCTTTACATTGTTGGACCCCTCCATTTAACGGCTTAAATTTTTAGATGAGTTGGTTACTTAACTTTTGGCGTGCAAGACTTTAATTTCTCCATTTTCATTATTTTCCACCTTATCATTTAAGGGTGGAAAACGTGTGCTTAATCAGTGTAATTTCCTTCAACCGTATCATTTAATGGTGGAAAACGAGTGCTTAATCAGTGTAATTTCCTTCAATTAAGTTTCCATTAATTTTGTCAATAATTATAGCACATACTATAATTCATACAAAATCGTACATATTAATTTATTTGGGGTTAAATATTGAGACTAATTTCTCCTATAAATACTCATTATCCCATATTGTTTTGGCCATCCAACTTGTAAATTAATGGCAATATTCAACTTTTCTGCACTTCTGACTTTGTTCTTCTTCATATTTCCTATTCTTACAGTTGCATCCTTTACCAAGCTTTCATTACCACAAGGACTCCTTGGTCCCATTTCCATTGCATTTGACGGTAACGGCAATGGTCCATAAACCGGTGTCTCCAACGGTCGGATTTTTAAATACAACGGTTCAAGTTTCATAGAGTTTGCTTCTGGTAATTTAAATAGGTGAGTACCACTTCGTAATTAAATAGCAGTAGCTCATATTAATAATATTGTTCTGAAATTAGATATACATTTCTTATTTATATTTAGAGCGGTAGCTCTAAATGCATGTGTCTTAACATATCATTACTTCTTCTCACGCACAGGAAGGCCTGCGACTTTGTTGCATTGCGTTCTTTGCCACCCTCATGTGGTAGGCCATTAGGCTTGTCATTCAACACCGCCACCGGAAAGCTGTACTACGCGGATACTTGTTACGGCCTAGACGTGGTATTAAGTCGCGGAGGTGTAGCTGGGGAGCTGGCACCCGGTGCAAACGGTAGACCATTTTTCTCACTTGTGGATGTAGCTACTGACATCTCCACCGGAGGCGTATACGCTGCGGAGTACAGTGCCATACATAATATTCAGCAAGTTTTCTAAATCCCCTTATTACTCTTGTTTCTTATGACTTAGGGTTTAGGGTTTAGTTGAACTTAATTACTACTTCATTTTCATAAACATAGTTCCATTAACCAAATCTGTAATATATTTTAATTAAGGATGTGTGTTTGTTTTATATGTATTCAACCTCTAAACACTATAAATTATTTGTTTACTTGTAATGGCTTGATAATAAAAAATGAGTATTAATTCTTTCCCACATGAAAGCCGATCTTACCTTTAATTATATGAGAGGAGATTATGTTAAAATATCAACCACACTAATTATGAAGTATCATTTCCCTAGTAAAACTAAGGCGCTAAATAAAAAGAGGGTTGTTTCGGAAAAAAACAAAAAATACTATCAAATAAGACTATTTTATAGAACAGATGAAATATTTTTCTTATAATAAAGATAGAATTACCATAAAAATTGTAATAAAATAGTACGGATTCAACTTTTTTCAATTGATGCTGCATTGACCAATTGAATTATTATGATTTCTTCTAGTTTTTAATGAACTTTTTTACCAATAACATTATTTTGCATGCAGAAATATCTCGAAATCTATCCGTAGCAACGACAAGATTGGACGACTAGTGAAATACAACTCGAACACAAGACAAACAGTCGAATTACTAGGAAGCCTATGTGGTGCAGTTGGGGTAACAATCAGCAGTGATGGCTCATTTCTCCTTGTTTCTGAGTTAATAGGAAGAAGAATTACACAGTACTGGCTCAAAGGTCCCAAAGCTAATACATCACAAACTTTTAGGAAAATGGAGGGTAACCCTAGAGAAATTAGGCCAACTAAAGATGGAAAGTTTTGGGTAACTGTAAACATTATAAACAAGAATATCGTACCTGTGGCAGTAAAATGTGGTACAAACAGTGGATCTAAGTAAAGAATTTCCGGAGAAGGTTGTGGGTGGTATTCTAGAAAATATGGGAAAATTATATGTGGGATCATTTGCAACTGATTATCTTGGTGTGTACACATTGTAGAATGGTTATATATATATATGGACGTACGTACTTGAAAAATAATGTACTAGCATAAAGCTGCTAAATAAAAGGCTTTTTTATTTGCTTCTTATGATAAGTCTTTTTTGTTTTGTTTTTCTTTTCTAATTATCTTTTTTTTTTCATGCATGCATGTCATGAGAATTTTTCGAACGTGAAAAGGTAAATTAGAATGCAAGCCGGTGAAAAGAATAAGTTCAAACCGAACTCAATTTCATTACAAGTAAAGCTCATAAAAATGGTGTTGTAAAGCTTATAAAAATGGTATAATGTTCGGGAGTGTTTTCCCGACCCTCTTTTGGGCTGAAGGCTTGGGCCGGGTCAAAGGAGGTCGGGCTCGTATGTTCGGAGATGTAAGATCGGGGTCGGTTACCCGATCCCAATAGGTCGGGGCCCGTGGTCATCGTGTGGGTTGAGTTCGGGCCTATTAGGTTTGGCTATTGGTTTGGGCCTGAGCATATGAGCAGTCCACATGCGGAGTTGGTGTGACAAGGAGTTTACGTGATTAAGGGTATCAACCCTAATCCTACGTTAACAAGGCAACTCTGGAAGTAGTGGTGGAAAGGGATTCCACTTGCATTTTTTAAGGAGATTGTGTTGGACCCAAATATGGTAGCTAACATATTTAGGAGTCCTACTCTAATCCAAAGAAGAGGATACCAAGGTGGTGGGAGCTCTATAAATACAAGGCCAAGGTTACAATTAACAGGTAATATCTACTTTGAGCACTAAACACATAACCTCCATTGTTAAACCTTGTGAACGGCCTGTACTTATTCTCACACCGGAGCTATCCCCCGGCGGCACGGCCTTCAAGCTTCTGTGTGATCTGTTATTGTGCAGGATTCAGCGCGTGAATTTTGTGATTGGACGCGCAGACGAAACTTGGCGTTAACATTGGCGCTAGAAGGAGGGCCAAAGTGCTTCTTTGCAACCACAAATACTTTTCTTCGGCAGCAATCATGGCGAGTAAGGATAATATCGCTGTCTCGGAAAGGGCCAAGACCCAGCAGTCCCACCAAACCACTCAGGCGAGGGGGTCAGTGAAGGACCGACTGGGGTCTAAAATCCAGGAGGTAGAAGAGATACCGGTCCATGATCTTCGGCGGAAGCTCTTCCCCGAGAGTCAACACACGCCTCATCAAGCGAGTCAGGCCGACGAGAGACACTCTCAAGCCCTCGTGAGGCAAGACCGAGGCGTAGGAAGCCGAGACCAACGAGAGTTTCTCTTGCAGAAGAGACTGGACCAGAACAAAGACGCCATGTTGGCACTCCAGCTACAACAAGTGGAGTTGGAGAGATAGATGGCCAACATGGCCGGTGATCAAGAAGCGAGTTCCAGAAGGCGTAGGAATCGAAGCCGGTCCCGATCGCCTCGGCGGGGAGAGGCAAGAAGAGAATAGAGCAGGCACAGGAGTCGCTCTAGAGACGGAAGGAGCAGAAGAAGGAGTCCTTCGGCCGGGCGCCGATCAGAACACCGAGGCAGGACGGGGCAAACAGAAAGGGAAGCGTCTCCTGATTATGGGAGGGACAAACCTCGATCGTCCCCTCGTATGGAAGGATCCGACCCCCTTACCCGAAGAGTGGCTGAATTAGAAAAGTTGCTAGGGACAAAAAACTCGACGGGGACATCTTCGGCAGGTTTAGGATCTCCCTTTTCGCCCGAAATCAACCGGGTGATAGCCGATCCAAAGAAGAAGATGCCCCCGATGGAGACATATGACGGATTGGGAGATCCCTACGACCATTCGGATGGATATGATCGGCTGATGTCGTACTATGGGCATTCGGATGCAGCCAAATGCCACATGTTCGCTACAACCCTCAAGAAGAGTGCCAGGGAGTGGATGGGGACCCTGGCACCAGGATCAATCGGATCATGGAACGATCTTCGTGAAAAATTCCATGCTCGGTTCGGAAGCAACCGAAGACGAGGGAAGATCACGGCGTCCCTCATGCAGGTACGGCAGAAATCAGATGAGACCCTAAGTCAGTACGTCAAACGGTTTCGAGAGGCAGTGGGATCGGTAGCGGAGCTGAATTCCCCACAAGCACTGGGATTTTTTACAACCGGCTTAGACATCGGGAGATCTAAGAAGCTGGTAAAGGATTTGGTGATTAACCCTCTGGCAGACTTGACCGAGGCCTTTCATCGGGCAGAAGGGTTCATCGCTATAGAAGAAGCTTTGGGAAATTTCAAACCACACCAACAACCTTATGAGAAATCGAAAGATCGGGAAAAATCGACCTACCAACGTTCGGACAACAACCAGTGGAGATCAGACCGAACGGAAAAGAAAAACTATAACGGGGGAGGTTCAGGTAGCAACCGACCTCCACTACCCAACCGTAACGTCAGCAAGGTCTATACTCCCCTCACTGCGGATCGGTCAAAAATTCTACAGGAGATGAAAAACCAACCATTCTACGAGCCATGCCCCAGGCGAACCAAGCCCGGAAGGCGAGGTCGGGATAAGTATTGTGAATACCATCAGAGTACCGGACACTCGACCGAAGCATGCGTCAATCTGATGGATATGATCGAGAAAAATGTCCAAAACGGACAACTGTTACAATATGTGGCAGGCCGGGGAAATGCAGAGGTGCCCAGAGAGGAGACCACAGATCAGATCCCGGATACCCAGACGCCACAGAACCCCCCAGCCCGAGGTGTAGTTGATGTCATTTTGGGGGGTTCCGTTAGACGGGTATCGGGAAGAAAAAGAAGTGGGACTCTGGAAGCAGTGCTATCTGTTGCGGGGTCAACCCCTAGAAAGGATCGGGCATATCCGGGAACGTCTATCTCATTTACGGACGAGGATTACCCGACGGATCTCATCGAGCCCCATGATGGTGCGTTGATAATAACGGCTCAGGTCGGGATAGTGGATATGAAAAGAATGATGATAGATAACGGGTCTTCGGTCGACATCCTATATTCTCACGCCTATCAGAGGTTAGACCTACAAGGAAAGAAGATGGATTTGGGAGGAGAAGGACCCTTGTACGGATTTAGTGGAGATCCAGTGCTTGTGTCGGGCACCATTGAGATGCCAGTCAAATTCGGCACAACACCTAATCAAGTTGAAATAGTGGTGAGATTTTTTGTCGTCCAAATAGACTCGGCATACAACGCGATCCTCGGAAGGCCTACCTTGGTAGCCCTGCAAGCAGTAACATCGATACCCCATTTTAAAATCAAGTTTCCAATACCGAACGGGATCGGGGAGGTAAAAGGAGACCTAGATATAGCCCGAAGGTGTTACCGAAACAGCTTGATTTCTTCAGGGGTCGGGGTCTGCAAACAGAAACAGACAATGGCCATTGAGATTGAACCATTCACAGAGGGGAGCACAGAGCCACTTGCTCTTCCGGCCGAAGAAACTGATGATGTAGAATTGGTACCGAGGCAGAAAGACAAAATAATTAAGATCGGGTCAGGGTTATCAGAACCCTTTCGGACCGGGCTGATAGAATTACTCCGAGTCTACGCTGATATCTTCGCATGGGAACCCAACGACATGTCGGGGGTAAGTGAATCAGTGGCTCTGTACCGGCTGCACGTGGACTCGGGCAAGAAACCGATCATATAGAAGCGAAGGATTTTCGCCCCAGAAAGACAAAAAATCATCGACGAAGAGATTGCCAAGCTCCTGGAGGCCGAATTCATCTTCGAGATTGATTACCCGGAGTGGTTGGCCAACGTGGTATTGGTCCAGAAGCAAAACGGGAAATGGAGGCTATGTATTGACTACACGGATCTAAACAGGGCGTGTCCGAAGGATTTCTACCCTTTGCCCAACATAGATCAACTGATCGACGCCACGTCGGGATATGGTATGTTGAGTTTTATGGATGCATTCTCTGGGTACCACCAGATTTCGATGAATAAGGAAGACATCCCGAAGACAAGTTTTATCACACATCGGGCGATATACGCATACAGGAAGATGACCTTCGGGCTACTAAATGCCGGGGCAACTTATCAGCGAATGATGAACCTGGTGTTCATGAAACAATTGGGGAGGAGCATGGAGGTCTACGTAGACGACATGATCGTTAAAAGCATGTCAGTCCGTGATCATCTTGAAGATCTGGAGGACTGTTTCGAGACGGTCCGAAAACGCAAGCTAAGGCTAAACCCGACCAAGTGTACGTTTGGGCTAGGATCGGGAAAATTTCTAGGATACTTGGTCAGCAAAAGGGGAATCGAAGCAAACCCAGAGAAAATCCAGGCAGTCCTGGATATGAAATCCCCAAAGTCATACAAGGATGTGCAGAGGCTAACGGGACGGATAGCGGCCCTACGAAGGTTCGTCTCTAAATCAGCTGAGAGGTGCCTTCCATTTTTTGACACCTTGAAAGGGCCCAAGAACGAGAAAAGCTTCCAGTGGACCTCAGAATGCGAGGACGCGTTTCAAGGGATCAAACAATATCTTTCTTCGGCACCTCTGCTGATGAAACCGATCCCTTCGGAACCTCTATATATTTATCTGGCGGCGAGTTCGATGGCAGTGGGAGCAGCATTGGTTCGGGACAAAGGGGGAAATCAGTTCCCCGTATACTACGTCAGCCACGTGCTTCGGGACGCAGAACTCCGATACCCGAACCTAGAAAAATTTGCCTATGCTTTAATCATTGCAAGCAGAAAACTTCGGCATTATTTCCAGGGTCGGGTGGTGGTGGTATACACCGATCAACCGTTGAAGAAAATTCTACATCGATCTGAGGTTTCGGGAAGACTGGCGGCATGGGCAATGGAGCTAACACAGTTTGCGATAGAGTATCATCCCCGAACGACAATCAAAGGACAAGCGCTAGCAGACTTCGTCGTGGAATGTTCGTTCTCGGAGCCAGATGTGGGATCGGTAGCCGAAACGCAACACATAAAGACTTCATGGACACTATATGTCGATGGCTCGTCAACGTCAGACATCAGTGGTGCAGGGGTCATACTGACGAGCCCCGAAGGATTCAAGGTCCAACAAGCTATTCGATTTAAATTCAGAGCAACCAATAACGAAGCATAATACGAGGCCATTCTAGCCGGGTTAAAGTTGGCCCGAAGCCTAGAAGTACAGAACTTGGTCATCTTTAGTGACTCGCAGCTGGTCGTTAAACAAATTTCGGGAGAGTACAAGGCTCGGGGGGCTAGAATGACGAAGTACTTAGCCGAGACAAAGAATAGACTGACATACTTCAACTCGGTCAGCTGTCAGGGAGTGAATAGATCCGACAACACAGTAGCAGATGCCCTGGCCCGGCTGGCGTCAACTGAAGCCAGCTCCTTCGACGGTTCGGTGTATCTGGAGACATTGGAACAGCCAAGTGTCCCGAAAGAAGAGGTGCTATGTGTTGATCGGCTGAACTGTTGGCTTACACCTTATATTTTTTATTTGGCTGATGGAACATTACCTTCGGACCGAATTCTAGCAAGGAAGATCAAGCACCGAAGTTCGAATTTTGTACTGATCGACGGAGATTTGTACCGAAGGGCCTTCAGCTCTCCCTTACTTAAATGTTTAACACCGTCAGAGGCAAGCTACGCACTTCGGGAGGTACATGAAGGGATTTGTGGGGATCACATGGGCGCCAAGTCACTAGCGTATAAAATTCTAAGACAGGGGTATTACTGGCCAACCATCTACACAGAGGCCAAGGAACTTGTCAAAAAATGTCTCAAGTGTCAACTAAACAGCAACATCCCACATCAACCGCCCGAAGAACTCTACTCGGTCTTATCCCCGATCCCCTTCGCAGTATGGGGAATCGACATCCTGGGACCTCTGCCGAAGGCCAAGGGATAAGTCAGCTTTATAATAGTGGCTATCGATTACATGACAAAGTGGGTCGAAGCCAAACCACTGCAGAAGATCACCGAACAGGAATGTCTTAAATTTTTGAAAGAATGAGTAGTTTATCGGTTCGGCATTCCGATGGCAGTAGTCTCGGATAACGGTAGACAGTTCGTGGGGACAAAGTTTGAAAGCTTCCTGAAAGAGTTGGGAATTCAACACCGGAAGACTTCGGTTGCCCACCCTCAGTCAAACGGTCAAGTGGAAGTGACAAATCGAACCCTACTCAACGGGATAAAAAGAAGGCTTGATGAGTTGAAAGGTCGATGGCCCGAAGAACTATTCAGCGTTTTGTGGGCATACCGGATGACCCCGAGGACAACCACTGGAGACTCCCCTTTCCGGCTGGCCTATGGGACCGATGCACTCATACCAGTAGAGATCGGATCGCCCACTCTTCGGGTCAGCCAGTACAAAGAGCTCTACAACGATGAAGGTCTGAAAGTAAATCTGGACCTGCTAGACGAAGCTCGTGATGCCGCGGTGTTGAGATTGGCCATTTATCAGCAGAAGACAGCCCGACACTATAACCAGAAGGTGAAGTTGAGGAGGTTCGAGGTAGGAGATTTGGTACTTCGGGAGGCAGAGACATCAATCCCCCAGAACACAGGAAAATTAATGCCTAACTGGGAGGGGCCTTATGAGATAGTAGAAATGCTGAAGCCAGGGACTTACCGGCTTCGAGCAATGGATGGGTCGGAAGTAAAGAATACATGGTATGCTGGAAGACTTAGGAGATATTACCAGTAAATACATGCCTGTTCTTTCCCGATAACGGTGTAATTTATGCGATTTATCAATGAAATGAAAACTTCTCTCAAGAGAGACGTTTGTACTTCGTTTTAATCTTGCACTGCTTTATCGATCATATAAGCTTTGGGCGTGAAACGATCAGACGGTCTTAAAAAACTTAACTGATCGATAAACGCCACAAGTATAACTGATCGACAAAGATACACATCCGATCAGATAAGCTTCGAGCGTAAAACAATCAGATAGTCCGAAAGAACTTAACTGACTGATAAAACGCCACAAGTATAACTGATCGATAAAAGTTACATATCCGAGACAGTACACTTTAGACATAAATGGACCAGACGGTCAGAAATGACCTAACTGGGCGATAAAAATAAAGTTAAACTGATCGAGATAACTACTTAGAAATCTTTTGTCTTCATTCATATTATAAAGGTTTTACAGTTCTCGATCAGATAGGCTTCGGGTACATACACCGTCGGCCTCTCTGGTCAGGTTGAATTACAAAACTTAGAAAAGAAGAAATTACAAGTATGAACAAGTTCAAGAAAAAATTAAGGGGAACTAGCATCGGCTTCGGCCTCGGACTCCTCGTCGGAAGAATCAAGGATCGAGGCGTCCAGACCAGCATCAACAAGCTTCGCTCGGGCCTTCTCCCGATAAGCTTCGACACCCTCTGCAAACTGGGTCATAATCTTATCGGTCAGGGCGGGCGATTCTTCGTATTCTCTGATGGCAGCCTGCTTAATGATGGCCTGTTCGGCCATCAAAGTGTTGTTCGCATGGATCAGGGTACTCAGCTGAGCATGAACCCCCGCGAACTTCCCCTCGATGACCTGAAGGTTCCCCACCAAGGTCCTATTCTCTTCGACCAGGAGTTCCTTATCCTGCACCAGCTTCTTGGCATGATCGTTGAGACCGACGAACTCTTGTTGAAGTAGGGAATTTTGTTCTTCGAGTTCACCAATCCGGCGATTAGCCTGGGATACTTTATTCCTGGTATCAGCATGAAGCTCCCGCTCCCTCTTCAGCTCCGAATCCCGACCCGATAATTCGGCTTGGAGAAGCTCCACGTCGGTTCTCAGCTGGACCTCTCTCTTGGTAGATCGGGCAAGAGGAGCGATAGCTCGAGCGAGGATGGCGTTGGCCTAAATACATAGGCGAATTGATCAGACAACAAAGAAGCAAATGAAGACGTATATACAAATGAGGATAAATACCTGAGTCTGGGCTCGGAGATAGGTAACCAGAAAATCCTCTGACGAAAAGTTCCTGAACCGCTCATCGTCACCAGAAAGCTTGAATTGATCAAGCAAATGGAAAGGAAATTTGTCAGCTGGGCTCTTCGGCCAACAGGTAGTTGGTGATCCTCCGGAAGAGCTAGCTTTGGACTTCGGGGAGGAAGCTTGGATCGGGGCAATGACCTCCTCGGCTTGGGAGGGCCCTTCGATCAACCGCGGCTTCTTCGAGGCGGGCTCCGGAAGCTGATCTTCGGTACCCTCCGAATCTTCGGCCACTGTCACTATGGTCGGAGGTGGGGGAGTTGATTTGAGAACAGGCTTCGGCGGGGCCACAACGATAGCCTTGGGGGGCGCTCGAACAGAAGACTTTTTCTTTGACTTCTTTAGCAAAGCCATCTTGTCGGCCCCCTTCATCTGCAACACACTTTTCGTGGAAGCATCAGCCTTGGAAGATTCGGGAAGAGGACCGGTTGACGATCCGACAGACATCTCGGCAATAAGAACAGCCTCGTCTGAAGGAGAGTCATCAGCGGCTGGGAGATGGATGGGCTCGACGAGGATCGGCAGTGGGGACAGGGCTACTTCAGTATTGTTAGGCTTGAAGATGGTCACTGCAACATAAAATAAAAGGATCATTAATAAAATCGAAGCAAATGATAGGGAGAATAAGAAAACAAGGTCGGATAGATTAACTTACAGCCGTGTTCGTAGAGCCAGGATTCGTTGGACACGATTCCTAGACCCCAGCTGGTCTGCTTCAGAAGGGCGTAAAACTTCTTGAAGGCTGCCGAACGACTCTTCGGAAATTTGTTGACCTTCATGGGGACGTCTTCGGGACCGGCCCAGTTGGGGAGTAGGTTGAGATCGGTTCCCCTCATGAAGAACCATTGTGAATGCCACCCCTTGTTACTGGATGGGGTCTTCACGAAGGTGTCCCGTCCAGGAACACGGTTCAGATGGCGAAGGCCGGGCTCTTTTGACCGACCAACCGAGAACAGGACGAAGAAGAAGTCCAGCCCGGGGGTGATGCCAGCCTCCTGACAGAGGGCGATGAAGCTGATCAGCTGGATGTAGGAGTTGGGAGCCAGCTGGGAGAACCCGATCCCTACCAGGCAGAGGAAAGAAGAGATGAATTCGTGGAGGGGGAACCGAACCCCGTACCTTAGGGCATACAGATGGACGGCTACCCAATCGCCCTTGGGTCGGTGGTACATCCTCTCGCTGGCCTCGGGAACCCGAAGCTTGTATTCTTTGGGGATGTTGAACAAAGTTTGGATGTCCGACAGTTGAGAGGGGGTGATGGAAGATTTAGTGTTGATGACAGCGTAGTCGGTTTCCGAAGCGTAGAGTTGGCGAATACTGGTTTCGGCGTTCTCCACGGAGAGTTCGACCGGAGCAGCCTCCAGCTCGATTTGGAGAAGGTCGCCGGAAGTAAGAGTGGGAGTGCCGGCTGCTGTGACTGGTGTGGGACGAGGATCGCTGGAATCAGCCATTTATGGTGGTTTGAAGGGAAGAAAGGTACAAGACAAGAGTTTAGAGGGGAAATGGCACGGATTGAAGAAATCTGGAAAAATGAGTATCTCGCCGGAAATCGCCCTTGCCGGAAAAGTTTGACAGAGATTCAAAATATTAAAGGCTCGAAAAAGTGACGCTGATGAATGTTGGGGAGCTTATATAGCCCGTCTGGCACGGCTTCCAAAGGCGGTTATTTATGGCAGGTGGGCCCAGTTATGAAAAAACGTGTACCCGCTCGCGGACCGAGGAGAAACCGCTTGGGTTCCCGAGACAACTCATCATTATGGCGTGACTATCCGAATTCATGTCCTTTCAAGTCTCGTGTCATAAATATCTTATAACAAGAGACTAGGGGGCAATGTTCGGGAGTGTTTTCCCGACCCTCTTTTGGGCTGAAGGCTTGGGCCGGGTCAAAGGAGGTCGGGCTCGTATGTTCGGAGATGTAAGATCGGGGTTGGTTACCCGATCCCAATAGGCCGGGGCCCGTGGTCATCGTGTGGGTTGAGTTCGGGCCTATTGGGTTTGGCTATTGGTTTGGGCCTGAGCATATGAGCAGTCCACATGCGGAGTTGGTGTGACAAGGAGTTTACGTGATTAAGGGTATCAACCCTAATCCTACGTTAACAAGGCAACTCTGGAAGTAGTGGTGGAAAGGGATTCCACTTGCACTTTTTAAGGAGATTGTGTTGGACCCAAATATGGTAGCTAACATATTTAGGAGTCCTACTCTAATCCAAAGAAGAGGATACCAAGGTGGTGGGAGCTCTATAAATACAAGGTCAAGGTTACAATTAACAGGTAATATTTACTTTGAGCACTAAACACATAACCTCCATTGTTAAACCTTGTGAACGGTCTGTACTTATTCTCACACCGGAGCTATCCCCCGGCGGCACGGCCGTCAAGTTTCTGTGTGATCTGTTATTGTGCAGGATTCAGCGCGTGGATTTTGTAATTGGACGCGCAGACGAAACTTGGCGTTAACATGCATATATATATATATATATATATATATATATATATATACACACACATTTATAGGACAACATAAAAAATTTACGAATAATTAATTAAACAATAAGAGGAATGAGAAAGTGTTGGGTGTTGGCTTCGAACAGAACATTAATTGCTACAGAATTATAACATGCCCAATAAAAGTAAGTTTGTAAAATCTGTATGTATTTTTAGGTAGGAGGAAACTTAACACCTGACTTTTATAGACTTTATAAAAGTCTCAATTTAATACCACCTAATTTTTAAAAATATTATAAAAGTTATAATTGAATATCAGTAAATTTTTATAAACTCTTTAAATGTCTTTATTAAATACAACCAAACTTTTAAATTGTTTAATAGTCTTTAAAAATCTTAATTGAATACACCCTCCTTACTTTGTTGCTAGTTCATATTAGCTTAGATTTTTAGATGAGTTGATTACTTAACTTTTGGCGTGCAAGATCTTAGGTTCAAAACTTTAATTTCTCCCTTCTCTATAAAAAAAAGGGGAGAAATTAATTATACATTGTTAATTGCATGAGTAAATTTTATTATTGTGCTTTACTCAAAATTTATTTTAATATTCCCTCTCCTTAACCGACTGTCATACTCATTACTCAACATGGAACATAGCTTAAGGAAGAAAAAAATTGACCAACTAAATCAATATTTATATACCCCCTCATATAAATGTGATAAGATAAGACCATATAAATTTATCTCAAACTTTTAAGCATGCAATATAGTTTTGTAAATAATTGGCATTGGTTTGTAAAAGTGAAAAGATTTTGGGAAATCCAGATCCAAGCAAGCACAACACTCATTTGATATAGAAGTTATTATATTTTGCTGAAGAGCAACTATTACCTGAACAGGGCTAGTTACAAATAATCATAATCTTGATTTTTGCAAGTGAAATTCACATGACAGACTGAATTTGTGTTCACAATGGTGTAATTATGGTCTATCTCATATAACACTAGTAGATCATACTTACACCATTGTGAACACAAACTCAGCCTGTTTCCAAAGCATAAATAAGAGAAGTAGAGTAGTTTTGAACTAGTTGTACACACATATACATAATAATATATATAACTCTACATGTTTCCACTAACTAACATTAACATCATCAAAACAAAAAGGAAAACAAGAAAATCTATTGTTTTGTAATTCTAATATGAATCGTCCAATTAATAATAAATAAAAAAAACTAATAACGAAATAAGTCTGCAACTGCCAAATGGTTCACACTCAAAATGAACCTTAGAGAATAAGGAAAACATAAAAAGCCCAAGTTAGAATGACATTTGCTGCCTTAATGTTAAAGGCATGCACTTGAGTCTAAGAAACCACTCAGGTGCATGGTTGGGATTTGCATTAGGCACATCAACAACACATTTATAGACTGCTCTTAAATGATACAACAAATGAATGTTCATTTGTTGTTGGATTAGCTTCACCACGCTCATGGACATGCCGGCTGCTGTTGTGTTATACAATGTATATTTCCACCTGCCAGAACAATCTCCCTCGCATCTTCGATTCTGACCACCTAAAATCAAAACAACAGAAAACAACTTGTTTACTAATATAAAGAGGGTGCACGATCCAAAATGTAGTTGTGTTTCTTTGTTTTCTAAAAGACTAAAAGGCGTTTTACTACTCGTACTGATTTATATGTTCGACTCACACACATCCAGAAGATTGATTGTGCCCACTGTATCCTTGAACTTGGCATTACTGAGTATGCAGAAATAATCACGGTACGACATGTTCTAGCTATATTTATTATAGTAATGAAAAGTACTAATAAAATATCTCAGTATCACATGCATTATAAAACGTAGGAATAGGTTTTATATAGAACAGAATTGGAATGGGACAACATGTTCCGATTTCCAAGGCAATTCTTTTCTTTTCAAAAGAAGTTTGACAAACAAGATGGAAGGAATCATAATGATACATCTTCAACAACAAATGGAAAGTTCTTCACTGATTTGTTTGTGTGAAAGCATTAGACTAAGCGTTTATACACGCTTAAGTCTGTTAAAAGCTGAATACATACATTAATAACAAACTGCTTAAAGATGTATACTTGTTGAACAATGCCCTGCAGCCCTTTTCCTAACTGTTTTCTTTCTTGTATTATTTTATCTTAGCTGAAATTGGGTTCTGGGTCTTTGAATTAACTTGGGTAAGAAATGAGTTCTATGGATCAACTAGAATTTATTAGTTTCAACTGACAAACTGCGATCCTTGAACATTTATCCCATTCATGTGAATAAGGTTGTAACATAAGTAGATGAACTAATCAGAAAAGTATAAAAACAATTGCTTACTTCACGTTCTGGAAAGGCTAGAGACAGGACACGAACAGCTTCATCGTCCCACTTTTTGTCCCCAAATTGCGGTGTGATTATAGCTCCATTGGCAATGTAGAAATTCACATAGGAAGCAGCAAGCCTTGTACCAGGAAGTCTTTGTTTACCATTCCCATCCTGTTTTAAACATATTAGAAACCCAAGAAAGTTGCTTGGGAAAAATTTGCAACTTAATACTATGATTTTATCTTGCTACATATATATGCAACAATGGATTAATACCATACACAAGTTTAAAGACATCAAACAGATGAAAATACAATAAAGAAAAGTGCATGCCTACCACTTTACAGAATTACAAAGTCATAGGATTTAAATGTAAATTCTGTTCAAACAGAACAGTCAAAAAGGATAACATGTAAATAATAACATATTTGAAAAGAGTTCAAAAAGATAAAGAAAAGTGGTATTTGTACCCACGATTAACAAAAATGATAATAAGAGTATACAACAAAAAAAAAATTGATAGGTAATAAAGAAAGTACATACAAAACTATTAGCTCTTCTCTTCCCTTGTGAAATTCTAAAGGGAGATGCCACATAAGTAAGTAATTCAAAAACTTTAGCAGTTGATATAAACTTCATCCGTTCCAAAACGATATTCCCTTTTCTAAATATGGACTAAAACGTAACATTACATTCCAAATTTTCCCTTAAATGAAAAGTTTTCAACCTAGTTTTCATTTAATATCACTATTAATCGAGTTAGGAATTATAATGGGAAATGACGTCTACTTGTCATTCAAATGGGACTCTCATTTTGTGGCAGGAATATATATCATGTGTTCCACTTGATAATGATGCACAAGTATCATTAACGGTTGTAAGATGTTAGTATCATCTTGCATTTTTAGTGTGATTTCTAATCCTGGTTGTTCCCATCAATGAAAAGCTCTGCGCAAGGCTATAGCAAGATTGAATTACTAGCTGTTTTGGCTACAAAATCTGGGAACTTTCTACAAGTTTTTAGAGACTTGAGTCTATAGAATACAATTTTCAGATCATCTTCTAACAAGTGTTTTCAAAGATGACAGCACTCCTTTATAGGTGAGAAATAAACCACTAGCTCTGAATGTCAACAAACTGCTACGAAAATGGCAGATTAAAGGGATAAGAAACGTGAATTAAAATAAATAAAGGGAGAATGACAGTAGAACTCTAAACAGGTGCACCTGAATAACTCCATCAGCTTCATCCTTAGTCATATAAAGTGGTCCAGGAACATGGAGTTTGATTATTTCTAATTTTCTACCACTAGCATCCAAAGAGTTAGAGAGTACTGAAAAGGCTTCCTCAGCTCGTTCATAATGAGGGTCTGATTTATCGTTAGTCCAGGATAACAAAACTACGCCAGGCTTCACATAGCAGCACATATTGTCCACGTGACCATTAGTATCATCATCGCCTGTAAAAAGAAATAAAGATTTAAGTTTTAACTAAAACATGAAAAAGTTAAACAAAATTACAAAACAAAGGCATAAAAAGATCAGCCAGAAAGTGACAAGAATACTCAAAGAAAGTAAGTAACTGAAGAAATTTCGTATCCTTTTTATGAAAACATATTGACCAAAATCCATGAAATGAATGGCATGAGATAGGATTCCAGGGAAGTGGAATAGGTACCGAATAATCCACAAGGCAACCAAATAATCTTCTTCACACCCAGATATGCTTTAAGTTCGTCCTCTATTTGTTCTTTAGTCAAGTGTGGGTTCCTGTTTTTATTCAAGAGGCACTCCTCAGTAGTAAGGCAAGTCCCTGGGGAAGCAAAGGTATTAGATATTTGACGACATGACAATAATATAGGGAAAATAAATCTAGTATCCAGTATAAAGAGGGGCACAAGTACAAACTGATCTGAATGCATGCAGAAGAAGGGTGCGATAAGTTATCGACTTATAGCACGAGTAAAAAATATAATGTGAGTTTATATGATATGATCTTACTTTCTTAAACTATTATGGACAAGTTATGATTGATTCAAGTTTTCAAATATCTTCCTCAATTTACTCAAAGCCAACCATCAATACCCAGCTTGTTATGTAAAAAGGTGTCCACAGCTAATCATCAGGTATTGCAAAAGGATATACAGCAACAGACTTGATGTGTTTTTCTTTTCATTTTATTTCCTTTAAATCTTTCTCAAGGATCTTTCATATCAAATTTTATAAAGAAAATCTTCAAAGAGAAAGAATAAAGAATTCTGATGCTTCTGCATTAATCTTATTCTGAAATCTAATCCTCATGATGAGAAGCGTTTAAGAATGTACTAGAAACTAATTTATTGTTTCAACAACTTACATTAATACATCAATTTCAAATTTTAAGAATTCGTGAA
This sequence comes from Panax notoginseng, assembly GCA_016801055.1. NCBI lineage: Eukaryota > Viridiplantae > Streptophyta > Magnoliopsida > Apiales > Araliaceae > Panax > Panax notoginseng. Next base: position 222,626,270 of record CM029016.1, on the reverse strand, counting down.
TTGACTTCAAAAGGTCGGATCTTTTATTGCGGAATAGAGGGAGTATTATTTCACCTTTACATTGCCCAAGCACTCTAGAAGTGCAAGGATATTGGATGTCGGGAAGAATGGGGAGAGAGAGAGGAAATTAGAATGGCTACATAGGACATATATACATATGTGCATGTGTATACTAACCCTAGGGCATAGCATGAGTCAATTGTCCAAATATACAAATCCTAAGACCTTCCTGCCACGTGGCTGGCAGGTCACCTCGTAATTGTCCACACACCCCCAAAATAGCTTCTGCCAACAAGCCGGCAACCTGCTTCGCTACCTCACCTAGCGTGCTTCTTCAACACTTCTAATATTACTCAATTACTTTAACACATAGTTATCAAGACAACAAGTCGAGGCGAGGCGACAGCCAGGAGCTTAGCCCTTAGGCGACAAGGCGTCCGACTAGTCGTCCACAAGTCGTTAACAATGTAAATTTTATACAAAAAAAATTATATATATTTAATATTTATATGAATATTGATATATTTATTTTTCTAATGATTTACCATATTCATAATGCAGGTTTTAGCATATCAAATCAAAAAAATAAGTGCACAAGATCAAGTCAAAATAGATAATTTTATTATAGTTGTAAACTTCTAATTTTTGAACTTGTACCAACTTCAAATTATATAAATGGTGATACTTTTGAAATATTTAGTTTAACTCAATATAATTCTTAAATTTATGTTTAGTTTATTAAGTTTTAATATTGTATATATCGAATACCATAAATTTCAATACAAAGAATTTAATAATTCAATAATTTATGATAAAACAAGTAAACGATCATTGTTAAGATAAAGATATAAACAAATATATAGTCATATCATAGCATTAGACAATCATCTCTAATAAGATAAAGATATGTTCATTGTGACATTACTAGAAACAAACACAATATAGAAATAAAATAAAGTCATAAAAACTTAATATTCATTAACTCAAGTCTCATTTTTTTAAAACAAAAGGATCACTCAAACTATCAAGCATAATCATCAAGGGACAAATCATATGATATAACAAAGCAGAGATTACCACTAATTTGTACATTTATATGATATATAATATTAAAAAATGTATAAATCAAACCCCAAAAAAAATAAACATCAACAATTCAGCAAACCCACATTCCAATTGGCAAGGTGGAAAACATCAAAACACAAAATACAAGAAATGAGAGAAAGTCGAAGGGGAGGGACTTTCTCAAACCTGTAACCTATTAATTAGAGAAAAACAACCCAACCCAACCCAAAAAGAAGTATAAAAGAAAGAAAGAAAAAAAGCCCGAATATACTGGTAGAAGAGAAGAAGAAGAGCAGAACAAGAGAAGCTAGAAAAAGATGATTAGAGAAGATGAAGAAGAAAAAGAAGCACACCGGAGTATAGGTCGAAGTCGCGAGCTTCCGGAATAGAGGCCGAAGTCACGAACTGTCGGAGTCGACGCCTTGCTGGTGAGTCCCTCTCTATTGTTGACTTGTTGTTCTTGCTCTCTCCCCTTTCTCCCTCTCTGTACTTGTTGGCTTGTTGCGACTTAGGTTTTAGAGTGCTCCTCAAATTATTATTTTTTAACCTAATTAAGCTTCGGGTCAAACCAAACCCGCAATGTCGAAGTCGACCGCTTTGAAACCTAGTCGTCCAAGTCGCCACCAAGTCGTCGCCTTCGTTCTCTAAGCGCTTGACTTTCTCCCCTCCCACCAAGTCGTTCAGATGCCTTCCCAATATGCTCTAAGCGTCGCCTAGGCAACGAGTAGGCAACAATTTAACCATGCTTTAACACAATACTTTGTAACAAAAACAGAATTAGTTGTGTGTATAATCCTTTTTAGATTTCTTTTAAGGCGCCAAGTCGAGGCAAGTCGGTGGCCGACCGCTTAAGCGACTAGTCGACTAGGCGCCCGACTAGTCGTCCATAAAGCGATGAATTATTTACAATGTGCATTTTATAAATAAATATTATATATATAGCTCAATTCACAGGTACACTAAACATAAAACAAATTACTTACGAATATATTATATATAACTAACACTACATTACAGTTCATAGACTCAAAACATATACTTGAACAAATATAACAAGTAGATACATTGGTAAATTTAACTTCAATAGTAAAATAAAACACTAAAAAATTAAATAACTTATAAAAAAATTAAAATTGAAAGTTAAAATATTTATTGATTATGTTAAATTTAATTTTCATGAATAATAAATAAATATGTTTATTGATTATATTAAATTTATATTTCATGAATATAAATAAATATTTTATTATATAAGTGAAAAAATAAATATAATATTATACTAATATAATAAAGTATAATAATAAAACATATAATACTAATTTATTCTATTATATATATAATATTAATATTTATTTATCATGCATATAATATAATATTCATATAAACTATATGTTGCAATTTACCGTATATATAAAATATATAATACTTAGTACAGTAGTTGTATACAACTATACAACATTCATTATTATGTGTGCTGAGTGATTTGTTTGCCAAGTAACAGGTGTCTCATTTACATGAATGGATAGAATAACATGGGCTACCTGCTCTTTAACTAGTGGGTCCTGTTAGTGGGTTAACAAAATACCTAACGACTAAACAAAAGCCAAACAGAGCAGACAGCTTCACCTAGAGCAATAGAAGGCTGAAGCGAACCTCGGAAGAGAAGAAGGGAGTTACGACTCGCGAGTTACGTCGGATTCGCAGTAGCATGGCTAATATCTCCTTTCTTTCAAATTCACAGCTGATTGTGGTCGCAATTGTTAGGGCTGGGTCAACAAGACATACCGGAGGTCGCGAGCAAAGAAAGAAGAAGATGAAGAGGAGAAATAAAAGAGAAGAAGAAGAGGAGAAGCATACCGGAGGTCGCGAGCTGCCGGAGAAGAGGCCAGAGTCGTTGCGAGCTGCCGGAGAAGAGGCCGAAGCCGTCGCAAGCTGCCGGATTGAGTCGTCGTCGCGAGTCGCCTCTCTCCCTCTGCTCTGTGATGACTGATGATATGAAATGCCGAAGTGGCTCATCAGCTCGATCGATCGGTTTGGTTTGTAGAGTTTCCACTCTAGCAAGTCGCCCGCTTAGCAATCACGTCGTCCAAGTCGCTCAATAGGCGACCAAGTCGTCCGAATCGCCTGCAAATCGCTCAACTTCCTGCTGTGAACCCAAGTCGCCCCAACGCCTTGAAATTTTATATCGTTCGGACGACTAAGCGTCGCCTAGTCGACGACTAGGCGACGACTTGATAAGCTTGCCTCCTTGTTTTAGTTATTTTTCATTTCATACATTGATTATCCTAGATTATTTTTATGCAAGCTAGAGTGGCAGTTCAAATTATGGCCAAGAATGCCAAGCTATGGTATTTTTTAATATTGATAACCTTCCTCATATATTATTCAGCCAATTCTAAAAAGCATGGAAAAAGAGAGGTCAACTTAGTATCTGGGTCTCGACAGTGAAGGTCATTTCTGCAAATTCTCCCAAGACAATTCTTATGCATTAGTTTATTGGTAAAGGTGTGGAGTTCTAGTCAAAATTTGGATACAGTAAAATGCTCACTACTATTAGAAGAAAATGATATATGATGCATGTGCTATTTATACATTCATATATTACTGAAAGAATAAATAATAAACTTCTTTCTCTTTCTGATATCAAAGTGAATGTTCTTACCTTCTCCATCCACATGAATGCTTCCTCCTTCAAGAATTATAGATTGAGGAAACCTAGGAAGCCTTTCAAATGCCAATATCTAAGAAAAAGTGAAAAACATTAAAAATTAATAAATAAAGAAAACAGATGCAAATATGGAGAATTAGTCTACTTCGCAAAGAAAACCGTATAATGAAAAATATGCTTTCTAATAACTTCAAAAACCTTCTTCGCAACTAGAAGGTCAAGACTCCAATCAGTGTAACAACCATCCTCGGCACCTATAGCATTATGTGAGCTAGTAAATCAATAACATGGAAAGCATGAAGCCAATCTTAATAGACATCATAAATGTGTAACATGCAGCCTTACCACCCCAACTATTAAAGTTCCAATCAATTCCGGCAACAGTATGCTCTGTGTTCCCCAAATTTGATTTGCTCTTGTTCACAACAAACTAATCAGACAAAACTTGACCAGGTCAGTGTACTAAAAATTTATTTAAGACCACCTTGGTCAGAAATAGCCACAAAAAATACGATGCAGATAAAAAAGGGAGAAGCTCACAGTTGGCCCAGAGTCACGAAACCAAGAATCATTCATGCTCATCTCAATGACCCTAATATTTTGTGGCAACTGACTGCGTGCGTTGGTCCACTGGACAAGGGGGGGGGGAGCTCAAAGAGTCAAAGTTAGTACAGGACTAAATCTCACGATCCCTATGGTTAAAGGTATCACAGAATCAGGTTCTCATGTTCCAAGAGAACTACCAACCTGAGCAGCACTAGCACAGACAGTGACTGGCTCAAATTTTGATATTGCAGAGGCCACCTTGGCGAAAACATTTTGAGCATGCACAGCATTCTCTCGCCAGTTATCACCGCGCTCCTGCAATTACAGTTAATATATGTATGCAAACATATAATAAGTTGTTAAAACACTTAACTAACAGTAAAAGGAAGAGACGAGCAAAATGGATAAACCCTGATCGTAGTTAAGGAAAAACTGAAAAAGTAAATAAAGATCAAACATTTTTCAATATTTTCAAGGTGCTTATTTATAATAGCACTTGAGATGCTTAATGATTAAAAGATATTATCTTTCAAACTGCAACTTGAATGCCTTGCATTCTGTACCAAAAAACATGCTTTTCAAGAGTACAACAAAATTGAGCTGAGGACATATACATGTTTATGTGTGCGCCTGTGTATATTCAGTTTGATACACCTATAAATGGCATGAATTCTAATTCAATATCCACACACAAGAATCACAATCAACATGACACATAAAAGCACAGTAAAGTACCTTCTAATACCACATGAAAACATGGAAGACCCATCATCAAATATTTGCCCTAACACTAAAAACATTGTATAATTTAGACTGAACAGCAATTGCACTCCAGATTAACCAATAACTCTTCAACTCATTTGTAGCATTTAGTAGACAATCATCTCATTCAAACACACCATACAATCTAAAGCACAAATTTTTCTTCTTATAATTCCAAACTTTGTCAACTGCAAAAATAAAAATAAAAAAAGAAAGAATATATATATAACTTCCCCATATTATAAACTAGACAATTGAGATAAATGGGTATGTCAATTCAACAATACTAGCAAAAGCACAAATTTTTTTCTTCTTATTATCGCATACTTTGTCAAAAAAAATATAAATAAATAAATAACTTCCCAATCCATAAACAAAACAAATTTATATAAATGGGTATATTAGTTTATACAGAGAGAGAGAGCTCACAGGCCAACCCATCCAACATTGGGAATGGGGTTCCCACTCTGCTGGCATGCGGAATCCATGACTAGCAGGGGTTCCTTCAAAATCCATTTTTCTGTCACCTGTTTCTGTGTATATGCTTGTATGTATATAGTTGTAGACTACTTTCAAAAGGGCGGAGCTGAAATTGAATCTTTGGTGGGGGTGGGTGAAAAGCTCTGTATGATTTCGAGTAAAAAAGGAATTCTTGCAATGGAAAGCTACAATTGGTGGAGTCTGCCACCAGCAGCCTACACTTTGGCTTTTGGGGAAAAAGTAGAGAAAATAATAAAAACCCAAATATCTGCTTCTTTTCTGTTTTTAAATATATGCATCTTCCTACTAATCAGTAGCACCATTAATTACGATTTAGCAATGCTATAATGACAAAAAAATAGTTATAAAAAATTAATCTTGTTATAAAACTTTAGCGAACTATAAAAAGATGCTCTTATAATTGTTGTATAAATTTAGAGAGAATAAATAAGAGATAAAGAGAGAGAAACCTTTAGAGAAGTTCTTGTTATTTCCTTCGGTATGATTTCCTTTGTATAGAAAATTCTGAGGTCACAGGTGAAGAAGGAGAAAAGAAAGGGGAGAGTCACGAGGGGGAGGGGAAAGAAGGTTCCCTCGTGAAGAGGGAATCACGTTCATAACACTTTCTCTGATTCCCTACGTTAGAAGATTATGTCTCATTAAAAGTCTTGTTAAGAAAATTTAGTGGGAAAAACTTAACGAAGGGAAAAAGAGTATATATCTTTTACATATATATCTTAATTGACCGCCTCGTTAAAACCTTGTCAGGAAAAATCCATTGGGATAAAAACCGTGACTAAGGAAAAAGAGTACAGTCTTCCTCTCAAAAGGAATTCATTACTCCTTGGTGAAATATTGTCATAAGTCTTTCAGTCGACACATTCCGATCTTTTTTCGAAGCTTTGCAAACGTTGCATTTGGTAGCGACTTTGTGAATAAGTCGGCTAGATTATCACATGATTGAATTTGATGTACATCTATATCACCCTTCTTTTATAGCTTATGTGTGAAGAAGAATTTAGGTGAAATGTGTTTTGTTCTATCTCACTTGATGTACCCTCCTCTAAGTTGAGCAATGCATGCATCGTTATCCTCATACATAATTGTAGGAATGTCTTTGATTGATGGTAATCCACATGATTTTTGAATATACTGAATAATTGATCTCAACCAAATACACTCTCTGCTTGCTTCATGTATAGCGAGAATCTCTGAGTGATTTGAAGATGTAGCTGTCATGGTTTGCTTTGTGAATTTCCAGGATATAGTCGTGTCACAATATGTAAATACATAACCTGTTTGTGATCTTCCATTGTGTGGATCTGATAAATATCCTGCATCGGCATATCCAACCAATCGCGACGTTGAATCTCTTGAATAAAATAACCCAATATCAATACTTCCACGAAGGTATCTCAAAATGTGTTTGATCCCATCCCAAAGTCTCTTAGTCGAAGAAGAACTATATCTTGCTAACAAGTTGACAGCAAAAGTAATATCAGGTCGTGTACAGTTTGCAAGATACATAAGAGTACCTATTGCACTTATGTGACGCCCCCAAAATAGGTATACATCACCCATTCTGAGTCGCCAAATACATGGTACAGAAAGCAAACTACAACTTCAATAATACAATTGTCGTGCAAAATACGACAACACATACTGTGAGTTTAAATACAAATATTGTCTTCTAGACAATATCCACACTCAAATAAGTTCTCATTACAATAATTCAAACACTATTTTACAGAATTAGTGAGGACTGCTAAAACATTTTTCTAAAACTATCACTCCATACCCCGACTAGATCCTGCTATGTTCTCACCTCCTGAGAAGAAAAATGGAACAAAAAGGAAAAGGGTGAACTCAACTAGCCCAGCAAAGAATATTATGACTAAGATAATATGCAACAAATTATCATTAGTATTCAACAAGGAAAAATCTGATAGAATATAATAAACAACAAGTTTTAGATCAACAAATGCAGCGGAAACAACAATCCATTAGAAGAGTCACGTAGAGAATGAATTCTACTATCTTCTAAGATTTAAAAATCCATCATCAATATTTTATCACTGCAACAATAATTAATATACATCTTTAATCAAATATTCATCTTTGCACTACAAGCCAAAGATATTCATTTGTATTACCAGTCGGTCATGTTCATCTCAACACTTGTTCATCTTTGCACTACTGTTGGGTAAAATTAATACGCACAAAACACGCAAGTGTACGTGGTCAACAAGTAATAAAGTGATGAGTAGAGTATCGTTCCCATAGAGAATTATTTAATAGAAAATCACCAAGTACTAACCCGTAACCAACTAAATCTTATTTAAACGAATTAATTTCAATTTATAAGTAAACTAATTCTAATTATCACTAGTTAAATTAAGATAACGGAGATTTAAGATCACAACTTTACTTATCGCTTCATTTAAGTTAACACACTTCGTATCAATTATTTTCTATACTGAATTGTTAATCAAGAACACTAAAGCAGATAAAACCACCTCTCGATGCATAATACCCATATTAACGTCAATCCACAATTAAGATAGAAATCCGTTAAACACCTTAATCAACTAACCCACTATATCTCTATGTGAATTACAATTGAAGAATGTTGAAGAATAAATTCTCTATCCGATTACATATGATGCCAAGCGTATCTCTACCTTAACAATAATCACAAATATGCTATCGACAAAATTCATCACACATGCTATTATGATAAGATCTAAATCAATACTTCATCTCTCGAGTTCATATAGATTATCACGGTAATTGATGGCCAATCAATTAAACAATTAAGTTCAAATCACAATAGACAATTCTCACAATAGAACATAATAATTGATAACGAAGCGTATTAAAACAAACTACACAATAAGATCCATTGTAATCTCAAACAAAGAATTAGTTCATGATTATTGAATTAAAACTAAGAATCCACAATTGAATACACATTGAAAGATAAAAATAAAAGTAGAGTAAAGAATAAATCTGTTGTCAGTAGATCTCCATCTTCCTCAAGCTCCTACTCTTGATCTTCAATAGTCTCCAAGTCACTTCAATCTCCAAAACTATTTAGAACTATGAATTTTATCTAATTTACTCTAATCTAATCTAATTGAATCCTCTCTCTATTCCTTTCAAGTCCACATAAAATTGTTGATCAGGCAATTCATAAATTCACGCACAAATTAACATAGACAAACTAAAAATATCTTATTAAATTGAAAATCAAAGTTATAGAATCATCGCTAAGCTTAAGGATCCATCACAAGTCTAACAAGTAAATTAGTTCATAACGAACGAATTAAAAACTGAATAATTTGTTGAAAACATCATCCCAATTATAAAATAGATGAAAGAGAAGAAGAATTGTAGAAAACTCCTTCACGTAGCCTCAATCTGCAATCGTTGTGACAATCTCTGAAAATCACTCCTCCAATTTTCGCTATCCAAATCCTTCAATCTGTGCTGAAAATCTTGCCTTTGTGCTAGAGAATTGTTGTTCTTCTAAGTGGTAGCAAGCCCCCCTGACTTCTGGACGTATTCTCCCTTTAATATACTCCAAAACGCACCAGCTAGCCCACCAATCCGAGCCAAAACATAAGTTGACACCTAATAGGACAGCAGCAGAAACGGGACCCTCGCCCCGGCGGGGGGTACTGGGCAAAAAGGGCTCGCCCCGGCGGGCATACCTTCTGACTTCAAAAATTTCTTAAGTTCCAATTTTTTTCACTTTTGCTCCAAAAAAAATCACCTTTTCATCCTTAATGCATCCATGACCACCCTACACATAAAATAACAAAAACAAGTAAAATCGAACACAAAATATATAAATAAATACGAATTTAAACTTGATTTGAACAATGATTCGCGTATATAAAATCCACTTATCAAAATCCCCCAAACTTAAACCGTGCTAGTCCACGAGCACAAACAAGCTACATGCAATGCAATGAAACGCAATAACAATCTAAACGCCTAAACAAATCCAACAATATCGCATAAACAAATTTATTCTACCAGCCTCAGAGAAAACAAGCAACTTTACATTACGAATTATCAAAACCAATCCACGCTTACATATTAATTCTCAATTCTTGAACAATCATCACTGATATAGCGTGTGTGTGTGATCAACATCAAGTTTAACTGATACGGACCCAAATTCAATACATAAACAACTTCTTAGAAGGAATTATACAATGCAAACTTAAAAATCTCAAAGATAGGCACAATTCAACTAAAATTAAACTTAACCAAATTCAAGGGTACATGCAGGATACTTATACTTTCTTTTTCTTTTTTTTTTCGTACGGGGGCTTTTTGCACTTTTTTCGTTTTATTCTTATCTTTTTTTTTCTTTCATAGATGGTTGGTGAGTGCATTTTATGCTCCATCTCACGCTTGTTTTTATGGGGAGTGCTTCACCTCAACCCACCACAAGACTCAACATATTACATTCTTTGTTTTTTCTTTCAAAGCTTATATATCCCACATATATTCCCCCAAACTTAGGTTCTTGCCTAATTTAAGCCTTCACTGCCTGTCCTTGTCATTTTCTGGTTCACGCTAGCACTATCCTTTGGAAACTCTTTATGTATCAATTTGAACTAACCGGTCAACAAAGATGTTTTTAGTGCTACCCTTTTTATAACAGTTTCAAACAAGTCCAAGAATTGATTCATAACAGTAATTATATCACAGTTCTAATAATCCATACTATATTGGTTAACTTGTTCACAATCTCATCATTGGCCAGAATAACCTGTAGAATGCAACACCATTGGATTTATGCAACCTATTTTTTTATTTTTTTTTAACATAAAAACTTATGAAAACAATGCAAACTTCTAACTAATATGCAAAATAAAATTATAAAACAGCATGCATGCAACTAAACAAATATAACTCCCCCAAACTTAAATAAGACAATGCCCTCATTGGATAAAAATATAAGGCACGAGGACTTCCCTGAAACTGTTTAAGTCTGGGGCGGTGGTTGGTGCTCTTCCTCATCTGAATCACTAGGAGGAAATCGAGGTAATGGACCGAGTTGTTCATATGGAAATTGACCCGCCGGGTTGAAACTCTGGAGTGTTGTATTCAATGAGGCGAAAGATGCATTCATGGCATCAAACATGTGGTCTTGGCGCATCGCCAATCGCCGCATCTCCCGGCGTGTCACCCTATTGGTCAAAGTCAATTGATTCTGAAAAGCAAGGAACTGAGCACTAGAAAATGTCTCAGTCAGCGGAGTCTGCTCGGTTCCCTGATCACCCATTGCTTCATCCTCATCCCCCGAAGTATCTTCGGCATCCTCCTCGGGTTCCGACGCCGATGGAAAAATAAAACCCAAACCCCGTGGATGGGACTCTCCTCCAGGCCAAACAGAATACCGGGCTATCATTCTAGTATCTAGGATCTGCAGCGGCATCAAAGTGGGCTCATCATCGGACCAACGTACTCCGGCTTGATGACACAATCCACATATAAGAGATAGATGTGGTAAGCCGCCAGAAAAATTTCCACGTAGGCATCTTCGTATAGAAAAACTAATAATTGCCCCGATGTCTATGAGGAAATCTTGGACAATGGCATACAGGAGGAGTGCCTTTTCCTTGGTCACGTCCGAGATGTGCGTGGACGGTAGCAGTTTAGCACAGAGGAAGGCATACCAGATTTTACCATATCGACTTAGGTCTTTGCTGTGAAACACTGTGCCCCCCTTTTGTCCCTTTATCCAAGTAGTCCCCGGCTTAGTCATGTTTTGAATCACCTCCTCATAGTCGGGGTCAAAATCCCGCATGTAAGCATATTGACACTGGCGTGGCACCCGCAGCTGATAAAAGGCATTGATAGCATCTGCACTGAACGGGACCATGCGACCCCTCACGAAGGCAGTGAATGGTGCCTTGTCCTCGGCGTTTGCATAAAATTCTTTAACAACATTCACAACAGCGGGCTCGGGCTCCGCTGTAAACCTTATCCATCCCTGTTGGTAGATTTGTTGCATCATTTCCCCATCATTGCCCTCGGGAGCCAACCCCCGTTCCGGTGTAAGAGCTTTTGTAACCATATAGTCGTACCGGTCGGCGGCGGCGGCACTTCGGAATTTACGGCGGTCATATGTTCAGGTTGGCGGTTGCACAGTGCTAGAACTTGCCCCCCGTTGTCGTTTGAATGTTGGTTGTGAAGCCATGGATTATCGGATGCGTGAACGTGCTAGCACACACTTTCTTCTCTTGCACTTTGGTTCAGTAAATTTAGCAAACACCTAGCGTGCACAGCCCGTTCTCCTCTCAACTTAGGTGGTTTGTATGGAATGGCAGTGAAGAGAAGATGAGAATGTGATAATAATGCTAGAGTAGTCACCCGTAAGTGTGTGGAGCCCAATAGCCAGAAGAATTTGTGTGCAAAGAAATTTATATAGTGGAGATAGAAGTTAGGGTTTATATAGAGTGATGGAAGGTGGAGAAGGTGGTGGATGGAATTGAAGTAGTGTGGATGGTGTGGAGGAGAAGATGGGTAAATTAATTAGGTAATGGTGATGGTGGTAGGAATAAGGTAGGATCATGGGTGATGTTGGGGAGAGGAAAGAAGGATGATAGCCGGCGTGGAGTGAGGGAGAGAGGGCTGGTTCGTGCCTTTTTATCAGGCGTGTCTGCCCAGGAATTCGGACCCCCGCCCCGGCGGGCTAGCCCACTATTAAACTCTTTGGTCAAAAATTTTTTGACATGAAAAATTTCCAAATTTCCTTCGTTGTGTAGTCCTTGTTGCTCTAAGTCGTGTTTGACCTTTCCTGAAACCAACAACAAGCAAAACGTTAGATTAATGATGACTTGGAGTTTGGATTGATTTTTAGTAGTTTTCAGAGATTTTAAGCAAACTTAATAAATGAAAATTCCTAACTACTTCTTTCATAAACTATATCCTACCAACTTAAATGTGAAATATGAAAAATAAAGAAATATTGGGTTGCCTCCCAATTTGCGCTTGATTTTAAGTCGTTCAGCCTGACTAGTCCCTGTTTTACTGTGTATCGGCTAGGATGATAGTGACGACGTCCAAATTTGACTCGCCACCCCAGTAATGCTTTATACGTTGGCCATTGACTTTGAACGTTTCTAATGGATTGCGACTGTATAATTCAACCGCGCCATGAGGAAATACTCGTTTGATAGTAAATGGTCCTGACCATCTTGACTTAAGCTTTCCGGGGAACAACCGCAGCAGTGAATTGAACAAGAGGACTGCTTGACCCGGCTTGAATGTTCGTTGGATAATTTTGTAGTCGTGCCATTTTTTAACTTTTTCTTTGTATAGTTTGGCATTCTCATAAGCATGGAGGCGGAATTCGTCGAGCTCATTAAGTTGAAGTAGCCTCTTTTCTCCTACAGCGTCTTGGTCGAAATTCAATTTTTGTATTTCCCAATAAGCTTTGTGCTGTAACTCCATCGGCAAGTGACATGCCTTGCCGTACAAGAGTTGATATGGCGACATCCCGATTGGCGTTTTGTATGCAGTGCGGTATGCCCATAATGCATCATCCAATCGAAGCGACCAATCTTTCCGGCTTGGGTTAACGACTTTTTCCAATATCTTTTTGACTTCTCTGTTCGATACCTCGGCTTGCCCATTAGTCTGAGGGTGATAAGCAGTAGCCACTTTATGATTGACCCCATACTTAGCCAAAAGAGCTGTAAACGACTTGTTGCAGAAATGACTGCCTTCATCACTAATAATTGCTCTTGGCGTGCCAAACCTTGTGAAAATATTTTTCTGTAAAAACTTGAGGACCACCTTGGCATCATTAGATGGTAATGCGGCAGCTTCAACCCATTTCGATACGTAGTCCACCGCGAGCAAAATATACTGATTGCTCAAAGACGACGGGAATGGTCCCATGAAATCGATGCCCTATACATCGAAGATTTCCACTTCCAGAATTGTTTGTAGGGGCATCTCATTCCGTTTCGATATGTTACCCATCCGTTGGCATCTATCACATGTTTTCACAAATTGGTGGGCATCTTTGAACAACGTAGGCCAATAAAACCCGGACTGAAGAACTTTCGCCGCAGTGCGCTCACTTCCGTAATGTCCACTGTACGCCGATGAATGGCATTCTGTTAGTATTGTGTGGACTTCACTGTATGGAATACATCGTCGAATCATCTTATCGGCGCATTGTTTAAAAAGATACGGCTCATCCCATATGTACCACTTGACATCATGAAGAAACTTCCTTTTCTGCTGTCGTGTGAGATCTGGTGGAAGAATTTTGCTTACCACATAGTTCGCGAAGTCTGCATACCACGGAAATTCTGCATTCAACCCAAGTAACTGCTCATCCGGGAATGTCTCATGAATCACGCATTTATCTTTATCTGTTGTCTCCGGATTTTCCAGTCGGGATAGATGATCGGCGACTTGATTCTCCGTCCCCTTTCTATCTTTAATTTCTAAATCAAACTCTTGAAGTAAGAGAATCCATCGAATAAGACGTGGCTTAGCATCTTTTTTCGCTATTAAGTACTGAATCGCTGAGTGGTCTGTGTAGACTATTACTTTTGTTCCGATCAAATATGCCCGGAATTTGTCGAACGTGTATACTACTGCAAGCAACTCCTTTTCCGTAGTAGTGTAGTTCATTTGAGTTTCTGTTAGTGTTTTGCTTGCATAATATATTGCATGAAACACCTTATTTCGTCGTTGGCCCGAAACTGCTCCAACAGCATAGTCGCTTGCATCACACATGAGTTCGAATGGCATTTTCTAGTCTGGTACGACTATCACGGGGGCTGTAGTTAACTTCTTCTTCAACAATTCAAACGCGAATTTGCACTCCTCTGTAAAACTAAAAGTCGCATCCTTCTCTAAAAGACTGCATAGAGGTTTTGCAATTTTAGAGAAGTCCTTAATGAATCTCCGGTAGAACCCAGCATGCCCCAGAAAACTGCGAATACCCTTAACTGAGCTCGGTGGAGGTAGTCTCTCGATCGTGTCCAACTTTGCCTTGTCCACCTATAATCCTTGAGCCGACACCTTATGTCCCAATATTATGCCCTCCTCAACCATGAAGTGGCATTTTTCCCAATTTAGTATGAGGTTGGTATCCTTACAGCGCTGCAATACCATGACCAGGTTTTCTAAGTAAGTGTCAAAAGTACTTCCATAGACCGAGAAATCGTCCATGAATACTTCAACATTTTTCTCCACCATGTCCGAAAAAATAGCCATTATACACCGCTGAAAAGTTGCCGGTGCATTACACAGTCCGAATGACATCCGCCTGAATGCAAAGGTGCCGTAGGGGCAAGTAAATGTCGTCTTTTCTTGGTCTTCAGGAGCGATAGCAATCTGATTGTATCCCGAATATCCATCCAATAAGCAGTAAAACTCATGCCCTGCTAACCTGTCTAACATTTGATCGATAAAAGGTAGCGGGAAATCGTCCTTCCGGGTTGCCTTATTCAATCTCCTATAATCAATGCACACCCTCCAACCCGTTACTGTCCTTGTTGGAATTAACTCATTTTCCTCATTCTAAATTACCGTCATTCCCCCTTTCTTCGGCACACAATGAATCAGACTTACCCATTTACTGTTGGAAATTGGGTATATGACTTCGGCATCCAATAATTTCAAAATTTCCTTCTTGACCACTTCCTTCATGATTGGGTTGAGTCGACGTTGATGCTCCACGGATGGGCTCGCATTATCTTCCATCAGAATTTTGTGCATGCAAAATGATGGGCTAATGCCTTTTATATCCGCAATTGTCCATCCAATTGCTGATTTGTGATCCCGAAGCACCCTCAGCAACTTTTCTTCCTGCAATTCGTTAAGTGCAGCAGAAATAATTACAGGTAAAGAATTTAAATCGCCTAAATACGCATACCTGAGGTGTTCAGGGAGTGGTTTAAGTTCTAAGGCTGGTGGCTCATCCAATGATGGTTTCAATTTTTCTACAACTGTATCCGCGGTATGCAGTGGTTCAACTGGTGGTCTGAATCGGCTAACTCGTGGTAACGAGTCTAGCATCTGTAATAATTCCACAAATTCCGGGTCGTCTATTTCCTCATCCCCCAGTAACGTTGTTTCTTACGGATCTTTGCTTAAACTCTTGCTCATTTCTTCGGTGGCAATCTGCTCAATTAAATCTATCCGATTACACTCTTCCTCGTCTGTAGGATATTTCATGGCCTTGAACACATTGAATTTTACTTCTTGATCTTGGACCCTCATTGTAAGTTCTCCTTTCTGCACGTCTATGAGTGTCCGTCCCGTGGCCAAGAAAGGTCTCCCTAAGATGATCGGGATGTTCTTATCTTCTTCGAAATCCAGTACGATAAAGTCCACAGGGAATATGAACTGATCCACTTTTACCAGAATGTCCTCGACAATGCCTCTCGGATATGTGACCGACCTATTTGCCAGTTGTAATGAAATATTTGTAGGCTTCGGTGCGGGCAAACCCAATTCTGAATATACTGATAAGGGCATAAGATTTATGCTTGCTCCCAAGTCACATAGGCACTTATTGAACGACATCTTCCCGATCGTGCACGGAATAGTGAAGCTTCCCGGATCTTTAAGTTTAGGTGGGAGCTTTTTCTGTAACACTGCACTGCATTCCTCTGTTAGTGCCACTGTTTCGAAGTCTTCCCATTTCTTCTTCCTTGACAGAATTCCCTTCATAAACTTCGCGTAACTCGGCATTTGCTCCAGGGCCTCTGCAAATGGAATATTAATCTGGAGTTTCTTGAACACCTCTAAAAATTTTGCGAACTGCTTATCGGACTTCTGTTTTTGGACTCTCTGCTGAAACGGCGGTGGAGGATGAACAATCGGCTCACTGTTTAGCTTTGGTTCCTCTGATTTGTTCCCCTCTACTGCGTTACTGTCGTCGGCTTTTTCTTCCGATGTTGCTGAATTTTCTGCACTAATCCCAACGAGGTGTTTTCTGCTTCTCAACATAACTGCCTGACATTGCTAATGATTACCTTTCGAATTTCTTTCAGTGTCACTAGGTAAAGTTCCTTGTGGTCTACTATTCATTGCCAACACAAGTTGCCCTATCTGATTCTCTATATTCTTGAGAGCAATAGTATGATTCTTCAACGTCAGATCAGTGCTAGTTTTGTAACTTGCCCAGGATTCCTCATTATCGGATTTCCTGTCCTGCTGTTGCATTTGTTGTGGGGGACTATGAAATCCAGGGGGATATGATGGTCGTGGAGCTTGAGTTTGCTGATTATTGCTCCACGAGAGGTTTGGGTGGTTCCTATTCCCTTGGTTGTAGGTATTTTGGTATGTATTTTGCGGATTTCTGTTGTAGTTGCCTATGTACTGAACGGATGCTGGATTTATCGCGCACTGCTCTGTCAGATGATCCCCCGCACATAATTCACATACTGCCATAACCTGTTGAACTTTAGCCCCTGCTAACATTTGCACCGTCTCATTCAGCTTATCAAACTTCATGGATAGTGCAGAAATAGTTGCGTGTAAAGATGTTACTCCGTCTAATTCCAAAACCCCAGCTGCTTTTTCCTCTGTCATTCTTGATGTGGGCCACTGGTAGTTATTTGCCGACATTGTTTCTATCAAATTGTAAGCATTCTCATAACTTTTAGCCAAGAATGCTCCCCCCGATGCCGCATCAATACTCGCTCTGATATTGCCATGTAGCCCATTATAGAAGGTGTTCATTTGTAACCACTTGGGCAATCCATGATGTGGGCACTTCCTGAGCAAGTCTTTGTATCTCTCCCATGACTCATATAGTGACTCTCCACTCTGTTGCGCAAACAATGTGATGTCACTCCTCATTTTCGCAGTCTTTGCCGGTGGGAAAAATTTGGCAAGAAATTTTTGAGCCAAATCCTCCCACGTAGTGATCGAACTCGGCGGGCAAGAGTGTAACCAACTCTTCGCCTTGTCCCGTAAGGTAAATGGGAACAAGCGAAGTCTTACTGCCTCATCCGATACCCCGCTGTACTTGAACATATCGCACATTTCCAGAAAACTGAGCAAGTGCTCATTTGGATCGTCGTGTGCCATTCCCCCAAACTGACATGAATTCTGCATCATCTGAATAGTCCCAGGCTTTATTTCAAAAGTGTTCGCAGCAATTGCTGGCCTAGTAATGCTTGACTGCAGATCAGTCACCCTAGGTGTGGAAAAGTCCCTCAACGCTTTCTGGTCTTCGGCAGCCATTGTTCCTTCCTTATCAGAATTTTCAAATTCGGGCCTCGTTTCCTCAATCCACTTACTCAACTTTTGAAATCGTCTGTCAATGTCGTCCTCAAAAGGTAGCAAGTCTGGATGTTTAGACCGTGTTTGCATAAACCGATGTCGAAAACCTGAAATAGAGAAAACAAAAATAAAAATGTTTAAGTAAAACTGGACTAATTAAACTGATATTGTAAAAACAACTTATTAAAATCTCGACTAAATAGTCCCCGGTAACGGCGCCAAAAATTTGTTGGGTAAAATTAATACGCACAAAACACGCAAGTGTACGTGGTCAACAAGTAATAAAGTGATGGGTAGAGTATCGTTCCCACAGAGAATTATTTAATAGAAAATCACCAAGTACTAACCCGTAACCAACTCAATCTTATTTAAACGAATTAATTTCAATTTATAAGTAAACTAATTCTAATTACCACTAGTTAAATTAAGATAAAGGAGATTTAAGATCACAACTTCATTTATCGCTTCATTTAAGTTAACACACTTCGTATCAATTATTTTCTATACTAAATTGTTAATCAAGAACACTAAAGCAGATAAAACCACCTCTCGATGCATAATACCCATATTAATGTCAATCCACAATTAAGATAGAAATCCGTTAAACACCTTAATCAACTAACCCACTATATCTCTATATGAATTACAATTGAAGAAGGTTGAAGAATAAGTTCTCTATCCGATTACATATGATGCCAAGCGTATCTCTACCTTAACAATAATCACAAATATGCTATCGACAAAATTCATGACACATGCTATTATGATAAGATCTAAATCAATACTTCATCTCTCGAGTTCATATAGATTATCACGGTAATTGATGGCCAATCAATTAAACAATTAAGTTCAAATCACAATAGACAATTCTCACAATAGAACATAATAATTGATAACGAAGCGTATTAAAACAAACTACACAATAAGATCCATTGTAATCTCAAACAAAGAATTAGTTCATGATTATTGAATTAAAACTAAGAATCCACAATTGAATACACATTGAAAGATAAAAATAAGAGTAGAGTAAAGAATAAATCTGTTGTCAGTAGATCTACATCTTCCTCAAGCTCCTGCTCTTGATCTTCAATGGTCTCCAAGTCGCTTCAATCTCCAAAACTATTTAGAACTATGAATTTGATCTAATTTACTCTAATCTAATCTAATTGAATCCTCTCTCTATTCCTTTCAAGTCCACATAAAATTGTTGATCAGGCAATTCATAAATTCACGCACAAATTAACATAGATAAACTGAAAATATCTTATTAAATTGGAAATCAAAGTTATAGAATCATCGCTAAGCTTAAGGATCCATCACAAGTCTAACAAGTAAATTAGTTCATAACGAACGAATTAAAAACTGAATAATTTGTTGAAAACATCATCCCAATTACAAAATAGATGAAAGAGAAGAAGAATTGTAGAAAACTCCTTCACATAGCCTCAATCTGCAATCGTTGTGACAATCTCTGAAAATCATTCCTCCAATTTTCGCTATCCAAATCCTTCAATCCGTGCTGAAAATCTTGCCTTTGTGCTAGAGAATTGTTGTTCTTCTAAGTGGTAGCAAGCCCCCCTGACTTCTGGACGTATTCTCCCTTTAATAGACTCCAAAACGCACTAGCTAGCCCACCAATCTGAGCCAAAACAGAAGTTGAAACCTAATAGGACAGCAGCAGAAACGGGACCCCCGCTCCAGCGGGGGGTACTGGGCAAAAAGGTCCCGCCCCGGCGGGCATACCTTCTGACTTCAAAAATTTCTTAAGTTCCAATTTTTTTCACTTTTGCTCCAAAAAAACCACCTTTTCATCCTTAATGCATCCATGACCACCCTACACATAAAATAACAAAAACAAGTAAAATCGAACACAAAATATATAAATAAATACGAATTTAAACTTGATTTGAACAATGATTCGCGTATATAAAATCCACTTATCAACTACGGGTCAAATATATTCATCAGTTAATCATTCATCTTTGCACTACGGGCCAAAGATATTCAGTAATATCATCATTTAGGACTGAGGATGATGAAAAATATTTTAAAGAACGAATCCAGTGAGACAGAAAGACAAATATTAGGGATTCGTATTTCTGTTTATCCAAGTTCAATAATACTCCATAATAAACTATAGTGGAGTAAAATTCAAGAATGATAATCAAAACACGGATTAAATTTCAAGAATAAGGGTCACAACAGATAATCGGGAAGGAAAGAAAAAAAATATTTTTTTTTCTTTTGTGAACAGTACCCGTGAACAGTACCCGTGAACAGTAACTGTGAACAGTACCCGTGAACAGTACCCGCAAACAGTACCCGTGAACAGTAACTATGAACAGTACCCGTGAACAGTACTCGTAAACAGTACCCGTGAATAGTACCCGTAAAACAGTACCCGTGAACAGTACCCATGAACAGTAACTGTGAACAGTGCCCGTGAACAGTACCCGGTCATGAAAAGTTCTAAATTTGATAAAAAGTTCAGACCAATATTCCTATGAAATGATATTAGATGAAGCAAAATTTCTAATCATTTCAGAAATTATAGAAGCAATAAAATAATATCCTTTACCTTTGTAGAAGCTGGATTTGAATGGAATATCAGATATTACTCTGAGAAAATCTTGCAGAAAAACTACGCTCAAAGTATTCTTATACTCAAGAAAATACTCACAATACTTTAGAATAAGAACTTCTGAATTTAGAAATGGTGTGTTGAGGAAGGAGGGTTACCCCTCTATTTATACTAAAATTCGGACGAAGGCAATTGCTTAATTTCTTTCCTGCCTAACCTTTTGCCTAACTTTCTCTTATTTCAATGGTTGGGGCCACATAATGACTTTGCAGACAATTCATTTCCAAACATCCTAACTCTTATTGGTTGAGAGCCCATGACATAGGAAATATGTAATGAGTTTGCAGGAGAAACAAATGAAATCAGTACATGGTTTTGAAAAGGAAGAAATGTAATACCCGATTTTTGAAAAACAAGGAGATCAAAGCCAAGCTTCTCACTTTTCAATGCTTAACATAGCAATTAATCACAATTGGTAAGGTCCACCCTTTGGAATAAATTTTGCAGATAACATCTTCCACCCACCATTTCAATGTTACAACAAAGTATTCAAATATTAACCACATGCGTATATATTATAATAATATTATTATTAAACAATTATTATAATATTATATATGAATGAATATTTTATGAGAGAAATAATTGTAATTCCACAGAAAATATGTTAAACTTTCAACAATTATTTCATACTAAAATTCCTTCATTTATATCCACATAAAATAAATATTTCCTTATCATATAAATCAATAATTAATTATTCACAAATAATATTACAGAATCACAATTATGACAACCAGGCCGTTCCCAGGAAAGAGGAGGCTTTCCAATAAGGATTTCTCCTTACTGGCGCGCAATTAGATGACCAAACCTCTCCTTGACAGAACTTTCTAGACATTGCCAATAATGTTATCTAATAATATTATTCAAATAATATGAATTATTGATCTGATAATGAGAAATAATGTGCATCGACAATTATTAAAACAATAATAATATAAAATATCAATGCAACAATTATTGAATCAATAAAATATTGAAAAGTAATTACTGTAACAATTATTGAGTAGTGCCTTCTTACGTACGAATCAATAATTCAACAATATTGTGCAATACCGTGTGCTACTGTGCAACCATGCGTATTACTGTATTTTAACCACCAGGTAATCCAACAGTGTTAACGGTAACAACTACGCCGTTATTTATAAAAACGCAAACTTGTCGTTTTCTTCACCCGACAGTTATTCCGTTATGGGGCCTACAAATGACTGCGCCGTCGTACGAATATTCCCGACAAAAAGAATATTCCACGACCAAACGAATATTCCCCGACAACAATGATTATTTTATAATCACCTGCTTATTTTGTAAAATTTGCACATTTCACCCATATCCAAAGTATTATATCAAATTATCACCTTACTATTCCAAGATAATAAATAGGGAAATTCAATTTTATTTATAATAAGTTGGGGTCTTACAACCTCCCCTCCTTATGAAATTTTGTCCTCGAAATTGACGTACGTACCTGGTGTTTCGAACAGGTGAGGGTACCTTGCTTTCATTTCCGATTCCAACTCTCAGGTCATTTCTTCAATAGCATGGTTCCTCCATAATACCTTAACTTGTGGTATAACCTTCGTGCGTAGGACATACTCTTTCCTATCCAAGATCTTAACAGGTACCTCCTCGTACGTTAAATCTTCGGTTATCTCGTCTGGTTCTAACGCAATAATGTGGTTTGGGTCTTTAACATATTTACGAAGCATAGATATGTGAAAAACATTATGAACACGAGACATGCTTGGAGGTAATGCAAGTCTATATGTAAGACCCCGAATTTTATGAAATAAAAGTATTCAATTTTTCTTATAATTACTATTCAGTAAATGGTTAGATTGATAAAAGTTTAAATTTATGGGTGAAATGTAAATTTTTTTTCAAAATAAGCAAGTGGTTATAAAATAATCATTGTTGTCGGGGAATATTCGTTTGGTCGTGGAATATTCTTTCTGTCGGGGAATATTCGTACGACGGCGCAGCTATTTGTGGGCTCCATAACGAATAACTATCGGATGAAGATAACGACAAAAATTGAGTTTTTATAATTAACGGCGTAGTTATTACCGTTAACACTGTTGGAATACCCGGTGACTAAAATACAGTAATTCGCGTTGTTACACAGTAGCACACGGTATTGCACAGTATTTTTAAAATTATTGATTCTTACGTAAGAATGCACTACTGAATAATTGTCACAGTAATTACTGTACAATATTTTATTTTATTGATTCAATAATTACTGCGTTGATATTTTATATTAGTGTTGTTTCAATAATTGTTGCTGCACAGTATTTCCCATTATCAGATCAATAATTCATATTATTTGAATAATATTATTAGATAACATTATTGGCAATGTCTAGAAAGTTCTGTCTAAGGAGAGGTTTGGTTATCTAATTGCGCGCCAGTAAGGAGAAATCCTTATTGGAAAGCCCCCTCTTTCCTGGGAACGGCCTGGTTGTCATAAATGTGATTCTGTAATATTATCTGTGAATAATTAATTATTGATTCATATGATAAGGAAATATTTATTTTATGTGGATATAAATGAGGGATATATTTTTGTGGTTAAAAAAGAAGGAGTTAATGTTGAGATATTTTATCTGTATTTTTGTCGGAACAGAGGTATTGAAAATCAAATTAGGATTTTTGAGATATTTTGCGGGGGTTATAATTTTTAATCCGACCGTTGGATCGTGGTAATATTTGGATATGTTATACATATATAAGTTGAGTATATGTCTACAAATTTTGAACCGTTAAAAATGAACGTTTGATTTGTTATGAATTTTACGAGATGACTGGTTCAGAAATTATTGAATTTTCGGAGTTAATCATTTTGGTGAAAAATTCTAGAATTAGTGGGCCCCACTCTTGGTTGGTGAAGAAATGTGCTGAGATTTTTATTCAAATATGGTGGGTGGGAATAGTAGCAGGTAAAGCCATCAGGTTGCAGGTTAAGTCTGCTTTGGCGTGCTAACATTTTCCTATAAATAGAGGGCTAAGTTAGAATTGAAAATCACACCAGAAACATAAGCTTTCTCTCTTTCTCTCTCTATATTATGAAGCATATTTTGTGAGTATTTAGATACTTTGAGAGTTGCTATTCAGTGTAAGTTTCCTTCGGCTTTGCATTCCAGTCAGAAATACTGCACTTTTGAGGTAAGGGATAGTAAGGGATAGTAAGGAATTTTAAGGGTTGTTATGTTTTTCAGTTTCGTAATTTTTCTGACCTTCAAAAATTTTGGAAAAATTTGAAATGATATTTTGATGAGTTTTCTTGATTGTGTCCAAAAATAGTGATTTTTGTATGTATAGATTAAGAGTTATGAATTTTATGAGAAAAAACTATTTTAAAAGTAACCGCTTATAACTCCTTGTGGTTAACTCCAAAATTTATAAAATTTTTATTGGGAGTACATGTATATGATAGGAGTATACTCTATGAATTTCAGAATTTTTAGATAAAAGTACAATTTTTGATAAATGTCTAAATATTTGGATGTTTTGGCCATATGAAAAATAGTAAATGACTTTTAAAAATTCTGAGAAAAATATATGTTCAATATGGGACTATATTCTGCTAAATTCCAGAAAAGAAATATTTTTAGAACTGATTTGGTATTTTTCATAAAAATAGACTAGTTATGAGTAAATGAATTAAATATGTTATGTGTAGTAAGAAAATTGGAAAATAGGATTTTATGACTTGAGAATCCTATATGAGGTATATGCAGATTTTTGATGAGGGTTTTGGTTATTGGTGATGAAATCTTATGAGTTTGGTATTTTAGAATGATTAAATGCATTATTTAGTAAAGTGTAAACAATTAAAATAAATTGTTTATAAGTTTAAGAAATGTTATTCTTTCAATATCATTATACCGAAATATTGGTATGAATTTTATTGTGGAATTTTTACCTTTTTGTGTTGGGGTTACTATTCATGAGTTACTATTCACGAGTTACTATTCACGGGTACTATTCACGACAAAATTGATTTCTTTTTTTGACCAAATTATAGTTGATTTATGAATATTACTCTTGAGATTAAAACTATATGTTGATCACATTATTTTTATTATCATATATAATATTTTTATCACCCTAATGATGATATTCTCTTTCACTTGAGTGTAAAGATGGGTAGATTATTGGTATGATCATGACTAGGGTTCTCTTTGGCCAGTTGTGCAAAGTTGAATTGGTGACTGGTATGATCATGACCATTAAATTTATAAGTGAATATCTTTAGCTTAAGTGCAAAGGTGAAATGATCAACATGGTTATAATTATTGTTTATATAAATTCTGAAATGATTATATATTTCTTTGAGATATGAATATATTTGGCATGTAGTGCAAATATGAACTGTTGATGAATATCTTTGGCCTGTAGTGCAAAGATGAATTGCAGATGAATATCTTTAGCCTGTAGTGCAAAGATGACATGTTGTTGAATATCTTTGGCCAGTAGTGCAAAGATGAACAGGTGTTGAGATGAACATGACCAACTGGTACAAATGAATATCTTTGGCCGTAGTGCAAAGATGAAGTTATTAGTATGATTATGAACAGGAACTGTGATTTGGTATAACCATGATCTTTGATGTTTCAGGTAAAGACAGGTGATGAAAATATTCTTCGTCCTGGGTGCGAAGAAAAATTTAGAGTCACAATTATGATTATGAGTTATTCATATGATTGTGGAAAGGAACTGTTGAGTGATGTTACAGGGATAAAATATTGTTGGTGAATTTTTAACATGGAGAAGATAATAGACTTTATAGTCTATTTGACTCTTCTAATGGATTGCTCGTTCCGCTGCAACTATGGTTGAAATTTTTATCATTTACCATATGTTCTAAATCTCTGATTTATTATTGATGAAGGCTATTGATAATTTAATTATCTTTAGTCATGATATTCTTTACTGAGCTAGTTGTGCTCACCCTTTTGCTTCACAATTCCTTTCAGGTAATAAGAGTGTAGCTGGGTCGAGCGAGGGTAACGGGGAAATAGAACGGTGGTCTCTAGCTGTGGATGTTCTCCCGAAGCAGTATAGAAAAGTTCATTTAGTAGTTTTATTTGGTGAATCCAATAGGGTAAGGTGTACCCAACGTTGGAAGGGTGTTTTGCCACTATCATACAAGATGTCTAACGACATACAACCTCGTGTCATCATAAGACAGGGATGTGCTCATCCACTTGCTGAGTATATATACGAGCACTACCTATATAATCTTGGTGTTTGTTCGAAGTATAATTCTCGATTAAAGACAGTGGAGATAATGATAAGTCAAGAGAAGACTCACCATTGGGAAAAATATGATAGTAATCTTCTCGTTTTTCTTTGGGGTCTATTGGGTCAACCAAGGATAATTCTGTGGCCATATGATATCTGTGACGCCCCCAAAATAGGTATACAACACCCATTCTGAGTCGCCAAATACATAGTACAGAAAGCAAACTACAACTTCAATAATACAAATGTCGTGCAAAATACGACAACACATACTGTGAGTTTAAATACAAATATTGTCTTCTAGACAATATCCACACTCAAATAAATCCTCATTACAATTATTCAAACACTATTTTACAGAAATAGTGAGGACTGCTAAAACATCTTTTTAGAACCATCACTCCATACCCCGACTAGATCCTGCTATGTTCTCACCTCCTGAGAAGAAAAATGGAACAAAAAGGAAAAGGGTGAGCTCAACTAGCCCAGTAAAGAATATTATGACTAAGATAATATACAACAAATTATCGTTAGTCTTCAACAGGGAAAAATCTGATAAAATATAATCGACAACAAGTTTTAGATCAACAACTGCAGCGGAAACAACAAACCATTAGAAGAGTCAAGTAGAGAAAGAATTCTACTATCTTCTAAGATTTAAAAGTCCATCATCAATATTTTATCCCTGTAACATCAATTAATAATCATCTTTATCCAAATATTCATCTTTGCACTACAGGCCAAAGATATTCATTTGTATCACCTGTCAGTCATGTTCATCTCAACACCTGTTCATCTTTGCACTACAGGCCAAAGATATTCATCAAGTAATCATACATCTTTGCACTACAGGCCAAAGATATTCATTAATATCATCATTTAGGACTGAGGATGATGAAAAATATCTTAAAGAGAACGAATCCAATGAGACAGAAGGACAAATAGTAGGGATTCGTATAACAGTTTATCCAAGATCAATAATACTTCATAATAATCAATTGTGAAGCAGAATTCAAAAATAAAGATCAAAACATGGATACAATCAAAGATAGTAACCATAATAGACATCTTGGACAAAAAGGGAAAATTTTATTTTTCGGTGAATAGTGCCGTATTCGTGAATAGTGCCGTATACGTGAATAGTAACCCCCGACACAAAAAGTTCCAAATTTGATAAAAACTCATATCAATATTTCAGCATAATGATATTGAAGAAAATAATATCATTTAAGAAGAAAATAATATCCCTTACCTCAAAATATCAGTACTTCTGGTCGGAATACCGGTATAAGGCTGAAAGAAACTTGCTCTGATGAATAGAAACTCTCAAAGTATCTAAATACTCACAAAATACACTCAATAATCTAGAGAGAGAAAGAGAGAAAACTTGTTTCTGGTGTGATTTTCAATTCTAACTTAGCCCTCTATTTATAGGAAAATTTTGGTAGGTTTGACCTGCAACCTGATGGCTTTACCTGCTACTATTCCCACCCACCACATTTGAAATATAATTCAGCACATTTCTTCACCAACCACAAGTGGGGCCCACCAATTCTAGAATTTTCCACCAAAATGATAAACTCCGAAAATTCAACAATTTCTGAACCAGTCATCTTGTAAAATTCGTAATAAATCATACGTTCATTTTTAACGGTTCAAAATTTGTGGACATATACTCAACTTATATATGTATAACATATCCAAAAATTACCACGATCCAACGGTCGGATTAAAAATTATAACCCCCGCAAACTATCTCAAAAACCCTGATTTT
Source organism: Panax notoginseng (assembly GCA_016801055.1). NCBI lineage: Eukaryota > Viridiplantae > Streptophyta > Magnoliopsida > Apiales > Araliaceae > Panax > Panax notoginseng. The sequence goes on along the minus strand of CM029016.1, from coordinate 222,598,805 downwards.
TAATACCTCCATTCCGACAAAAATACTGACAAAAACCTCAACATTAACTCCTTCATTTTTAACCACAAAAATATATCCCTCATTTATATCCACATAAAATAAATATTTCCTTATCATATGAATCAATAATTAATTATTCACAAATAATATTACAGAATCACATTTATGACAACCAGGCCGTTCCCAGGAAAGAGGGGGCTTTCCAATAAGGATTTCTCCTTACTGGCGCGCAATTAGATGACCAAACCTCTCCTTAGACAGAACTTTCTAGACATTGCCAATAATGTTATCTAATAATATTATTCAAATAATATGAATTATTGATCTGATAAATGAAAATACTGTGCAGCAACAATTATTGAAACAACAATAATATAAAATATCAACGCAGCAATTATTGAATCAATAAAATAAAATATTGAATAATAACTACTGTAACAATTATTGAGTAGTGCCTTCTTACGTAAGAATCAATAATTGGTGCAATACCGTGTGCTACTGTATTTTAACCACCGGGTATTCCAACAGTATTAACGGTAACAACAACTTATACTTGTCGTTTTCTTCATCCAATCGCTTTCCGTTATGGGGCCCACACAAGGCTGCGTCGTCGTACGAATATTCCCCGACAGCAAGAATATTCCACGACCAACCGAATATTCACCGACCAAAAATAAATATTTTATAACCACTTGCTTATTTTGCAAAATTTGCACATTTCACCCATAACCAAAGTATTATATCAAATTAACCCCTTATTATTCACAATAATATTTAGAGAAAATTTGATTTTATTCATTAATAAGTTGGGGTCTTACAACCTCCCCTCCTTATGAAATTTCGTCCTCGAAATTGACGTACGTACCTGATGTTTCAAAAAGGTGAGGATACCTCGCTTTCATTTCTGATTCCAACTCCCAGGTCATTTCTTCAATAGCATGGTTTCTCCACAAAACCTTAACTTGTGGTATAACCTTCGTGCGTAGGACATGCTCTTTCCTATCCAAGATCTTAACAGGTACCTCCTCGTACGTTAAATCTTCAGCTATCTCGTCTGGTTCTAACTCAATAATGTGGTTCGGGTCTTTAACATATTTACGAAGCATAGATATGTGAAAAACATTATGAACACGAGACATGCTTGGAGGTAATGCGAGTCTATATGCCACATTTCCTATTCGCTCAAGAATCTCAAATGGACCAACAAATCTTGGATTGAGCTTTCCTCTCTTCCCAAATCTTGTAACTCCCTTCCATGGTGCAACACGTAACAATACATGATCCCCAATATTAAATTCCACGTCCTTCCGATGAAGATCCGCATAACTCTTTTGTCGATCCTGTGCCGTTTGTATACGTTGTCGAATCGTTTGGATCTTCTCTGTAGTAATGCGTACCAATTCTGGTCCCAACAATGTTGCTTCACCCACCTCGTCCCAGCATACTGGAGAACGACATTTTCTTCCATACAACGCCTCAAATGGAGCCACACCTATGCTCGCCTGATAACTGTTGTTGTAGGAGAATTCCACCAATGGTAGGTACTTATCCCAACTCCCTTTGAGATCTAGGACACAAAGTCTTAATAGATCTTCAAGAGTTTGAATAGTCCTCTCTGATTGTCCGTCCGTTTGAGGATGGTATGCTGAACTGAATCGTAAATCCGTGCCCATAGCTTTCTGCAAGCTAACCCAAAATCGTGAAGTGAATCTTGGGTCACGATCCGAAACTATGGATACTGGCATGCCATGCAATCTCACAATCTCGTTCACGTACATACTAGCAAGACGTTCAAGGGAATAAGTCTCACGTATCGGCAAGAAATGAGCGGACTTGGTTAATCTATCAACAATAACCCAAATCGCATCTATGCCTTGAGAAACCTTGGGAAGACCTGTAACAAAATCCATAGTAATGTGTTCCCACTTCCATTTCGGAATCTCAAGTGGTTGCAATGGACCCTTTGGTACTTGATGCTCCGCTTTTACACGTTGACAAGTTAAACATCTCGAGATAAACTCCGCGATCTCTCTTTTCATATTGCTCCACCAAAATGTATGTCGAAGATCGTGATACATTTTGGTACTCCCAGGATGGATTGCAAACGGTGTGTTGTGTGCCTCCATCATTATTCTATGCTTCAAGTCAAAATCGTTAGGAACACAAAGTCTGGAGTTGACTCGAAGTATTCCTTCTTCATCGATTCTTGCTTCTGGAATAGCACCTTCTTGCACTTTCTTCTTCATACGCATCAGCTCTATATCCGTAGCTTGAGCAGCTTTAACTTTATCGATTAAAGTCGGTTCTACTCGTATATTTGATATCATCATGTGGGTACTTGGAGCCTTCATCTCTATCTCCATCCTTTGCAAGTCATACAAAATGGGCCTTTGTGTTAACAACATTGCACTCGTACCCGCATATGATCTTCTACTCAATGCGTCAGCTACTACGTTTGCTTTTCCAGGATGATATTGGATGGTATGATCGTAATCTTTCAACAGCTCGAGCCAACGTCGCTGCCGCATGTTGAGTTCCTTTTGGGTGAAGAAATATTTGAGGCTTTTATGATCTGTATAGATCTCCACTTTCTCCCCATACAGGTAGTGTCTCCAGATCTTCAACGCAAAAACGACTGCTGCCAACTCCAAATCATGAGTAGGATAATTCCTCTCATATTCTTTGAGTTGTCGTGAGGCATAGGCTATGACTTTCCCATGTTGCATGAGAACACATCCTAACCCTTTGCCTGAAGCATCGCTGTAGATAACAAATCCATCCGAACCAGATGGTATTGTCAGAACAGGTGCCGAAATGAGTCTCCTCTTGAGTTCTTGGAAACTCTTCTCGCATTCCTCACTCCATACGAATTTTGTATCTTTCCGAGTCAGCTGAGTTAACGGAGTAGCGATTCGAGAAAATCCTTCCACAAATCTCCGATAATAACCAGCTAAGCCCAGAAAGCTACGTACTTCGGTTACCGACTTCGGTTGCTCCCAACTTTGTATGGCTTCAATCTTCGCCGGGTCGACAGATACTCCATGTTTTGACACCACGTGCCCAAGGAATGCTACTTCCTCAAGCCAGAACTCGCATTTCTTCAGTTTGGCATATAGCTTGTTTTCACGAAGCCTTTGCAGTACCAGCTTCAAATGGCGCTCATGATCTTCACGGCTTTTGGAATAGATGAGGATGTCATCAATAAAGACAACAACGAACTGATCCAAATATTCTTTGAATACACGGTTCATCATATCCATGAAGGCAGCAGGAGCATTAGTCAATCCAAAAGACATTACTAAGAATTCATAATGCCCGTACCGAGTTCTGAAGGCAGTCTTTGGAATATCCTCAGTTTTAATCTTCAGCTGATGATATCCAGAACGAAGATCGATCTTTGAAAAGAATTGTGCTCCTTGCAACTGGTCAAACAGGTCATCAATGCGAGGTAGCGGATACCTATTCTTGATGGTGACATGGTTCAATTCTCGATAGTCAATACAAAGTCGCATACTCCCGTCTTTCTTCTTTACGAATAAAACAGGAGCACCCCAAGGAGACGTACTAGGACGAATAAAACCGATGTCCAACAACTCCTGTAGTTGGACTTTTAACTCCTGAAGTTCAATAGGAGCCATTCGATATGGGGTTTTAGAAATGGGCTTTGTACCGGGTTCAAGGTCAATAAAGAATTCAATTTCTCGTTCCGGGGGTAGACCGGGAAGTTCTTCAGGAAATACATCGGGAAATTCTCTAACAATAGAAATATTATTCAAATCTGACTTGTCTTTGTTCAAATCCATAACATGGGCTAAGAAAGCTTGACATCCGTTTTTCAATAAACGAATAGCTTTGTGGCTTGATATGACAGTGACTGATTTTAGTGGTTTAGTAGTTTGAATTCGTATGACAGGTTGGTTAGGAATATGAAAACTAACAACCTTACGAAAACAATCAATTTTAGCATGATGAGTGGTTAACCAATCAATTCCTAAAATCACATCAAAAGCAAGTATCTTTAAAGAGATAAGATCAACAGGTAATGTGATAGTGCCAACTTGGATCATGCAAGATTTATAAACTGTAGATGTAACGAAGGTTTCACCCAACGGAGTTTCAACAGATAAGTTAAAGTCCAATTTCTCCGGAGTCAAGTTTAAACGTTGAGCACAAGCAGGAGAGATAAAAGAATGGGTAGAACCGGTATCTAGTAAAGTATAAACTTCGCAAGAATTCAAGATTAGCTTACCCGTGATCACCTCGTTCGGGTTTCTCGCGTTTTGGCCAGTCACGACAAACGCCCTTCCAGGAACCGCTGATTTCGACTTATCCGGGATAACTTTTGGAGTCACCATCCCCGCTGAACTTGGTTTTGCTACAGAACACTCTCGAGCTATATGACCTTCCTTTCCACAGTTATAACATACCTTGGATTGTTGTGGGCAGTTTGGGCTGATATGTCCCTCTTTCCCACATTTGTAACATACGACCGGTGGTCGTTCTCCTCCCCTAGAAACAGTTGATGTTTGTGCTGACGTCTTCACGTTATCATTGTTGTACCTTCTCTTCTTGAAATCTCCTCCCGACTCGCTCCTTCTATTATCACGACCACGATTACCACCAGAGTGGTTACCGCTTTTGTCCGAATATTTTCCTCCCTGCTGGTTTTCATTGCTTCGATGACTGCCGCCACCGGTATGACCCTGGTTGTGGTCCCTCGGTTGCACATACTCATTATCTCGCTCTAATAATTGAGCCCTGTTTACAACATCTGAATATAAAGAAAATTTATGAGAGATAAGATATTGCCGAATCTCGGGTTTTAGACCTCTCAGAAACATCCTTGTCATTCGTTCCTCATTTTCGACCAAATGAGGTGCAAACCTGGATAACTCTGCAAACTTCGCCTCGTACTGGGACACCGTCATGTTGTTTTGTTCCAGTCTAATAAACTCAACCTCCTTCATATGACGAATACTTTCAGGAAAGTACTTGTCATTGAACAGTTTTTGAAATGTTTCCCAGGACATGTTGAGTGCGTCAGGCTGGGTACGCTTCACAGACTCCCACCAGTAGTCTGCCTCACCGCGGAACATAAATGTGGCGAATGGAACCTTCTGTTCCTCCGTGCATCCCAAGACATCAAATATCTTGGTAATTTGCTTGACCCACGTTTCCGCCATGATCGGATCCGGCTTTCCCTTAAATTCTGGTGGTCCCAATTCTTTGAACTGCTTAGCTGTGACAAACCGCGCGTTGTTATCATTTCCACCCGTATTCTGCACACGAGTCTCCCTCGTCTGATTTTGCATGAACTGCAAAAAGCTCCTAAACATTCCATCATTCATCGTTTGCTCGGTAACGTTGTTTACAGGAGGAATATTGCCTTCCTGTTGCACGTTCCCCTGGGTAGTGATCAAAGGTGTCTCCACGGTCTGATTTACTCCATTATTAACGTTCTCAGCTGCCATTCTTAAATACTGCCATAAAACAAGGGTTAATAGTCATGTCATATATTATCCCTATACTCTGACCGACCAAATAAACACCAAATAAACTTAGTCAGGTCATACTAGCGAAGGAATTCCCCGTCTCTCCCCTCCTAGTTCTTGTCTCACATCTCAGCCAGGGATCATATCCCTAAGCTCTGATACCAACTGTGACGCCCCCAAAATAGGTATACAACACCCATTCTGAGTCGCCAAATACATGGTACAGAAAGCAAACTACAACTTCAATAATACAATTGTCGTGCAAAATACGACAACACATACTGTGAGTTTAAATACAAATATTGTCTTCTAGACAATATCCACACTCAAATAAATCCTCATTACAATTATTCAAACACTATTTTACAGAAATAGTGAGGACTGCTAAAACATCTTTCTAGAACCATCACTCCATACCCCGACTAGATCCTGCTATGTTCTCACCTCCTGAGAAGAAAAATGGAACAAAAAGGAAAAGGGTGAGCTCAACTAGCCCAGTAAAGAATATTATGACTAAGATAATATACAACAAATTATCGTTAGTCTTCAACAGGGAAAAATCTGATAAAATATAATCGACAACAAGTTTTAGATCAACAACTGCAGCGGAAACAGCAAACCATTAGAAGAGTCAAGTAGAGAAAGAATTCTACTATCTTCTAAGATTTAAAAGTCCATCATCAATATTTTATCCCTGTAACATCAATTAATAATCATCTTTATCCAAATATTCATCTTTGCACTACAGGCCAAAGATATTCATTTGTATCACCAGTCGGTCATGTTCATCTCAACACCTGTTCATCTTTGCACTACAGGCCAAAGATATTCATCAAGTAATCATACATCTTTGCACTACAGGCCAAAGATATTCAGTAATATCATCATTTAGGACTGAGGATGATGAAAAATATCTTAAAGAGAACGAATCCAATGAGACAGAAGGACAAATAGTAGGGATTCGTATAACAGTTTATCCAAGATCAATAATACTTCATAATAATCAATTGTGAAGCAGAATTCAAAAATAAAGATCAAAACATGGATACAATCAAAGATAGTAACCATAATAGACATCTTGGACAAAAAGGGAAAATTTTATTTTTCGGTGAATAGTGCCGTATTCGTGAATAGTGCCGTATACGTGAATAGTAACCCCCGACACAAAAAGTTCCAAATTTGATAAAAACTCATATCAATATTTCAGCATAATGATATTGAAGAAAATAATATCATTTAAGAAGAAAATAATATCCCTTACCTCAAAATATCAGTACTTCTGGTCGGAATACCGGTATAAGGCTGAAAGAAACTTGCTCTGATGAATAGAAACTCTCAAAGTATCTAAATACTCACAAAATACACTCAATAATCTAGAGAGAGAAAGAGAGAAAACTTGTTTCTGGTGTGATTTTCAATTCTAACTTAGCCCTCTATTTATAGGAAAATTTTGGTAGGTTTGACCTGCAACCTGATGGCTTTACCTGCTACTATTCCCACCCACCACATTTGAAATATAATTCAGCACATTTCTTCACCAACCACAAGTGGGGCCCACCAATTCTAGAATTTTCCACCAAAATGATAAACTCCGAAAATTCAACAATTTCTGAACCAGTCATCTTGTAAAATTCGTAATAAATCATACGTTCATTTTTAACGGTTCAAAATTTGTGGACATATACTCAACTTATATATGTATAACATATCCAAAAATTACCACGATCCAACGGTCGGATTAAAAATTATAACCCCCGCAAAATATCTCAAAAACCCTGATTTTTAATACCTCCATTCCGACAAAAATACTGATAAAAACCTCAACATTAACTCCTTCATTTTTAACCACAAAAATATATCCCTCATTTATATCCACATAAAATAAATATTTTCTTATCATATGAATCAATAATTAATTATTCACAAATAATATTACAGAATCACATTTATGACAACCAGGCCGTTCCCAGGAAAGAGGGGGCTTTCCAATAAGGATTTCTCCTTACTGGCGCGCAATTAGATGACCAAACCTCTCCTTAGACAGAACTTTCTAGACATTGCCAATAATGTTATCTAATAATATTATTCAAATAATATGAATTATTGATCTGATAAATGAAAATACTGTGCAGCAACAATTATTGAAACAACAATAATATAAAATATCAACGCAGCAATTATTGAATCAATAAAATAAAATATTGAATAATAACTACTGTAACAATTATTGAGTAGTGCCTTCTTACGTAAGAATCAATAATTGGTGCAATACCGTGTGCTACTGTATTTTAACCACCGGGTATTCCAACAGTATTAACGGTAACAACAACTTATACTTGTCGTTTTCTTCATCCAATCGCTTTCCGTTATGGGGCCCACACAAGGCTACGTCGTCGTACGAATATTCCCCGACAGCAAGAATATTCCACGACCAACCGAATATTCACCGACCAAAAATAAATATTTTATAACCACTTGCTTATTTTGCAAAATTTGCACATTTCACCCATAACCAAAGTATTATATCAAATTAACCCCTTATTATTCACAATAATATTTAGAGAAAATTTGATTTTATTCATTAATAAGTTGGGGTCTTACAATATCTATCATAACCTAGACGCATGGTCTCCCATGTACGAAGGTTTCTTTGAGCACTTCCCAAATATTCTAATTTCTAAAATAATTTTTGACTATACCTTTATGTAAGGTGTCATTGTGAGGTGATGTCCACGGTTGGAACATGAGTCACATTTGGTATATATTTGTATCTAAACTCACAACATATGTGTTGTTGTATTTTGCACGATAATTGTTGTAATAATATTGTAGTTGTTTTCTGTACCATGTATTTGATGACTCAGAATGGGTTGGATGGAATAGACCTATTTTGGGGTTGTTACACTATAGGCCACATTTCTTATTCGGTCAAGAATCTCAAATGGACCAACAAATCGTGGATTGAGCTTTCCTCTCTTCCCAAATCTTGTAACTCCCTTCCATGGAGCAATACGTAACAGTACATGATCTCCAATATTAAATTTCACGTCCTTTCGATGAAGATCAGCATAACTCTTTTGTCGATCCTGTGCCGTTTGTATACGTTGTCGAATCGTTTGGATCTTCTCTGTAGTCATTCGTACCAACTCTGGTCCCAACAATGTTGATTCTCCCACCTTGTCCCAGCATACTGGAGAACGACACTTTCGTCCATACAATGCTTCAAATGGAGCCATGCCTATACTTGCTTGATAACTGTTGTTGTAGGAGAATTCCACCAGTGGTAGGTACTTATCCCAACTCCCTTTGAAATCTAGGACACATAGTCTTAATAGATCTTCAAGAGTTTGAATAGTCCTCTCTGATTGTCCGTCCGTTTGAGGATGGTATGCCGAACTGAATCGTAAATCCGTGCCCATAGCTTTCTGCAAGCTAACCCAAAATCGTGAAGTGAATCTTGGGTCACGATCCGAAACTATGGATACTGGCATGCCATGCAATCTCACAATCTCATTCACGTACATACGAGCAAGACGTTCAAGGGAATAAGTCTCACGTATCAGCAAGAAATGGGCAGACTTAGTTAATCTATCAACAATAACCCAAATCGCATCTATGCCTTGAGAAACTTTGGGAAGACCTGTAACGAAATCCATAGTAATGTGTTCCCACTTCCATTCTGGAATCTCAAGTGGTTGAAATGGACCTTTTGAAACTTGATGCTCCGCTTTTACACGTTGACAAGTTAAGCACCTGGAGATTAACTCTGCGATCTCTCTCTTCATATTGTTCCACCAAAATGTATGTCGAATATCATGATACATTTTGGTACTCCCAGGATGGATTGCAAACGGGGTGTTGGGTGCCTCCATCATGATTCTATGCTTCAAGTCAGAATCGTTAGGAACACAAAGTCTAGAGTTGAATCTAAGTATTCCTTCTTCATCGATTCTCGCTTCTGGAATAGCTCTTTCTTGCACTTTCTTCTTCATACGTATCAGCCCCAGGTCCGTAGCTTGAGCAGCTTTATCTTTATCGATTAAAGTCGGTTCTACTCGTTTATTTGCCATCTTCATGTGGGTCCCTCGAGTCTTTAACTCAATCTCCATCCTTTGTAAATCATACAAAATGGGCCTTTGCATTGACAATATTGCACTCGTACTCGCATATGATCTTCTACTCAATGCGTCAGCTACTACGTTCGCTTTTCCAGGATGATATTGAATAGTGTGATCGTAATCTTTCAATAGTTCAAGCCAACGTCGTTACCGCATGTTGAGTTCTTTTTGGGTGAAGAAATATTTGAGACTTTTATGGTCCGTATAAAACTCCACTTTCTCCCCATACAAGTAGTGTCTCCAAATTTTCAACGCGAATACGACTGCCGCCAACTCCAGATCATGAGTAGGATAATTCCTCTCATATTATTTGAGTTGTCGCGAGGCATAGGCTATGACTTTCCCATATTGCATGAGAACACATCCTAACCCTTTGCCTGAAGCATCGCTGTAGATTTCAAATCCATCCGTACCAGATAGTATTGCCAGAACAGGTGCCGAAATGAGTCTCCTCTTGAGCTCTTGGAAACTCTTCTCGCATTCCTCGCTCCATACGAATTTGGTATCTTTCCGAGTCAACTGAGTTAACGGAGTAGCGATTCGAGAAAATTCTTCCACGAATCTCCGATAATAACCAGCTAAGCCCAGAAAGTTAAGTACTTCGGTCACCGACTTTGGTTGCTCCCAACTTTGTATGGCTTCAATCTTCGTCGGGTCAACAGATACTCCATATTTTGACACCACGTGCCCAAGGAATGCTACTTCCTTAAGCCAGAACTCACATTTCTTCAGCTTGGCATAAAGCTTGTTTTCACGAAGCCTTTCAAGTATCATCTTCAAATGGTGCTCATGATCTTCACGACTTTTGGAATAGATGAGGATGTCATCAATAAAGATAACAACGAACTGATCCAAATATTCCTTGAATACTCTGTTCATCATATCCATGAAAGCAGCTGGAGCATTAGTCAATCTGAAAGACATGACTAAGAATTCATAATGCCCGTACCGAGTTCTGAAAGCAGTCTTTGGAATATCCTCAGTTTTAATCTTCAGCTGATGATATCCAGAACGAAGGTCGATCTTTGAAAAGAATTGTGCTCCTTGCAACTGGTCGAACAGGTCATCAATGCGAGGTAACGGATACCTATTTTTGATGGTGACATGGTTCAATTCTCGGTATTCAATACAAAATCGCATACTCTCGTCTTTCTTCTTTACGAATAAAACAGGAGCACCCCAAGGAGATGTACTAGGACGAATGAAACCGATGTCTAATAACTCCTGTAGTTGGACTTTTAACTCCTGAAGTTCAATAGGAGCCATTCGATATGGGATTTTAGAAATGGGTTTTGTACCCGGTTCAAGGTCAATAAAGAATTCAACATCACGTTCTGGGGGTAGACCGGGAAGTTCTTCTGGAAATACATCAGGAAATTCTCTAACAATAAAAATATTATTCAAATCTGACTTGTCTTTGTTCAAATCCATAACATGGGCTAAGAAAGCTTGACATCTATTTTTTAATAAACGAATAGCTTTGTGGCTTGATATGACAGTGACTGATTTTAGTGGTTTAGTAGTTTGAATTCGTATGACAGGTTGGCTAGGAATATGAAAACTAACAACCTTACGAAAATAATCAATTTTAGCATGATGAGTGGTTAACCAATCAATTCCTAAAATCACATCAAAAGCAAGTATTTTTAAAGAGATAAGATCAACAGGTAATGTGATATTGCCAACTTGGATCATGCAAGATTTATAAACTGTAGATGTAATGAAGGTTTCACCCAACGGAGTTTCAACAGATAAGTCAAAGTCCAATTTCTCCGGAGTCAAGTTTAAACGTTGAGCACAAACAGGAGAGATAAAAGAATGGGTAGAACCGATATCTAGTAAGGTATAAACTTCGCAAGAGTTTATGATAAGCTTACCCGTGATCACCTCGTTTGGGTTCCTCGCGTTTTGTGCCGTCACGAAAAATAGCCTTCCAGGAACCACCGACTTTGACTTGTCCGGGACAGCCTTTGGAGTCACCATCCCCGTTGAACTTGGTTTTGCTGCAGAACAATCTCGAGCTATGTGGCCTTCCTTTCCACAGTTGTAACATACCTTGGATTGTTGTGGACAATTTGGGCTGATATATCCCTCTTTCCTGCATTTGTAACAAACGATCGGTGCTCGTTCTCCTCCCCTAGAAATAGTTGATGTTTGTGCTGACGTCTTCACGTTATCATTGTTGTACCTTCTCTTTTTGAAATCTCCTCCCGACTCGTTCCTTCTATTACCACGGCCACGATTACCACCAGAGTGGTTACCGCTTTTGTCCGAATGTTTTCCTCCCTGCTGGTTTTCATTGCTCTAATGACTGCCGCCACCGGTATGAACCTGGTTGTGGTCCCTTGGTTGAACATACTTATTATCTCGCTCTAATAATTGAGCCCTGTTTACAACATCTGAATATAAAGAAAATTTATGAGAGATAAGATATTGCCGAATCTCGGGCTTTAGACCTCTCAGAAGCATCCTCGTCATTCGTTCCTCATTCTCGACCAAATGAGGTGCAAACCTGGATAACTCTGCAAACTTCGCCTCGTACTGGGACACCGTCATGTTGTTTTGTTCTAGTCTGATGAATTCCACCTCCTACATATGACGAATACTTTCAGGAAAGTACTTGTCATTAAATAGTTTCTGAAACGTTTCCCAAGACATGCTGAGTGCGGCCGGCTGGGTACGCTTCATAGACTCCCACCAGTAGTCTGCCTCACCGCGGAACATAAAGGTGGTGAATGGAACCTTCTGTTCCTCCGTGCATCCCAAGACATCGAATATCTTGGTAATTTGTTTAACCCACGTTTCCGCCATAATCGGATCCGGCTTTCCCTTAAATTCTGGTGGTCCCAACTCCTTGAACTGCTTGGCTGTGACAAGCCGCGCATTGCTAGCATTTCCATACGTATTTTGTGCATGAGTCTCCCTCGTCTGGTTTTGCATGAACTGCAAAAAGCTCCTAAACATTCCATCGTTCATCGTTTGCACGATAGTGTTGTTTACAGGAGGAATATTGCCTTCCTGTTGCACGTTCTCCTGGTTTGTGACTAAAGGTTGTTCCACAGTTTCATATACTCCATTGTTAACGTTCTCAACAGCCATTCTTAAATACTGCCATAAAACAAGGGTTAATTAAACAATTAACGATGAGTATGAAATATGCTATATTTTTATTCCTTAATACTTAATCTTTTGTATTTATTTTGTGCCTAAATAAACTCATTATTCTAATATTTTTATTTTAGGTACAATTGAAGGGGTTTCATGATTTTGAAAATAAATTGGAGGAGGTTTACGGGATTCCTAGCAAATCAAGGATTCAACAATTAGTATCATAAATGGATTTGAATTCACACGGCAATGAGTTTAAGCACATGGCAATTGTGAAATTTATTTCCAATTTCAATTCTAAATTTTGGATTCTAGAAGATTAATTTTTACAATTCTATTGTAATTAGGATTTCTTTTAGACTAAGATTTATTTCCAAATTGAATTCTATTTCTTTATAGAAATTAGGGTAATTTGTAATTCCTTTTAGGGTTTGAATTTCTACTTCCTATAGGATTTAGGACTTTGTCTAGCACTATAAATAGAGGACGAGAGTCAGGATTTTATTCATTCAATAATCAACTATCATCTATTGGAGTGCAGACTCAAGAGCATGTCAGGCTAGTTCTTTTTATTCAGTTCTAAAGGGAGGTGAATCCTTGTTACAAGTAATTGATTAATTGAGTATTATTATTTATTTCTTCTTGTGTGAAATTTCTTCTGATAATCTGTTTTCATTGATTGCATGTTAATTGATTTAATTAATTTAATATGGCCAATTGAATTAGTTTGATCATTATCATATGTTAGATTAAGATTGGTATTACGTGTAATGGATATCTGTCTTTATCATAAGTAGCAACTTAGTAATAATAATTGTGGACAAGCTTTTGTTTATTACTAAGATTATCAGAAAACAAGTTAAACAAATCGAGCTTATGTGTTTATTGCTTGGATTAGCCTAATTCTCTATTTCTTAATGCTTCTATCATATTAAATCTAGAGAGCTTGTTCTAGGTTGTATGCTAGTTAGAATCTGGTGGAGAGCTTGTTTCATACAGTGATAATCTACGGAGAGTTTCGGATAGCAGAGCTTATTGTTATCTAGGGCTAATAGTTTCATTGAAGAAAAAATAATAATAACTTGATTAATTGATTATTGTACTTGGTGAAACTGAACTGCAAAACTGAAGTTTTTACATATTTGGTTAATTTCATCGTTAATTCTTGTTCTCTTAGTTTAAAAATAATTTTCAAAAACCCACATCTTTATTTTCTGTTTAAATAGTAGAATAATTCTAAAATAACTTTACTCTCTGTGGGATCGATCCTTACTTGCTACTGTGCTAATTATTATAAATTGTGAAGTGAAAGTGAGGTTAATTTAGGAGTATCAACGACAGCTCCCAAATTTTGGCGCCGCTGCCGGGGAGTAATTTGGCGTTTTATTTTTATTCTATTATTTGTTTTGTTCCTGTTTTATGACTCGATCTTCTCAGGCTACTATATTAGATTTTGATCCAGAGATTGAGAAAACTGCAAGGAGGCTAAAGAAGGAAAAACTTAAAGTTCAACAGTCTTCTGCAGATATAGACGAGGCTTCTGCATCATCACCAGGCCTCAACTTAGCTTTGGAATTATTATCCAACGAATCCGACAAAGAAGAAGAGATGGCGATTCCAAACAACAATAGAACTCTCAGGGAGTTGACAACTCCAAATTTAAATCAACAACCTTTGTGCATTGAATATCCTAATTTAGATGCTGCATTTGAACTTAAATCCGGACTAATCCATTTATTGCCTACTTTTCGTGGTCTTACAGGTGAGGACCCCTACAAACATCTGAAGGAATTTCATGTGGTGTGCTCCACTATGAAACCACACGGAATCACCGAAGAACAAATCAAGCTGAGAGCATTCCCATTCTCCCTAGCAGATTTGGCAAAGGATTGGTTGTATTACCTACCCTCAGGTTCAATCCAGTCTTGGAATGACATGAAGCAGTTGTTCTTGGAGAGATACTTTCCAGCCTCAAGAGTAGCCAACATAAGGAAGGAGATCTGTGGGATTAGACAATTCAGTGGGGAGACACTATACGAGTATTGGGAAAGATTCAAAAAGCTTTGTTCCAGCTGTCCACCGCATCAACTAGATGAACAACACCTGATCCAGTATTTCTACGAAGGGTTGGTACCGATGGATAGAAGCATGATCGATGCAGCTAGCGGAGGAGCACTAGTTGACAAGACCCCAGAGGCTGCAAGGACTTTAATTGCAAACATGGCAGCAAACTCGCAACAATATGGCACTAGAACAAATCATGCACCAGTAAGGGTAAGCGAGGTAAGCACTTGTGATTATGGTCAAAAAATTTCTGAATTAACTGCTATGGTTAGACAATTAGCTACAGGTCAACTGCCAATTGCAAAGGTTTGTGGCATCTGTCTACAACCAAATCATAATACAGATGAATGCCCGACATTACAAGATGATGAGGCTGTGCAACAAGCTAATGCAATGGAAAATTATCAGTCACAACCTCAGAAAAAGTATGATCCGTACTCAAACACGTATAACCCAGGATGGAGGGATCATCCAAATCTGAGTTATGGGAGTAAGCAAGCAGCACCACCTGCATTTCCACCTAGGCAGCAGGGCTTCCAACCAGCCCAACCTCAATATCAATCGAAAGAAGCAGTCCCTGCACCTACTGGAACATCATTGGAGGATATGTTCAAAGCATTCATGGGACAGATACAACAATTCATGGGACAAACACAACAGTTCATGAATCAGACACAGCAGTTCCAGCAAGAGACAAAAACTTCGGTTCAAGATTTGAGGAACCAAGTAGGACAACTGGCTACAACTGTGGGGATATTGGAATCCAGAGGCTCAGGAAAATTACCATCTCAAACAATAGTCAACCCAAGGGAGAATGCAAGTGCCATAACTTTACGGAATGAAACACAGTTGGATACACCACCGACCCCCGTAGAGTTTGAAGAGGAACCAGCTAAGGAGGAAACAGAAAAATCCAAGGTACAACCTAACCCTCCTAATCAGCTTAAAAACATTCCTCTTCCCTTTCCTCCAAGAAATTCTAAAACCTCAAAGAGAGATGAAAAAGAAAAAGAAATTTTGGAAACTTTTAGAAAAGTAGAAGTGAACATCCCTCTCCTTGATGCAATTAAACAAGTGCCACGGTATGCTAAATTTTTAAAAGAATTATGCACTAATAAAAGAAAATTGCAAAACGATGAAAGAGTTACAGTCGGAGAAAATGTATCTGCTGTTCTTCAAAGAAAAATGCCTCCTAAATGTAAAGATCCAGGAATGTTCACAATCCCATGCAAAATAGGAAACATCAGATTTGAAAAAGCCATGCTAGATTTAGGAGCTTCAATTAATGTTATGCCTTTATCTGTTTATGATTCCTTAAATCTAGGCCCTTTGAAAAATACTGGTGTGATTATACAATTGGCAGATCGTACTAACACTTACCCCTGAGGGGTAATTGAAGATGTCTTAGTGCAGGTGAACAAACAAATCTTTCCTGCAGATTTTTACATTGTGGAAATAGAAGATGATACATCACCAAACCCTTCCCACATCTTGTTAGGAAGACCCTTCCTGAAAACAGCAAAAACCATGATCGATGTGCATAATGGGACCCTGACTATGGAGTTTGATGGCGAGAAGATTCAGTTTAATATCTATGACGCCATGAGGTACCCTAGTGATATAGGACAGGTTTTTGCTATCGACGTGAGAGACTCCTTGGTGCATAGAGTTTTTAAACAACTACATAGGGACAGTTTGGAGATTGCAATCACCAATAATTTGGACATGGACAGGGAAGATGAGATTGAGCAAACCCAGGAATTGAAGGAGAATGTAGCTGCATTACATTCATTGCCAAAATTTTCTAATAATTCAACAGTATATTCTATTCAATTTTTTGTTTCTCATCAAAAGTTATTACCTTCTGTTGTACAAGCCCCAACTCTAGAATTGAAACAATTACCTGCTCATTTGAAATATGCATATTTGGGGACTAATGACACTTTGCCTGTAATTATTGCTAGTAATCTAACCAAGGTGCAGGAAAAAAAATTGCTGAGATTCCTAAGGGACCATGTTACAGTTTTTGGATGGACAATAGCAGATATAAAGGGTATTAGTCCTGCCATGTGCATGCATCGGATATTGTTAGAGGATGGAGCTAAACCTATAAGAGATGCGCAAAGGAGATTGAATCCACCAATGATGGAGGTGGTGAAAAAAGAAGTGCTCAAACTGCTTGATGCCAGTATCATCTATCCCATCTCCGATAGTCAATGGGTGAGTCCAGTGCAGGTAGTCCCAAAGAAATCTGGAATCACCGTTGTCAAGAATGATGACAATGAGTTGGTGCCCACACGAATGCAAACAGGGTGGAGAGTGTGTATAGATTATAGAAAATTGAATGCTGTAACAAGAAAAGATCACTTTCCTCTCCCTTTTATTGATCAAATGTTGGAAAGATTAGCTGGGCACACTTATTATTGTTTTCTAGATGGTTTTTCAGGATAAAACCAGATTGTGATTGCACCTGAGGACCAAGAGAAGACCACATTCACATGTCCCTTTGGTACTTTTGCCTATCGACGGATGTCTTTTGGACTGTGTAATGCCCCAGGTACTTTTCAGCGATGCATGGTAAGCATTTTTTCGGACCTTTTAGAAGAATGCATCGAGGTTTTTATGGATGATTTCACAATTCATGGTGATTCTTTGGATGCATGCTTAGATAATTTAAATCGTGTTATAGATAGATGCATGGAAACTAATCTTGTTTTAAATTGGGAAAAATGTCATTTCATGGTTGAACAGGGAATAGTACTTGGTCATGTTGTGTCATCTAAAGGTCTTAAAGTTGATAAAGCTAAAATAGATGTTATATCTGCTTTGCCTTACCCCGTTAGCGTGCAGGAGATTCGCTCTTTTCTTGGTCATGCAGGATTTTATCGAAGATTTATCAAGGATTTCTCGAAGATTGCATTACCCTTATGTAAGTTGCTGCAAAAAGATGTGGACTTTCAGTTTGATGATGAATGCAAAGAGGCTTTTGACACTTTAAAGAAATTATTAACTTCTGCTCCTGTCATTCAACCGCCAAATTGGAAATTGCCATTTGAGATCATGTGTGATGCAAGCAACTATGCAGTGGGGGCTGTTTTGGGACAAAGGATTGACAAAGCTGTTCATACCATATACTATGCTTCGAGGACTTTGAATGAGGCTTAAATAAACTATTCCACAATTGAAAAAGAACTTTTATCTGTGGTTTTTGCTTTAGATAAATTTCGATCATATTTGCTTGGTACTAAAATTGTAGTTTATTCTGACCATGCTGCTCTCAGGTATTTGCTCACCAAGAAGGATTCTAAACCAAGGATTATTCGATGAATTCTACTCTTACAAGAATTCGACTTAGAGATCAAGGATAAGAAAGGTGCGGATAACTTAGTAGCGGATCACTTGAGTAGGCTATTGAGAGACAAGGAGGAGCTACCGTTACATGATTCTTTCCCTAATGAGCAGTTACTTTCCATCCATACTGAGAGTCCCTGGTATGCAGATACGGTGAATTATTTGGTAAGTGCATATTTTCCTAAAGAATTTTCCAAATCCCAAAAGGAAAAGTTAAAAAGTGATGCTAAACACTATATTTGGGATGATCCATACTTATGAAAATTTTGTGCGGACCAGATAGTCAGACGATGTGTGCCTAACAATGAATTTCAATCTATTCTTTCTTTTTGTCATTCTTATGCTTGTGGAGGACATTTTGGGCCAAAAAGAACTGCTAATAAAGTTTTGGAAAGTGGTTTTTATTGGCCATCGCTTTTTAAAGATTCCTATCTGTTTTGTAAAACATGTGTTAATTGCCAAAGGACAGGGAATATTTCTCAACGAAATCAAATGCCCCAAACTCCTATTTTAGTTGTTGAAATTTTTGATGTTTGGGGTATAGATTTTATGGGACCTTTTCCTTCATCCTTTGGGAATTTATATATTCTTTTGGCTGTTGATTATGTCTCAAAATGGGTGGAAGCTAAATCCACTAGGACTGATGATTCTAAAGTTGTTGCAGATTTTGTTAGGACTAACATATTTGTCAGGTTTGGAACACCACGAGCCATCATTAGTGATCGCAGAACCCACTTTTGCAATAGAGTGTTAGCGGCTTTGTTCAAGAAATACAATGTTCTACACAAGGTTTCTACATCCTACCATCCGCAGAGTAATGGTCAAGCTGAGGTGTCTAACCGAGAGATCAAATCCATTTTAGAGAAGGTAGTCAACCCAAGCAGAAAGGATTGGAGTCTGAGATTAGATGATGCACTTTGGGCCTATAGAACTGCGTACAAAACACCTATTGGGATGTCACCATACAGGATTGTGTTTGAAAAACCATGCCACTTACCTGTTGAGTTGGAGCATAGGGCTTTTTGGGCAATCAAGCAGTGCAACATGAGTTTGGAGGTAACTGGCGTACACAGGAAATTGCAATTACAAGAGTTAGAAGAATTGAGGAATGAAGCCTATGAAAGTTCGAAGATTTACAAGGAAAAGACCAAAGCTTTTCATGATAAGCAGATTGTGCGAAAAACCTTTATTGTGGGACAAAAAGTTTTGCTATATCATTCTCGGCTTAAGTTATTTCCAGGTAAATTGAGATCTAGATGGGTTGGTCCTTTTGTTATCACTAATGCGTTTCCTTATGGTGCAGTTGAGATTCAAAGTCCTTGTACGAACAAGATCCTTAAGGTGAATGGATATAGATTAAAGCCTTTCTATGAGGGGCATCGGGTGGAAAATATTGAGATGGTGGAGCTACACGATCCAATCTATGAAAGCTGAGAAGAGAGGCATGACGTCGAGCCAAAGACGTTAAACACGGGCAGCTGCTTAGGAGGCAACCCAAGATCTCAGATTTGATTTTTCTATCCCTTTACCTTTTAATTTTTTATTATTACTATTATTATTGCATGTTCGCTAGTAGTATTTTCTTCGTTGCATGATTTTCTTACATTGGGGACAATGTAAGGTTTGAGTGTGGGGGGGGGGGAGATTTAGGTTTTATTTTATATAGGAATACTAATCCAATTTTGATGGGAAATTGAAAAAAAAAAATTCTAAAAATTTGGGTTCCATGGTTCTATTTGCCTATGTGTTCGAAGGTTAAAGTCAAAGATTAAAAATTAATGCTAAAATTCAGAATCTGTTTGATGCTTAATTTGTTAATGAATGATGACAACTAAGCCATGATCCATAGTAATTGATTTCAATTGAATTTGTGATACATAAGTACTTGAATATGAGAATCATGTTTATTTGGCTAAGTTATTTGTGGAGTTGTCTATGTGCACTGATTTCATGACTTAGAACTGTTTAACTTGCTTATGTTGTGCAGAACCATGTGAAAAAAAATGATGAATGAAAAAAAAAGAAAATTGAAAATCTGCTTCAATGTCTATTGTGCGAAATAACTGGGTATCTAAGCCTCGGTATTCACGCTGAAAAGTGCGATGGATAAAAGCAGCTTGACGAGTCGACTTTTGTGGCCTTTGTTACTTGAATAAGTAAGCCCTTAGGGGTGTCTCTACACCTAGCGCCCTAAGATCATCTGGTTTGGGAGTCGTTGGTGGAAAGTTCGCTAATGGGTAACTCTGAAAAGCCTAAGAAAAGGAGACACTGCACATGTCAAGAAAAAAAAAATATACGAAAAAAGTATACGAGAAAAGCATGAAAATACATTCATCTGTGCTAAAAAGAAGGTTCTATGAAAAAACTTAAAAAGCAAGAAAAATTTGTTCTTGGTTGCGAGTCAATGTGCACGGTTTTTGCTCCATGGTAACTAAGTTAAGTAAATGATAATTTTGGGAAAGTTACTTATGTGGCTACATTTTGATTTAATGAAATTCATTGGTGAAATGGTAAGATTGGAAATTGTGAGTTGATTGATAAGACATTGATTAGATTTTTGCAAATTTAGTGTTGAAAATCATGATTTGTACCTTGAAATCTTATGACATTATGGTTTAATAGAATTTTTCTAGAAATCAAATTTTTGGTTTACACGAGGACGTGTAAAAAGATAAGTGTGGGAGAATTTGATGAGTATGAAATATGCTATATTTTTATTCCTTAATACTTAATCTTTTGTATTTATTTTGTGTCTAAATAAACTCATTATTCTTATATTTTTATTTTAGGTACAATTGAAGGGGTTTCATGATTTTGAAAATAAATTGGAGGAGGTTTACGGGATTCCTAGCAAATCAAGGATTCAACAATTAGTATCATAAATGGATTTGAATTCACACGGCAATGAGTTTAAGCACATGGCAATTGTGGAATTTATTTCCAATTTCAATTCTGAATTTTGGATTCTAGAAGATTAATTTTTACAATTCTATTGTAATTAGGATTTCTTTTAGACTAAGATTTATTTCCAAATTGAATTCTATTTCTTTATAGAAATTAGGGTAGTTTGTAATTCCTTTTAGGGTTTGAATTTCTACTTCCTATAGGATTTAGGACTTTGTCTAGCACTATAAATAGAGGATGAGAGTCAGGGTTTTATTCATTCAATAATCAACTATCATCTATTGGAGTGCAGACTCAAGAGCATGTCAGGCTAGTTCTTTTTATTCAGTTCTAAAGGGAGGTGAATCCTTGTTACAAGTAATTGATTAATTGAGTATTATTATTTATTTCTTCTTGTGTGAAATTTCTTCTGATAATCTGTTTTCATTGATTGCATGTTAATTGATTTAATTAATTTAATATGGCCAATTGAATTAGTTTGATCATTATCATATGTTAGATTAAGATTGGTATTACGTGTAATTGATATCTGTCTTTATCATAAGTAGCAACTTAGTAATAATAATTGTGGACAAGCTTTTGTTTATTACTAAGATTATCAGAAAACAAGATAAACAAATCGAGCTTATGTGTTTGTTGCTTGGATTAGCCTAATTCTCTATTTCTTAATTGTGACGCCCCCAAAATTAGGTATACATCACCCATCTTGGGTCGTCAGATACATAGTACAGAATACAAATACAACTTACTAATACAACTGTCGTATACAATACGACAAAACATAAACTGTGAGTTTGAATACAAATATTATCTTCTAGAGAGTATTCATACTCAAAAGGAGTCCTCATTACATTTATTAACACACTATTACATAGAATAGTGAGGACTACTAACTAATACTATCATTCGAACCATCACTCCGTTCCCCGACTTGCCCCAGCTACGTTCTCATTTCCTGAAGAGAACAGTGAAAGAAAGGGTGAGCTCAACTAGCCCAGTAAGAAATATTATGACTAAGATAATGCAGAATAAATTATCATTAGCCTTCAACAATGTTAAACTGATAAAATATAATAGACATCAAGTTTAACTGCAGCGGAACAAGCAATCCATTAAAAGAGTCAAGTAGAAAATAAACTCTACTATCTTTTATGATTTAAAAGATTTTCCAACACTGTGATCGCTGGGACTCAGCTTAATAAAATAATCCACATCATCGAATCACCCCTGCACTACGGCCAAGGATATTCGTATATTCATTAATGGTCATGATCATGCCAACAACTGTCCATCAATGCACTACG
Source organism: Panax notoginseng (assembly GCA_016801055.1). Lineage (NCBI taxonomy): Eukaryota > Viridiplantae > Streptophyta > Magnoliopsida > Apiales > Araliaceae > Panax > Panax notoginseng. The sequence continues at coordinate 222,576,464 of CM029016.1, read as the reverse complement.
GGCCAATGAGGACTTTTACCACATCATTTGTAACATTACGGTCATGATTACACCGAATAATCCCTGGTCATAATCATACCAAGTCCATCTATGCACTACAGGCCACAGATGACTTTCAACATTTTATAAACATGAGGATGATGACAATGATATAAGAATTCAATAAAACAAGTTCAAGAATTAATTTATCCAGGAATTAACAACGTCCAAATTGTCAACATGATACTGCTTTGTGGAGTAAAATTCAAGAATGCTTAGAAGAATATTTTCTTGAAAAGATACTGGATGAAACGCAATTATCAAGGATATTCCACAAATTTCATGGAGTATAGAAGTCAAAACTTAACCAACTGAGTATAATAAAGAATGGAATAACAAAAGAAATCACCATGCATGCGATAGACCGCACAGACAGGTTATTCCAACAGAATAATAAATAATGGAACCAGGTCCGGCGTAAACGCACAGACAGGATATTCCGACAGAATAATAAATAATGGAACCAGGTCCGGCGAAAACGCACAGACAGGATGTTCCAACAGAATAATAACAAGACGGAACCAGGTCCGGTGTAAAATACACAGACAAGATGTTCCAACAGAATAGTAATAAAAACGGAACCAGGTCCGGTGTAAAACACACAGACAGGATGTTCCAACAGAATAATAATAAAAACGGAACCAGGTCCGGTGTAAAACACACAGACAGGATGTTCCAACAGAATAATAGAAGAATGTCACCAAGTATAGGGTAGATCCGCGTATACAAGTTATTCCAACAGAATAATAAGAAATGGAATAACAACAGTTCTCTTCATGAATAAGAAAGAATAACATCCTTTACCGTTTTAAAGACGAGCTGAAATAAGGAAGTAGTTAAGTAGCAGCTCTCTCTAGAGTTCAGTGAATTCGTAAGAAATAATGAAGGAATGAGCTGCTATTTATAGAAAAATAGAATGCATAGTAACTAATCCATGAACGGTCCAGATTGATTACTTTAATCTGACGGTCCATATTTAAAGAAAAATCTTTTAAATAAAATATAATATATTCTATTTATAGAATAACTTTAATAAAGTATTCTGTTTTATATAAAAAGATGTTTCTGTTTTATTACGTTAATAATACGAATAAAACAAAACGTCATTATCGCTAAATAATTCATATTATTAACTGACAATAATTGAATCAAACTGAGTGACTTTTCACATAAGCATTAATAATCAATACCGTGTGCTACTATGCAACCACACGTATTACTGTACTTTTACTACCGAGTAGTTCAACAGTAACAATGGTAAAATTTCCGCCGTTATTTTTAATAAAATATTTTTGTCGTTTTCTCAATCCGACAATAATTCCGTTGTGGGGTCCACTAATGATTGTTTCGTTGTACGAATATTCCCTGTTAAAATGAATATTCCCCGACCAATCGAATATTATATAACAACTTGCGTACTTTGCAAAATTTATAAATATTACTCACAACTATAACATTATATCAAATTAACTCCATAATATTCAAAAATGATATTTATAGAAAATTCATCTTTATTTATAAAAGTTGGGGTCTTACAACCTCCCCTTCTTATGAAATTTCGCCCTCGAAATTAGGGTACGTACCTGGTATGTCGAAGAGGTAAGGATACCTTGATTTCATTTCAGATTCTAACTCCCAAGTCATTTCCTCAACATCGTGGTTTCTCCACAAAACTTTGACTTGAGGTATAACCTTGGAGCGTAGAATATGTTCCTTCTTATCCAAGATTTGAACAGGAACTTCTTCATACGTCAAATCCTCCGCTATTTCGTCCGGTTCTAACTCAATAATGTGGTTCGGGTCTTCCACATATTTGCGTAACATGGATATGTGAAAAACGTTATGAACACGAGACATACTTGGCGGTAAAGCGAGTCTATAAGCCACAGTTCCTACTCGATCGAGGATTAAAAATGGACCGATGAATCGAGGATTGAGCTTTCCTCTCTTTCCAAATCTCGTAACTCCTTTCCATGGAGCAACACGTAAGAACACATGATCTCCTACATCAAATTCCACGTCCTTTCGATGAAGATCAGCATAACTCTTTTGTCGATCTTGTGAGGTTTTTATACGTTGTCGGATCGTTTGAATCTTTTCTGTAGTCATACGTACCAACTCCGGTCCCAACAACGTTGCTTCACCCACCTCATCCCAGCATACTGGAGAACGACATTTTCTTCCATACAATGCTTCGAATGGAGCCATGCCAATACTTGCTTGATAACTGTTGTTGTAGGAAAACTCCACCAATGGTAAGAACTTGTCCCAACTTCCCTTGAAGTCAAAGACACAGAGTCTTAATAGATCTTCAAGAGTTTGAATAGTCCTCTCTGATTGTCCGTCCGTCTGAGGATGATATGCTGAACTAAATCGTAAATCCGTGCCCATAGCTTTTTGTAAACTAACCCAAAATCGTGAAGTGAATCTTGGGTCTCGGTCAGAAACTATGGATACTGGCATACCATGCAGTCTTACAATCTCGTTTATGTACATACGAGCAAGACGTTCAAGTGTATAAGTTTCTCGTATCGGTAAGAAATGAGCAGACTTGGTCAATCTATCAACAATGACCCAAATCGCATCAATACCTTGAGAAACCCTAGGAAGACCGGTAACGAAATCCATGGTAATGTGCTCCCACTTCCATTCTGGAATTTCAAGTGGTTGCAATGGACCTTTTGGTACTTGATGCTCCGCTTTGACTCGTTGACAAGTTAGACACCTTGAGATAAACAACGCTATCTCTCTCTTCATATTGCTCCACCAAAATGTATGACGAAGATCATGATACATTTTGGTACTTCCAGGATGGATTGCAAACGGTGTGTTGTGCGCCTCCATCATGATTTCATACTTTAAATCAGGGTTGTTAGGAACACAAAGTCTGGAGTTGACTCGAAGTATTCCTTCTTCATCGATTCTTGCTTCCGGCATAGCACCTTCTTGCACTTTCTTCCTTATACGCATCAGCTCCAGGTCTGTAGCTTGAGCAGCTTTAACTTTATCGATTAAAGTTGGTTCTACTCGTATATTCGCCATCATCACATGGGTCCCTGGAGTCTTTAACTCTATCTCCATCCTTTGCAAATCACACAAAATGGGCCTTTGTGTTGACAATATCGCACTCGTACTTGCATATGATCTTCTACTCAATGCGTCAGCTACCACGTTCGCTTTTCCAGGATGGTATTGAATGGTATGATCATAATCTTTCAACAGTTCAAGCCAACGTCGTTGTCGCATGTTGAGTTCCTTTTGAGTGAAGAAATATTTGAGGCTTTTATGATCCGTAAAGATCTCCACCTTCTCCCCATACAAGTAATGCCTCCAAATTTTAAGTGCAAAGACAACAGCTGCCAACTCTAGATCATGAGTAGGATAATTCCTCTCATATTCCTTGAGTTGTCTTGATGCATAGGCTATGACTTTTCCATGTTGCATGAGAACGCATCCCAACCCTTTGCTCGAAGCATCACTGTAGATGACAAATCCCTCCGAGCCAGATGGTATTGTTAGAACAGGTGCTGAAATGAGTCTCCTCTTGAGTTCTTGAAAACTCTGCTCACATTCTTCGCTCCAACCGAACTTTGTATCTTTCCGAGTCAGCTGAGTTAATGGAGTAGCGATTCGAGAAAATCCTTCCACGAATCTCCGATAATAACCAGCTAAACCAAGAAAGCTACGTACCTCGGTCACTGATTTAGGTTGCTCCCAGCTTTGAATAGCTTCAATCTTTGCCGGGTCAACCGATATTCCACGACTTGATACTACGTGCCCAAGGAATGCTACCTCTTCCAGCCAGAACTCGCATTTCTTCAACTTGGCATAAAGTTTGTATTCACGAAGCTTTTGGAGTACCAGCCTCAAGTGTTGCTCATGATCTTCACGGCTTTTGGAATAAACAAGGATGTCATCGATAAAGACGACCACAAAGTGATCCAAATATTCCTTGAATACCCTGTTCATCATATCCATGAAGGCAGCAGGAGCATTAGTCAATCCAAAAGACATAACTAAGAATTCATAATGCCCATACCGAGTTCTGAAGGCAGTCTTTGGAATATCCTCAGTTCTAACCTTCAGCTGATGATATCCAGAACGAAGATCGATCTTTGAAAAGAATTGTGCTCCTTGCAACTGGTCAAACAGGTCATCAATACGTGGCAATGGGTACCTATTTTTGATGGTGACATGATTCAACTCCCGATAATCAATACAAAGTCGCATACTCCCATCTTTCTTCTTCACGAACAGAACAGGAGCACCCCAAGGAGAAGTACTAGGACGAATAAAACCAATGTCTAACAATTCCTGCAGTTGGGTCTTTAACTCCTGAAGTTCAATAGGAGCCATTCGATATGGGGCTTTGGAAATGGGTTTTGTACCGGGTTCAAGGTCGATACAAAATTTAATTTCACGCTCTGGGGGTAGGCCAGGAAGTTCTTCGGGAAATACGTCAGGAAATTTATTAACAACAGAAATATCATTCAAAGCTGACGTATTTTTGTTTAGATCTGTGACATGAGCTAAGAAAGCTTGACATCCGTTTTTCAATAAACGAATAGCTTTATGGCTTGAGATGACAGCGATTGATTTTAATGGTTTGGTTGCTTGAATTCGCATAATAGGTCGATTAGGAATATGAAAGCTAACAACCTTACGAAAATAATCAATTTTTGCATGATGAGTAGTTAACCAATCAATCCCTAGAATCACGTCAAATGCAAGTATTTTTAATGAAATAAGATCGACAGGTAATGTGTGGGTACCAACTTGAACCAAACAAGACTTATAAACCATGGATGTAATGAAGGTTTCTCCCAATGGGGTTTCAACTGCTAAGTCAAAGTCTAATTTTTTCGGAATCAAATTTAATCGATGAGCGCAAGTAGGAGAAATAAAAGAATGGGTAGAACCGGTATCAAATAAAGTATAGACTTCGTTAGAGTTTATGATAAGCTTACCCGTGATGACCTCATTCGGGTTCCTTGCTCTCTGGGAGTTCACAACAAACGCTCTCCCTTGCACAACCGGTTTTGTCTTTTCTGGGACGGCCTTTGGTGCCTCCATCCTAGCTGAATTTGTCTTCGGTAAACGACAAAATCGGGCTAAATGACCTTCTCTTCCACAATTATAACATGCTTTGGACGGCATCGCGCAGTTTGGACTGATGTGCCCCTCCCCTCCGCATTTGAAACATATGATAGGTGGTCGTTCTCCTTCCTTAACGACAGGTGCTGGTGCTGACGTCTTTCCATCATTGTTGAATCTCCTCTTCTTGAAATGCCTATTCTTATTATTTTGGCCCTGATTACCACCGAAGTGGTTACCATTTCTGGCCTGTTGATTCCCTCCACGCTTGTTGTCACCGCTTCGATGACTGCTTTCACTGGTATTATCATTTTGCCGGCTGCTCTCTTTTGGTTGCGTTGTCTCGTTATCACGCTCCACCAACTGAGCCCTATTTACAACATCTGAATACAAACACAGTTTATGAGAAACAAGGTGTTGATGTATCTCCGGCTTCAAACCTCTTAAAAACATCCGCGTCATTCTTTCTTCATTATCCACCAGGTGGGACGCAAATCGGGATAACTCTGCAAATTTTGCCTCGTACTGCGACACGGTTATATTATTCTGTTCTAATTTGATGAACTCCACCTCCTTCATGTGACGAATACTCTTGGGAAAGTATTTGTCGTTAAACAGCTCTTGGAACTTCTCCCAAGACATCTTCAGTGCGGCAGGTTGAGTACGCTTTATCGATTCCCACCAGTAATCTGCCTCTCCTCGCAACATAAAGGCGGCAAAGGGAACCTTTTGCTCCTCGGAGCAATCCAAGACATCAAATATCTTGGTGATCTGCTTTATCCATGTTTCAGCTACAAGTGGGTTGGGTTCTCCCTTAAACTCCGGTGGTCCCAGCTCCTTAAACTGTTTAGCGGTGACCGCCTGAGAGTTTCCAGTATTTCCACCTACGTTGTGGACAGGAGCCGCTTTCACCTATTGTTGCATGAATTGCATAAAGCCTCTGAATATTTGATCATTCATCATTTGGTCAGTGTTGTTGTTTGCATGGGGATTGTCACCTTCCTGATGCACATTATCCTGATTATTGATATGTGCTGAATCAACAGTCGCATGTGCTCCATTGCTATTCTCAACATTTTCATATGCCATTTTCAGATACTGCCACAAAATAAAAATTAATTGATATGTCATATATTATCCTTATATTATGACCGACCAATTAAATACCATGCAAATAAACTTAGGTAGGTCATACTAGCGAAGGAATTCCCTGTCTCTCCCCTCCTAGTTCTATTCTCACATCTTAGCCAGGGATCATATCCCTAAGCTCTGATACCAACTGTGACGCCCCCAAAATTAGGTATACATCACCCATCTTGGGTCGTCAGATACATAGTACAGAATACAAATACAACTTACTAATACAACTGTCGTGTACAATACGACAAAACATAAACTGTGAGTTTGAATACAAATATTATCTTCTAGAGAGTATTCATACTCAAAAGGAGTCCTCATTACATTTATTAACACACTATTACATAGAATAGTGAGGACTACTAACTAATACTATCATTCGAACCATCACTCCGTTCCCCGACTTGCCCCAACTACGTTCTCATTTCCTGAAGAGAACAGTGAAAGAAAGGGTGAGCTCAACTAGCCCAGTAAGAAATATTATGACTAAGATAATGCAGAATAAATTATCATTAGCCTTCAACAATGTTAAACTGATAAAATATAATAGACATCAAGTTTAACTGCAGCGGAACAAGCAATCCATTAAAAGAGTCAAGTAGAAAATAAACTCTACTATCTTTTATGATTTAAAAGATTTTCCAATACTGTGATCGCTGGGACTCAGCTTAATAAAATAATCCACATCATCGAATCACCCCTGCACTACGGCCAAGGATATTCGTATATTCATTAATGGTCATGATCATGCCAATAACTGTCCATCAATGCACTACGGGCGAATGAGGACTTTTACCACGTCATTTGTAACATTATGGTCATGATTACACCGAATAATCCCTGGTCATAATCATACCAAGTCCATCTATGCACTACAGGCCACAGATGACTTTCAACATTTTATAAACATGAGGATGATGACAATGATATAAGAATTCAGTAAAACAAGTTCAAGAATTAATTTATCCAGGAATTAACAACGTCCAAATTGTCAACATGATACTGTTTTGTGGAGTAAAATTCAAGAATGCTTAGAAGAATATTTTCTTGAAAAGATACTGGATGAAACGCAATTATCAAGGATATTCCACAAATTTCATGGAGTATAGAAGTCAAAACTTAACCAACTGAGTATAATAAAGAATGGAATAACAAAAGAAATCACCATGCATGCGATAGACCGCACAGACAGGTTATTCCAACAGAATAATAAATAATGGAACCAGGTCCGGCGTAAACGCACAGACAGGATATTCCGACAGAATAATAAATAATGGAACCAGGTCCGGCGTAAACGCACAGACAGGATATTCCGACAGAATAATAAATAATAGAACCAGGTCCGGTGTAAAACACACAGACAGGATGTTCCAACAGAATATTAACAAGACGGAACCAGGTCCGGTGTAAAATACACAGACAGGATGTTCCAACAGAATAGTAATAAAAACGGAACCAGGTCCGGTGTAAAACACACAGACAGGATGTTCCAACAGAATAATAGAAGAATGTCACCAAGTATAGGGTAGATCCGCGTATACAGGTTATTCCAACAGAATAATAAGAAATAGAATAACAATAGTTCTCTTCATGAATAAGAAAGAATAACACCCCTTACCGTTTTAAAGACGAGCTGAAATAAGGAAGTAGTTAAGTAGCAGAATACTCTTCTTCTCTCTCTCTATAGTTTCTCTCTATAGTTTCTCTCTCTAGAGTTTAGTAAATTCGTAAGAAGTAATGAAGGAATGAGCTGCTATTTATAGAAAAATAGAATGCATAGTAACTAATCTATGAACGGTCCAGATTGATTACTTTAATCTGACGGTCCATATTTAAAGAAAAATCTTTTAAATAAAATATAATATATTCTATTTATAGAATAACTTTAATAAAGTATTCTGTTTTATATAAAAAGATGTTTCTGTTTTATTACGTTAATAATACGAATAAAACAAAACGTCATTATCGCTAAATAATTCATATTATTAACTGACAATAATTGAATCAAACTGAGTGACTTCTCACATAAGCATTAATAATCAATACCGTGTGCTACTATGCAACCACACGTATTACTGTACTTTTACTACCGAGTAGTTCAACAGTAACAATGGTAAAATTTCCGCCGTTATTTTTAATAAAATATTTTTGTCGTTTTCTCAATTCGACAATAATTCCGTTGTGGGGTCCACCAATGATTGTGTCGTTGTACGAATATTCCCTGTTAAAACGAATATTCCCCGACCAATCGAATATTATATAACAACTTGCGTACTTTGCAAAATTTATAAATATTACCCACAACTATAACATTATATCAAATTAACTCCATAATATTCAAAAATGATATTTATAGAAAATTCATCTTTATTTATAAAAGTTGGGGTCTTACATTAATGCTTCTATCATATTAAATCTAGAGAGCTTGTTCTAGGTTGTATACTAGTTAGAATCTGGTGGAGAGCTTGTTTCATACAGTGATAATCTACGGAGAGTTTCGGATAGCAGAGCTTATTGTTATCTAGGGCTAATAGTTTCATTGAAGAAAAAATAATAATAACTTGATTAATTGATTATTGTACTTGGTGAAACTGAACTGCAGAACTGAAGTTTTTACATATTTGGTTAATTTCATCGTTAATTCTTGTTCTCTTAGTTTAAAAATAATTTTCAAAAACCCCCATCTTTATTTTCTGTTTAAATAGTAGAATAATTCTAAAACAACTTTACTCTCTGTGGGATCGATCCTTACTTGCTACTGTGCTAATTATTATAAATTGTGAAGTGAAAGTGAGGTTAATTTAGGAGTATCAACGACAGCTCCCAAAACATATCACATAATATCCCTATATTATAACCGACCAACAAATAAGCTTAGGTATGACACACTAGCGAAGGATTTACTCATCTCTCCCCTCCTAGTTCTATTCTCCGATTTCCGCTAGAGACCATATCCCTAAGCTCTGATACCAACTGTGACGCCCCCAAAATAGGTATACATCACCCATTCTGAGTCGCCAAATATATGGTACAGAAAGCAAACTACAACTTCAATAATACAATTGTCGTGCAAAATACGACAACACATACTGTGAGTTTAAATACAAATATTGTCTTCTAGACAATATCCACACTCAAATAAGTTCTCATTACAATTATTCAAACACTATTTTACAGAATTAGTGAGGTATGCTAAAACATCTTTCTAGAACCATCACTCCATACCCCGACTAGATCCTGCTATGTTCTCACCTCCTGATAAGAAAAATGGAATAAACAGGAAAAGGGTGAGCTCAACTAGCCCAGTAAAGAATATTATGACTAAGTTAATATGCAACAAATTATCATTAGTCTTCAATAGAAAAAAATATGATAGAATATAATAGACAACAAGTTTTAGATCAACAAATGCAGCGGAAACAGCAATCCATTAGAAGAGTCACGTAGAGAATGAATTCTACTATCTTCTAAGATTTAAAAATCCATCATCAATATTTTATCCCTGTAACAACAATTAATATACATCTTTAATCAAATATTCATCTTTGCACTACAAGCCAAATATATTCATTTGTATCACCAGTCGGTCATGTTCATCTCAACACCTGTTCATCTTTGCACTACGGGCCAAAGATATTCATCAGTTAATCATTCATCTTTGCACTATGGGTCAAAGATATTCAGTAATATCATCATTTAGGACTGAGGATGATGAAAAATATTTTAAAGAACGAATCCAGTGAGACAGAAGGACAAATATTAGGGATTCGAATTTCTGTTTATCCAAGTTTAATAATACTCCATAATAAACTATAGTGGAGTAAAATTCAAGAATGAAGATCAAAACACGAATTAAATTTCAAGAATAAGGGTCACAACAGATAATCGGGAAGGAAAGAAAAAAAATATTTTTTTTCTTTTTTGAACAGTACCCGTGAACAGTAACTGTGAACAGTACCCGTAAACAGTACCCGTGAACAGTAACTATGAACAGTACTCGTGAACAGTACCCGTGAACAGTACCCATGAACAGTAACTGTGAATAGTACCCGGTCATGAAAAGTTCCAAATTTGATAAAAAGTTCAGACCAATATTCCTATGAAATGATATTAGATAAAGCAAAATTTTTAATCATTTCAGGAATTATAGAAGCAAAAAAATAATATCCTTTACCTTTGTAGAAGCTGGATTTGAATGGAATATCGGATATTACTCTGAGAAAATCTTCCAGAAAAACTACGCTCAAAGTATTCTTATACTCAAGAAAATACTCACAATACTTTAGAATAAGAACTTCTGAATTTAGAAATGGTGTGTTGAGGAAGGAGGGTTACCCCTCTATTTATACTAAAATTCGGACGAAGGCAATTGCTTAATTTCTTTCCTGCCTAACCTTTTGCCTAACTTTCTCTTATTTCAATGGTTGGGGCCACATAATGACTTTGCAGACAATTCATTTCCAAACATCCTAACTCTTATTGGTTGAGGGCCCATGACATAGGAAATATGTAATGAGTTTGCAGGAGAAACAAATGAAATCAGTACATGGTTTTGAAAAGGAAGAAATGTAATACCCGATTTTTGAAAAACAAGGAGATCAAAGCCAAGCTTCTCACTTTTCAATGCTTAACATAGCAATTAATCACAATTGGTAAGGTCCACCCTTTGGAATAAATTTTGCAGATAACATCTTCCACCCACCATTTCAATGTTACAACAAAGTATTCAAATATTAACCACATGCGTATATATTATAATAATATTATTATTAAACAATTAATATAATATTATATATGAATGAATATTTTATGAGAGAAATAATTGTAATTCCACAGAAAATATGTTAAACTTTCAACAATTATTTCATACTAAAATTCCTTCATTTATATCCACATAAAATAAATATTTCCTTATCATATAAATCAATAATTAATTATTCACAAATAATATTACAGAATCACAATTATGACAACCAGGCCGTTCCCAGGAAAGAGGGGGCTTTCCAATAAGGATTTCTCCTTACTGGCGCGCAATTAGATGACCAAACCTCTCATTGACAGAACTTTCTAGACATTGCCAATAATGTTATCTAATAATATTATTCAAATAATATGAATTATTGATCTGATAATGAGAAATAATGTGCATTGACAATTATTGAAACAACAATAATATAAAATATCAACGCAGCAATTATTGAATCAATAAAATATTGAAAAGTAATTACTGTAACAATTATTGAGTAGTGCCTTCTTACGTACGAATCAATAATTCAACAATACTGTGCAATACCTTGTGCTACTGTGCAACCATGCGTATTACTGTATTTTAACCACCAGGTAATCCAACAGTGTTAACGGTAACAACTACGCTGTTATTTATAAAAACGCAAACTTGTCGTTTTTTTCACCCGACAGTTATTCCGTTATGGGGCCTACAAATGACTGCGCCGTCGTACGGATATTTCTGACAAAAAGAATATTCCACGACCAAACGAATATTCCCTGACAACAATGATTATTTTATAACCACCTGCTTATTTTGTAAAATTTACACATTTCACCCATATCCAAAGTATTATATCAAATTATCACCTTACTATTCCAAGATAATAAATAGGAAAATTCAATTTTATTTATAATAAGTTGGGGTCTTACAACTTAGGTATGGAACTTCAGGTCCAAGAACTTCTTCCCCACTTTCTAGAGGCCGAAATGGATCTTTATCAACTTCTAAAGATCGAACAACCATCGGGTAGTCAAAGGATGAGCTTTATCCATATGAAAACGACTTAGAATTTTTTCAGCATATGTGGATTGATGAACAAAAATTCCATATGCTAAATGCTCCACTTGTATTTTCAAACAGAATTTTGTCTTTCCAAGATCTTTCATTTCAAATTCATCTTTTAAATAAGTAGCAGTTCTTGTGAGCTCTTCAGGAGTACCAACAAGATTCAAATCATCCACATATACAACAATGATGGAAAATCCACTTTGTGATTTCTTAATAAAAACACATGGACATACTTGATTATTTATATATCCATCTTTTATTAAATAATCATTAAGTCGATTATACCACATACGACCAGACTGTTTCAACCCATATAATTAGCGTTGTAACTTGATTGAATATATGTAACGGTGCTTTTGTGATTTAGCCATTTTCAATCCTTCAGGGATTCTCATGTAAATCTCACTATCAAGTGAGCCATATAGATATGCTGTTACCACATCCATTAGACGTGTTTTCAAACCTTCCATGGTTTCATACCTATTAGAAAGCGAAAAGTTACTCCATCCATTACGTACTGGAGAGTATGTATCCTGATAATCAGTACCAGTTTTTTGTGAAAACCCTTGAGCTACAAGTCGGGCTTTATATCTCAAATTTTCATTTTTCTCATTTCGCTTTCGTACAAATACCCATTTGTTTCCAACCGGGATTACACCTAGCGGTGTTTGGACTACTGGTCCAAATACTTCTCTTTTCAATAGAGATTGTAGCTCAGTTTGAATAACATCTTTTCATTTTGGCCAATCTTTTTTTTTTCGACATTCTTCCACGTTTTGTGGTTCAGGATCCGTGTCAGGAATCAAAGTAATATCTGATGCTATAGAGAAAGCAAATATATCATCAATCATGACTTTGCTTAGATCTCATATTTTCTTATCATGTACATAATTTATTGAGATCTCTTGGTGTTCATCTCTTATCCCTTCATTGAGATTTTAAACCTCTTTTGGGGCTATTTCCACTCTTGGAATAAGTGCTACTTCTGGAGTGGGTATTCCTTCTGGGATTTTCTTATTTACTTTTGATTTTCATGGTACTGTGTCTTTTGCACCAACCGGTCTTCCACGCTTCTGGCGTGGTTTAGATTCTTCTATTACCTTATTTGTCAATTCTCCAAGAATTAATTTTTTAATAGGTATTTCTATACTTGCTGGAGTATTCACTGCAGGTTTATGTGACTCTAGCATCATTAAATGTATTTGGCATTTAATTTGCAATATTTTATAAATAAATAATTCTTTGAACTTCAATTTCACATTGTCCTGTACGAGGATCAAGTGAATTTAATTCTGATACATTCCATGATATGTGAGAGGGTTTTTTATTTAAAACTTTCCGTCCTCCTATAGGTGGAAATACAAATTCATCAAAATGACAATCAACATAATATGCAGTAAAAACATATCTAGTTAAAGGCTCAAGATATCTGATAATAGAAGGAGAATCAAAACCAATATAAATACCTATTCTTCGTTGAGCTCTCATTTTAGTTCTTTGTGGAGGTGCAATTGGAACATATACTGCACTTCCAAAAACTCGAAAGTGTGATATGTTGGATGTCTGTCCAAGAACTAACTGTAGAGGAGAAAATTTATGAAGAGTCGTTGGTCTTACTCGAATGATGGCTGCAGCGTGAAGAATTGCATGACCCCAAACTGAAGTAGGTAAGTTAGCCCTTAACATTAATGGTCGTGCAATTAGTTGAAGTCTTTTTATTAAAAATTCAGCTAAACTATTTTGTGTATGAATATGAGGAACGGAATGCTCAATAGAGATTTCAATAGTTATACAAAAATCATTAAAAGTCATTGATGAAAAATCAGCCGCGTTATCAAGTTGAATTAACTTGATTGGATGATCCGAGAATTGAGCCCGTAACTTGATTATTTGAGCAAAAAGTTTTGAGAAGGCAAAATTTCGAGAAGAGAGAAGACAAACATGAGACCATCTAATTGAAGCATCTATTAAAACCATGAAATATCGAAATGGGCCAGACAATGGGTGAATAGGTCCACAAATATCTCCTTGAATTCACGCAGCACAAGGAAATTCACTACCGGGAAAAACCTTATTATTTTTGAGAGGATGACCAATAGAATTTTCAATAATACGACGTATTATAGAAGTACCTGAATGACCGAGTCTTTCATGACAAAGCATAAAGGATTTGGGATCTAGGATTTTTGGAATCATAACAGTATGAGAATCAATTGCTCTAATTTTCATAGTATATAATCAAGAAGAAATTGAATGAAGTTTTTCTAGGATATTTTTTTTCTTCAGAAATAGTAGAAGTGATGAGAAGATATTCATTAAAGATGGTCTGACACATATAAAAACATAAATAAGAAAAGTTACATTTCAAATATAATTTTATTCATGATAAACGTATACCACATATAGAATAAAAACTAATGATATTATACATGCAGGGTGTTTAATTAAAACAAAAATTAAACGATATCCCAAAAGATACTTTCAGAAGGTTTAGTAATATCAGCAACATTTTTCTCATTGTTGGTCATTGGTGGAACATCAACAATATCCAATTGATGATTAACAAAATTTGTTTCTTCCTCCATTACTTTGTTCTTTTGAGACTCCTTGAATAAATTAACCAGATGCCTCGGTGTACGACAGGTACGCGACCAATGCCCATTCATCCCACACATAAAACAAACATCTGGTTTGTTCTTTATCTGTGTTGCATTTTATTTATTTTTTACCCGACCCAGACACTTGCCTCTTCTAGTGGCCTAAATTATCGCGGTTCTGGAATTTGTTGTTATGATGACCTCGTTTATTCTTTAGTCCCCAAGGCTTCTTATTATATGACCATCTATTGTCACGTTTATTCTGCTGGAATGACGTGCTGTTAATATTTGGTAATGGGGTAACACCCGTTGGTCGTAATTGATGGTTTTTCAACAACAATTCATTATTCTTTTCTGCAACAAGGAGGATAGACAATAAGTCACTGAATTTTGTGAACTTACTCTGTCTATATTGTTGTGACAGAATCATGTTGGTGGGATGAAAAGTTGAGAACGTTTTCTCTAACATTTGGGTTTGAGAAACTGGATCTTCACATAAAGCCAAAGTAGAAGTTATTCTATAAACATTGGAACTATATTCCGTAATTGATTTATAATCTTGTAGTCTTAAATTAAGTCACTCAAATTTGGCATTAGGGAGAACAACCAATTTTTGGTGGTCAAATCTTTCTTTCAGTTGTGTCCATAAAGACAAAGGATCTTTGACTATTAAATACTTAGTCTTTAATCCTTCATCAATATGGTGACGAAGAAAAATTATGACTTTTGCATTTTATGCCGAAGTAGCTGTATTTCCTGATTCAATGGTCTTTTCTAACTCATTTGCACTAAGGTGCAATTCTGCATCAAGTGCCCAAGCCAAATAGTTGTCTTCAGAGATTTTCAAAATAAAAAAATCTATTTTTGTCAAGTTTGCCATCTATTCTGGGTTAAAACACAATTTTATTATTTATTAAAATAATAAATAATTGCATGTATGATATAGAAAAAATAAACTATACCACAACCTCAAGTGGTGATACAATATAAATATAAAGAATATAAATATTCTTATATTTATGTTATTAGCATATTATTTTAGTAAAAAGAATATGTAATCGTTAATGTATACACAAGTATTATAGTTCAAAAAATATATATACAAAAATACAAATGGATCTTCACCCGACATGCGGTAGTTCGCATAGACAGATTATTTCAACAGAATAATAAAGAATGAAATAACAGAAGAATTTCACCATGCATGCAGTATTCCGCATAGACAGGTTATTCCCACAATTTAATAAGAAATGAATACAAAGGATTATTCACTAGGTATGCTGTATTCCGCATATACAGGTTATTCTCACAATTTAATAAGTGATAAAAAGGTTCCCACCAAGTCTCGTAAGATTAACAAGGATAGATGATACCATTGTAAATAACAGAATTTAAAGATGGACAATAAAACATAAATATTACTTGATAGTTAAAGAATATAATAGGCGGCAAAGCCAAACCAATTGTAAGAATAATATTATACTATTGGTGGCATAGCCAAACCGGTAGTATAATAATAAATTGCAAGAATTTAATGGCAATTATAAGAATAAAATTATATTATTGGTGGCATAGCCAAACTGGTAATATAATAATAAATTGCAAGAATTTAATTTTACCGTCTCAGTTGGTTAGAGCGTCGTGCTGATAACGTGTTATAAAACTTTAGCAATGTATAAAAAGATACTATTATAATTATTGCATAAATTTAGAAAGAATAAGTAAGAGATAAAGAGAGAGAAACCTTTAGAGAAGTTCTTCTTATTTCTTTTAGTAGGATTTCCTTTATACAGAAACTTCTGAGGTCACGGGTGAAGAAGGAGAAAAGAAAGGGAAGAGTCACGAGCGAGAGGGGAAAGAAGGTTCCCTCCTTAGGAGGGAATCACGTTCATAACAAATCTCATTAATTCTCTCGTTCTCAATTCAAAAAATAGACCGGGAATAAAATTTATAGTCTCTCTCTTACTTTTTTAACTACCTTAATTTATATGAAAATTATCATTTTTTTTAAGTATTGAAAAAAATAGACTGGGAATAAAATTTATAGTCTCTCTCTTACTTTTTTAACTACCTTAATTTATATGAAAATTATCATTTTTTTTAAGTATTGAAGTATTATTAAAATGGGAATAAATGTACATAGTTGTGTAGCTACGTTTTTTTTGCTATAGTGATAGAAATTGTCGTTTCTGTCGTCATAGCTACAGCAACGGATGAACCGTCGTCAAAATCCAAAAAACTGGTCTCCATAGCCCGACTATATATATATATATATATATATTTGGGTTGGGTAGATACTGGGACGTGCATTAGGAGGTGGGTTGGGTAGATACTGGGACGTGCATTAGGAGGAAAGATTGGGAGGGCAAAGTCAGGATGGGATATCGGAGTTACAACTGTACATCTCTCGCCGTCATCCTCTAAGGCGTTGGATTCATCTTTGAGGATACCTGCTATATTGTCCCTGATCGAATGCCATCGAGACGAGGTAGGTGCGTGCGTGCATTAATTCTCATTTTAAATTAAATTAAATCAATAAATAATTCCCAGAAATTAAACAAGATCCTGCATTAATAATTCATGTTATTGTATTGTTTAGGTATGGGAGCTTCCTCCTAAAGCAGAGGCAGAGGCAGAGGTGATGGCATGGTCGGACAGAACGGGGATAGAGATGTGATCACATAATGGGCATCCAAGGTCACCCTGAGTACACCAAAGATATTCTTCTCCACCTCATTGATCGTCTCCTCAAATGCAACTTTATCTTGGTAAATTAATTTTTTTTTTACTGGTATATAATTCCCGGAATATATCCAAACTCGCCGGAGGAGCTCCGGCTGGTCACATATTGAGCAACAACTTTTGTTGATAATATAAAATACAATAAATGCAGGAGTGTTATGCTGATGAGGTGAAGGCTAGGGTGGTGAAAGCAAGTGAACCAGAGCTTTCTTAAGGGGAGATTGATTGTGATGAATACTAGTAGGTAGAATTTGTAAATAGGAATTACGTACTAGCGCTAAAGAATTAAAGGTTTTCTTTAGCCCACCAAGTAAGTGTCTGTCTGTCTATTCAAACATTTATTGTGATCTTAATCTCATTAATTTGAAACCAACAAACCCCTTTCAGAACCTTTCTACTTCATATATAATAAAGGTTAGTTTTCTAAAGTGATGGTGAGCATTAGGATGCTTGCTAGCAATTCCCTGGGATGTACGTCTTCCATACCCCCATTATCATTAATTGTTGTCCACGAAACAACTCTTCGGTCTTCCACATTTTGGAGAAAGAGCAGGCATGGAGGACACTAGCATCTTGTGCAGTGTGATATTGTAGGCTTGACTAACTTCAGATTGCAACGATGCTTCTGTATAATTGAATTTGTATATCGAGCTAGCATTTGGTTAATTGGTTGCTACTTGGATAAAAAAGGAAAGATTTATTTTGTCATGTTCACCTTCAATCGTCTTACTGATATAGGACCCTATATCTTTCTGCCAGTAATTAAACTTTATAATATATCTACTACACAAAGAAAATGATTCAAACTATCATGTACACACTCCAAATTCAAGATTTCAGGCTTCACCTAAAAATAATATTGGCCCACAAGAAAAAATGCATATTAATCAAAAGACTGCATCAATAATTCAAATACTTCTCCATTTCAACAAGATGAAATAAAATGTTTATAGACCCTTCAGTGACATCATTATTGAAAGGCAATGAAAATACGGAAACTACATTAATCCCATCACTAATCGGGGGTCAATGTATGGCATCACTTAAGCACTCATCATAGAACCTGAGCTGTTCCTGCACTGGTTCAACATATCCATATAGAACTGGCACTTGCTAACAGTACCGGCCCTGGGCTAAAGCCCACAAATTTTTAGTGCCCCTTTAAACATTCTCCTCCTTTCATTACTTACATAGAATACTTAAATAAAAAGCAAATAATCTGGTGAGTGATTGCGTCAATTGAACTTCTCCAACTCTCACTGACTTCGTCTCCTTCGGGCTTCATCACTGTCCCTGCGGCCCTGCCATAGCTAAATTACATATAGATATAAATATAGATAGAAAATCAGAAAATCAGAAGGCTCAAGTGTTAAATGCTATTCAAATATTCCTTCTCACAAATTTCAAGCTAATTTCATGTATTAATTCTATTTTTTAGGGTTTTGAAATTAATTATTTTGTTTATGAGATTTAGAAGCATTGATTAATTTAATTAGGCTTGATGACTGATTGAGTAGATTTGTTTATGCTATTATGGATTTGTTTATGCTATTATTAATCAAATGAAAATTTTGAGTTTTACACTATCTACCATGGATACTATTTGAAGAACAACCAAACAGGTAAACTCTTGTCATAGCTTGGATATGCATCCCTTGATTGATCTCTGTAAAACTATTTGAAATTCAGTAAGGTTATATTTCATTACCTGAACTATAAAATTTTATGCTTCTTTATTTATAATTTGTCCATTATAAGCGAGTGTTATTCAAGAGGAGCTGTTGATGATATCATTCACTCCTCTGTTGATGATATTATGTCTTTGAATTGATTACTTTTTTGAATTAGTGATAATGTGATATCTGAATGATGCTTTGAAAATATTGAAAGTCTGTTATTATATTTGGTATTCTTTCGTATTTATACTCTTTTATTCAGAGAAAGTTCTTAGTTTTTTTTATAGCTATCTTAATAGCAATTCGCAAAGGGCCCAATTTTTTTTTGTCGTTTTAGGCCCCGAAAAACTAAGGGCCGGCCCTGCTTGCTAATGTCGTTCCCAGAGCTATTCAGACACTGCGCCAAACATATACAATAAACATCAGTTAAAAAAACTCTCATCTATATCACAATAAGACTTCACAGCAACTATTGAGATCTATCAAGAGAAATAAACTATTGATAGAAGAAAAAAAACACACATACTTTTTCAAATGCAATTGTGTGCATTCCACAAGCATCAGAGCCACCAACACTGTTCATGGTAGGTACCGCAGCAGCAGATGCAACAGTTTCATGTTGAATTGTGCGAGGTCCCAACACACTATCCACAGCCCTGTGTGCAACAGCACTTCCAGTACCAAAGGCCATACCTATAACAAAGTGAGAGGCCTCAGCAATTCATATATGTGCCACCAAGTTATAAAAAATTTACCAAAGAGATTTGTAGTCGTCGGTAAGCCACAAACAAAATTGCCATAGAGATTTTATTTTTCTTAAAATTATTAATAGTTGTTAGTGAACCAAAATTGACCGTTAAAAAAATAATGATTGCGATTTTTTAATTTATTTATGATGTTAGAAATTAATTAATTAAAATGCTACGTAACTAACTTTTTAACAGTCGATCGTTGTCATCTTTTAATTAATTTTTTAAATTTTGATGAGTTTTAGAATTTATCAAGATTCGTATATATCATATACTATATCTATATAATATAAAATATATATAATATTAAAAATCAAAATTTACTGTTTGATTTTTCAAAGTCATAACGAGATATTCCTATAATAAAAGTTTGTGTAATTTATCTAATTTTTAATAAATTTAGTAAAAAAAATATGAGCGGTTTATAATTTTAACAATTATATTTTCTAAAATTAGATTAATTTATATTCATTTTAAGTTAAAAATTTACCGGAGAGTTTTGCGATTTTTAAATTTTCCATAAAATCTCTCTGCAATTTTTTTACTGGCGATTTGAATTTCTACCTTTGTGTTTAATATTTGGAAGTCTTTAGAGATAATGTCAGACTTTGGATATGGGTTGATAATTATAACTTTTCTTCTAAAGTCTGTCAAACTCTAACATTTAATAGAAATCTGAAAAATCAATGACTTTTTGAATACCAAAATACTTTTATACACTTTATAAAAGTCTCAATTCAATACCACCTAACTTTTAAAGACATTACAAAAGTTATAATTGAATACCAATAAACTTTTATAAACTCTTTAAATGTCTTGATTGAATGCAACCAAACTTTAAAAGTATTTAAAAATCTTAATTAAATACACCCTCCTTAATATTATATAATCATTTACTTAATACTTGTGTATAACTCTGAAATAACTAATATTAAGGGACGGTGTAATACCCGAAAACAAAATAATAATAATAATAATATTAAATAATAAAAATTACCTTGTGTTAAAACATATTTTTGGATGTCATTTATTTTGGGTCAAATAATTATTTAATATATGTGGGCTTTAATAAGTAGAGGGTTACATTAGTTTGGGCCATATATTAATTGGGTTAAATTTAAATTTTTGTATTTTAAATTAATTAATAAACAACTAAAACCTAATTTCCATACATCTGATACAAAGTCCTTGAAAGAAAAGAGAGAGAAAGCAGCCGCGCGCAAAAAGAGAAGGAGAAAGAAAGTGATTGTCATATCATAGCAATAACCAACGGAAGAAACAAAAGAAGTAGGTACAAATTTCTTAATTGTAATTGATTTAGAACATGAGCTGTATACATATATTATATATATATATAAATATACCGAAGCTGCTGCTAAAAAAATAAAAAAAATAATTCGTATCATGCTGTGAATAGTTGCTGTCTAATAATAAGAATTATAAATATATTATGTTATAAGTATTGTGCATGTTGAATTGCCTGCGGCATTGCTGCAGGTGGAAATTTCATTATATATATATATATATATATATATATATATATATATATATATATATATATATATATATATATATAATATTTTAATAATCTTTTGGCCATGAAGTTGTTTATGGAATTAGTAAATCAATTGAAGTTATGTTTATTAATTTGAATTAATTAATTTTGCCGTCATAGTTATAAAAGTTTTAATAAATAATTTAATAGTATTATGTTATTAATGATTGGATTGTAATAAAAGCTTATTAAATTATTTAGATTGAACGGAAACGAGTTTTTGGAATATACTTTGGGTATTACATTGCTTAATCCAGGTACGGATTCCGTACTCTTTCAGCGAGACTCTTTTGTTTTGATTTGTTCGTTTCGTTATTCGTTTCGAAATTTAGTATTGTCTATCATAATTGTCCCTTGTCAATTTATTGTGATAAATTATTTTGGCGTTGTATTAGAATTCATATTTGTATTCTTTAGACTAGGGCATCATGTCTAAATTTTATTTTGATATTCATAGTGATGTACATGTTATTATTTTGAGACTTGTGTTGATGATTCGTTCGATTTAACATGTACACGTTAGAATCCCTTTGTATTGATATTTTGTCTCATGTGTTGTGACATTATATTTTTATTAGAATACCATAGGGTATACCTGAGCTATAACCACCTGTGGGGGTACCACAGGCATGTCCTCTTGGCACCGAGGCATGACACCTTCCGTGGCGGTGTGATCAGTCCACGGCGTCTCTATTTTGTGCTCCGGTGGGAGTTGGCCATTTGGTGTTTTGTTATGGGAGGCGTGTGGGTCGACCCTAGTTTTCTGTTCTGCGGATTGGTGATGTTTGTGCCAAACACGCCTCCGATTTTTCATGCATTGGATTCGCGGTCCAATGTGTGTGACTTACCTGTGTGACATTATTTGATTTGCCTATGTGGCATTATTTGACTTGTCTGTGTGGCAAGGTATATTTCTTTTTTATTATGAGCTCGGTATGAAATAACACCCAGCCATTTGATTCAGCCTATTATTTCGTTGTGTTAGATTTGTTCGTTTCGTTTCAGTTCGTTTCGTCTCTTTTCATTTAATTGAGTTAGTTATTCTGGTTCATTATTTGTATTCTATATCCATACTGGGCGTTTGGCTCATGCTGTATTTTCTTCCGGCAGGTAATCAGGGGAATCAAGGGCAAGTGTGATGAGAGCTCCATTCATTCCAATGATTTAGAAATATTCTGTTTAGACTTGATGTGTCAGTTTACTTGGAATTGTAATAATTATTTTAGATTGTGGTTTAAGACAGTTGGAGATTTATTATGGTTGACTTGTGGTATTTATCAGTTATTAATACTATTCTTTTGTGGCTTTGAGCCTTGCTATTAAATTTATTAGTTTTGTTGTGTTTTGAGTAACCTCTCTTTCTATTTCGGAAAGGAGGTGTTACAGAGTTGGTATCAGAGCCGACTCTCGAAAGCTCTGGTTGAGTCATCCGATCGGGTTACCGGAGGTGAGGACACGAAGGCTGGTGGCATTATCCCACAATGGAGAGATGGAGGTCCGGAGGTGGGGACACGAAGCCAGCCGGTATTATCCCACAATGGCTAGAGAGGCAAAGATATTTGGGCCTTGTGTGTGATCGGTTCTGACGAGGACGACAGAAATTTAAGTTGGGGAGTTTGTAATACCCCAATCCCACATCGAAAGAGAAGGAAAAAATTTATCTGCATATAAGGAAATAAGTTACTACCAATAGTACCTTCAAGTTATGACCTTTTGGGAGCCTGTGGTGGGCTAAGATGACCCAAGAAGATACTATTGGGCCAGTGATTTGAGGCCTTATTTTGATGGATTTGATTCAATTCGGGATTTGACCCGAGATTTGTTCTGGACTCGGGATTTGACCCGAGTTGTTTTATATGGTGTCAAAGCATAGGTTCTTTCTTGTAGAAAACCTATTTAGG
This sequence comes from Panax notoginseng, assembly GCA_016801055.1. Taxonomy (NCBI): domain Eukaryota; kingdom Viridiplantae; phylum Streptophyta; class Magnoliopsida; order Apiales; family Araliaceae; genus Panax; species Panax notoginseng. The sequence goes on along the minus strand of CM029016.1, from coordinate 222,553,177 downwards.
TTTGACCTGTGAGTTATGGGTAGACTTCTGGGTTAGGTTTCTGTTTCGTTTGATTTTCTGTTCAGCTATTATATTAGTCATATTTGAATTTATCCCTAATCTGCTTTGTTTATATTCGTGATCTCTTTCTTAGATGGCTCGAAGATCAGCTAGAGTTGCTGGAAGGCGAGGTAATAATAGGGAAAGAGGTGAAGGTCGGTCCAATGAGCAACCTAATGATCAGATGAATGCTCAGTTGGCTACCTTGGTGAATCATACAGTGAATCAGGCCTTACCTCAGTTAGTGGCACAGGTTGTACAGGCAATGCAGCAGCCGCCACCAGAAATTCTTGAACAAAAAAATCCGGGAAATAATGGTCAGCAAGCAAACGTTGAAGAAGGGAATATAGATGGTCTTGATCAGCAAGTGGTTCCGATGTATGTATGGTTGGAGAGGTTTCAAAAGCAGAAACCACATGCATTCAGTTCAGCTCCGACTCCAATTGATGCAGAGAATTGGATTGCTCACCTAGAGAAGATCTTTGATGTGCTGGGGTGCTCGGATAATCAGAAAGTGTTGCTAGCTGCTTACAAGCTGGAAGGGGATGCGCAGAGGTGGTGGAAAGCGTTGAAAACAACAAAGGGTGATGGTTATGTTGATGCACTTAGCTGGACAGAGTTTTGTGAGGTCTTTTATTAGCAGTACTTCCCAGCTGCTGATAAAGAGGCCTATGCTAGGGAGTATCTGTCGATTCAGCAGAAAGATGATGAGTCCATCACAGATTTTATGACGAGGTTCACCAGGTTGGCAGGCTTTGCGGGAACCTCTGCAGGGACTGCAGCGGAACAGGCGGAGAAGTTCAAGTGGAGGATCCATTACAAGTATCGGCAGGATCTTATTAACACCAAGTTTGCTGATGTGTCAGCAGTGGCCAATGTTGCCAAGAATATTGAGATGGAGAGACAAGACTTTCGGTCTTCTAAACCGGAAGGGATTCGAAAGAGGGACAGAGATGAACATCAGGGTCAAACTTCGGGTCAGCACGGGAAGAATCAGGGTGGTCAGTGGAACAAGAACCGTGGTGGCCAGCAGGGGCAATGGCGTGGACAGAATCAGAACAGGGGTTATCAGCAGATGCCTCAGCAAGGGCAAAATCGTCAGCTTCAGCTACCTTGGTATGGACAGAATCGTCAGCAGGGACAGAATCAGGGTTGTTATCCGAGACCAGCTGGTGGGGGTAACCCGAATCTCATTACGATAGCTCCTTGTGCTACTTGTGGGGCAAATCATCCGGGGAAGCAGTGCCACAGACTCACAGGTGCATGCTTCTTGTGTGGACAGATGGGTCATATTGCTAGGGATTATACCGGTCCACGTATAAATGGTGGAGGTGGTGATAATGGTGGCAATGGAGGTCAGCGTCAGGGTGGTCGAGTGTTTGCCTTGACATATAACCAGGCGGCAGGAGCACCAGGTATTGTTTCGGGCACTCTTTTAGTTGGTAATCGTGAGGCTTCTATTTTGTTTGATACGGGTTCTACTCATTTCGTTGTTGCTCGGTCTTTTGTTCGGCACCTGGGTGTGCCATCTCAGTCTTTAGATTCTGTTATGTCTATTGCTACCCCGATGGGGACTTCTGTTGTTATTTTTGATTTGTATCGAGGGTGTCCGATAAGTTTTGGGGATAGGATTCGTAGGGTTAATCTTCTCCCGATGAGTATGCACGATTTCGACGTCATTCTGTGGATGGACTGGTTGGATAAACACCGTGCCACTATCGATTGTCAGGCGAAGAAAGTTATATTTGGAGATGTGAAGTCTCCAGAATTCGTGTTTCAGGGTTCACAGCCGAGTAGAGTGGTGAAGTTAATTTCAGCTTTGAAGGCTGAAAAGTTGGTAGCAAAGGGTTGTGAGGGGTATTTGGTGTTTGTGAAAGATACCTCCAAGGGTGAGTCTCGTATTGAAGATGTTACAATTGTTCGTGACTTTTTCGATGTGTTTCCTGAGGAGTTGTCAGGGTTGCCACCACAGCGGGAAGTAGAATTTTCTATTGAGCTTGTTCCTGGTGCGGAGCCTATCTCTAAGGCGCCGTATCGGATGGCACCATTGGAGTTGCAGGAGTTGAAAGAGCAGTTGCAGGAACTGTTAGATCGTGGTGTGATTCGGCCGGGTGTTTCGCCGTGGGGTGCTCCAGTTTTGTTTGTGAAGAAGAAGGATGGATCTATGAGGTTGTGTATAGGCTATAGGGAGTTGAACAAGATCACCATCAGGAATCGGTATCCATTACCGAGGATTGATGACTTGTTTGACCAACTTCAGGGGGCAAAGTATTTTTCGAAGATAGACTTGAGGTCGGGCTATCATCAGTTGAGGGTGAGGGATGAGAATATCCCTAAGACAGCTTTTCGCACTCGCTATGGGCATTACGAGTTTTTGGTGATGCCATTCGGGTTGACTAACGCTCTGACGGTGTGTATGGATTTGATGAACCGGGTGTTCAGGGAGTACTTGGACCAATTTGTCATTGTCTTTATTGATGACATTTTGGTTTACTCCAAGTCTAAGGAAGAGCATGAGGAGCATCTTCGCACAGTGTTGGGAATTTTGCAGAAAGAGAAATTGTATGCTAAATTCTCTAAATGCGAGTTTTGGTTGGAGCAGGTAGCATTTTTGGTCCACGTTGTTTCTGCTGAGGGCATTAAGGTGGATTCTGCGATGGTTGAGACTATCACTAAATGGCCGAGACCTACTACGGTGACAGAGATTAGGAGTTTCTTAGGTTTGGCGGGGTACTATATGCGATTTGTGGAAGGATTCTCTTTGCTTGCCTTACCATTGACTCAGTTGATGAGAAAGGGCGTGAAGTTTGTGTGGAATGAAGAGCGTGAGAAGAGTTTTGAGGAGTTGAAGAAACGACTTGTGACAGCTCCTATACTGGCATTGCCGTCGGGGACAGGAGGTTATCAAATTTATAGCGATGCTTCTAAGAAAGGTTTGGGGTGTGTCTTAATGCAATACGGTAAGGTGATTGCTTATGCTTCTAGGCAGCTTAAACCTTATGAGGTGAACTACCCCACACATGATTTGGAGTTGGCAGCGATGATCTTTGCCTTAAAGATTTGGAGGAACTATTTGTATGGAGAGACTTGTGATATCTTCACCAATCATAAAAGTCTTAAATACATTTTCACTCAGAAGGAGCTCAATATGAGGCAGAGGCGTTGGTTGGAGCTTTTAAATGATTATGATGCTAGAATTCAGTATCACCCCGGGGAAGGCAAATGTGGTTGCAGATGCTCTTAGTCGAAAGAGTTCAGGGAGTGTAGCAACCCTTATTACACAACCTCAACTTATTTCGGATATGGAGTGGGTCGAGTTGGAGTTGTATGTACGAGGTTAAGATGGGCAATTGGCAGGTATGAGAGTGGAGCCCTCTCTTATCTCGCGGGTCAAAAAAGCTCAAAAAGAAGATGAGGAGTTGTGGAGTATGACGCAGAATCTAGAGGAGGGTAAGCAGTCCGAGTTTCATATTGATGACCATGGTGTGATTTGGTTGGGTGAGCGGTTGTGTGTACCGTCCGATCCAATCATTCGGGAGGCGGTGTTGGTTGAGTCTCATAGTTCACCATTTTCTATTCATTAAGGTTCTACAAAGATGTATAGGGATTTGAAGAAGAATTTTTGGTGGAATGGGATGAAACGAGATATGGCTGAATATGTTAGGAAGTGCCTCACTTGTCAACAAGTGAAGATAGAACATCAACGAGCTAGTAGTTTGCTGCAATAGTTAGACATTCCAGTGTGGAAGTGGGAGGATATCACGATGAATTTTGTGACTGGTTTGCCGAAGACTTTCAGGAAGAATGATGCCATATGGGTAGTGGTGGACCGGTTGACCAAACCGGCACACTTTTTGGCTATCCGTGAGGGTTACTCAGTGGATAGGTTGGCACATATCTTTCAGCAGGATATTGTTAGACTTCATGGTACTCCAGTGTCTATTATTTCAGATCGGGACCCACGATTTACTTCACGGTTCTGGAAAGGGTTTCAACGAGCTTGGGGTACTCGGCTCAACTTTAGTACTTCTTTTCATCCGCAAACTGATGGGCAATCTGAACGGACTATTCAAACATTAGAGGACATGTTGAGGTCTTGTGCACTTGAGTGGTCGGGTAATTGGGATGATTACTTGAGCTTAGTTGAGTTTGCTTATAACAACAGCTGGCATGCAAGTATTGGAATGGCTCTGTTTGAGGCATTGTATGGTAGAAAGTGTCGGGCACCAACTTGTTGGGATGAGGTTGGCGAAAGGGCCATAGAAGGGCCTGAGTTAGTTCAAATCACTACAGAGAAGGTAGAGGTGGCTAAGGAGAAATTGAAGTCGGTTCGATCACGACAGAAGTGTTATGCTGATAAGCATAGGAGGACTTTAGAGTTTGAACTTGGTGAGCACGTGTTTCTAAAAGTTTCTCCTTGGAAGGGAATTCGGCGATTTGGGTTGAAAGGGAAGCTTAGTCCGCGATATATCGGTCCATTTGAGATTTTGGAGAGAGTTAGTGAGGTTGCTTATCGGTTAGCTTTGCCTTTACAGCTAGCTCATGTGCACAATGTATGTAAGACCCCGAAATTTATGAAATAAAAGTATTCAATTTTTCATATAATTACTATTCAGTAAATGGTTAAATTGATAAAAGTTTGAATTTATAGGTGAAATATGAAAATTTTTCAAAATAAACAAGTAGTTATAAAATAATCATTGTTGTCGGGGAATATTCGTTGATCGTGGAATATTCTTTCTGTCGGAGAATATTCGTACGACGACACAACTATTTGTGGGCCCCATAACAGAATAACTGTCGGATGAAGAAAATAACAAATTTGAGTTTTTACAAATAACGGCGTAGTTGTTACCGTTAACACTGTTGGAATACCCGGTGGTTAAAATACAGTAATACGCGTTATTGTATAGTATTTTTGAAATTATTGATTCTTACGTAAGAAGGCACTACTGAATAATTGTCACAGTAATTACTGTTCAATATTTTATTTTATTGATTCAATAATTGCTGCTTTGATATTTTATATTATTGTTGTTTCAATAATTGTTGCTGTTATCAGATCAATAATTCATATTATTTGAATAATATTATTAGATAACATTATTGGCAATGTCTAGAAAGTTCTGTCTAAGGAGAGGTTTGGTCATCTAATTGCGCGTCAGTAAGGAGAAATACTTATTGGAAAGCCCCCTCTTTCCTGGGAACGGCTTGGTTGTCATAAATGTGATTCTGTAATATTATTTGTGAATAATTAATTATTGATTCATATGATAAGGAAATATTTATTTTATATGGATATAAATGAGGGATATATTATTGTGGTAAAAAATGAAGGAGTTAATGTTGAGGTGTTTTATCTGTATTTTGTCGAAACGGAGGTATTGAAAATCAAATTAGAGTTTTTGAGATATTTTGCGAGGGTTATAATTTTTAATCCGACCGTTCAATCGTGGTAATATTTGGATATGTTATACATATATAAGTTGAGTATATGTCTACAAATTTTGAACCGTTAAAAATGAACGTATAATTTGTTATGAATTTTACGAGATGACTGGTTCAGAAATTGTTGAATTTTCGGAGTTTATCATTTTGGTAGAAAATTCTAGAATTGGTGGGCACCACTCTTGGTTGGTGAAGAAATGTGCTGAGATTTTTATTCAAATGTGGTAGGTGGGAATAGTAGCAGGTAAAGCCATCAGGTTGCAGGTTAAGTCTGCTTCGGCGTGCTAACATTTTCCTATAAATAGAGGGCTAAGTTAGAATTGAAAATCACACCAGAAACATAAGCTTTCTCTCTTTCTTTCTCTATATTGTGAAGCATATTTTATGAGTATTTAGATACTTTGAGAGTTGCTATTCAGTGCAAGTTTCCTTCGGCTTTGCATTCCAGTCAGAAATACTGCACTTTTGAGGTAAGAGATAGTAAAGGATTTTAAGGGTTATTATGTTTTTCAGTTCGTAATTCTTCTGACCTTCAGAAAATTCTGGAAAAATTTGAAATGATATTTTGATGAGTTTTATTGATTGTTTCCAAAAATGGTGATTTTTGGATGTATAGATTGAGAGTTGTGAATTTTATGAGAAAAGACTATTTTAAAAGTAACCGCTTATAACTCCTTGTGGTTAACTCTAAAATTGATGAAATTTTTATTGGGAGTACATGTATATGATAGGAGTATACTCTGTGAATTTCAGAATTTTTAGATAAAAGTATAATTTTTGATAAATGTCTAAATATTCGGCTGTTTTGGCCATATGAAAAATAGTAAATGACTTTTAAAAATTATGAGAAAAATATATGTTCACAATGGGACTATATTCTGCTAAATTCCAGAAAAAAAATATTTTTGGAACTGATTTGGTATTTTTCATAAAAATGGACTAGTTATGAGAAAATGAAGTAAATATGTTATGTGAAGTAAGAAAATTGAAAAATAGGATTTTATGGCTTGAGAATCCTATATGAGGTATATGCAGATTTTTGATGAGGGTTTTGGTTATTGATGATAAAATCGTAAGAGTTGACATTTTATGATGATTAAATGCATTATTTAGTAAAGTGTAAACAATTAAAATAAATTGTTTATAAGCTTAAGAAATATTATTCTTTCAATATCATTATACCGAAATATTGGTATATATTTTATTGTGGAATTTCTATCTTTTTGTGTCGGGGTTACTATTCACGAGTTACTATTCATGAGTTACTATTTACGAGTTACTATTCACGATAAAATTGGTTTCTTTTTCTAACCAAATTATAGTTGAGTTATGAATATTACTCTTGAGATTAAAACTATGTATTGATTATATTGATTTTATTATAATATATAACATTTTTATAACCCTAATGATGATATTTCTCTTTGACTTGAGTGTAAAGACGGGTAGATTTTTGGTATGATCATGACTATGGGTTCTCTTTGGTGTGACGCCCCCAGAATAGGTATACAACACCCATTCTGAGTCGCCAAATACATGGTACAGAAAGCAAACTACAACTTCAATAATACAATTGTCGTGCAAAATACGACAACACATACTGTGAGTTTAAATACAAATATTGTCTTCTAGACAATATCCACACTCAAATAAATCCTCATTACAATTATTCAAACACTATTTTACAGAAATAGTGAGGACTGCTAAAACATCTTTCTAGAACCATCACTCCATACCCCGACTAGATCCTGCTATGTTCTCACCTCCTGAGAAGAAAAATGGAACAAAAAGGAAAAGGGTGAGCTCAACTAGCCCAGTAAAGAATATTATGACTAAGATAATATACAACAAATTATCGTTAGTCTTCAACAGGGAAAAATCTGATAAAATATAATCGACAACAAGTTTTAGATCAACAACTGCAGCGGAAACAGCAAACCATTAGAAGAGTCAAGTAGAGAAAGAATTCTACTATCTTCTAAGATTTAAAAGTCCATCATCAATATTTTATCCCTGTAACATCAATTAATAATCATCTTTAACCAAATATTCATCTTTGCACTACAGGCCAAAGATATTCATTTGTATCATCAGTCGGTCATGTTCATCTCAACACCTGTTCATCTTTGCACTACAGGCCAAAGATATTCATCAAGTAATTATACATCTTTGCACTACAGGCCAAAGATATTCAGTAATATCATCATTTAGGACTGAGGATGATGAAAAATATCTTAAAGAGAACGAATCCAATGAGACAGAAGGACAAATAGTAGGGATTCGTATAACAGTTTATCCAAGATCAATAATACTTCATAATAATCAATTGTGAAGCAGAATTCAAAAATAAAGATCAAAACATGGATACAATCAAAGATAGTAACCATAATAGACATCTTGGACAAAAAGGGAAAATTTTATTTTTCGGTGAATAGTGCCGTATTCGTGAATAGTGCCGTATACGTGAATAGTAACCCCCGACACAAAAAGTTCCAAATTTGATAAAAACTCATATCAATATTTCAGCATAATGATATTGAAGAAAATAATATCATTAAGAAGAAAATAATATCCCTTACCTCAAAATATCAGTACTTCTGGTCGGAATACCGGTATAAGGCTGAAAGAAACTTGCTCTGATGAATAGAAACTCTCAAAGTATCTAAATACTCACAAAATACACTCAATAATCTAGAGAGAGAAAGAGAGAAAACTTGTTTCTGGTGTGATTTTCAATTCTAACTTAGCCCTCTATTTATAGGAAAATTTTGGTAGGTTTGACCTGCAACCTGATGGCTTTACCTGCTACTATTCCCACCCACCACATTTGAAATATAATTCAGCACATTTCTTCACCAACCACAAGTGGGGCCCACCAATTCTAGAATTTTCCACCAAAATGATAAACTCCGAAAATTCAACAATTTCTGAACCAGTCATCTTGTAAAATTCGTAATAAATCATACGTTCATTTTTAACGGTTCAAAATTTGTGGACATATACTCAACTTATATATGTATAACATATCCAAAAATTACCACGATCCAACGGTCGGATTAAAAATTATAACCCCCGCAAACTATCTCAAAAACCCTGATTTTTAATACCTCCATTCCGACAAAAATACTGACAAAAACCTCAACATTAACTCCTTCATTTTTAACCACAAAAATATATCCCTCATTTATATCCACATAAAATAAATATTTTCTTATCATATGAATCAATAATTAATTATTCACAAATAATATTACAGAATCACATTTATGACAACCAGGCCGTTCCCAGGAAAGAGGGGGCTTTCCAATAAGGATTTCTCCTTACTGGCGCGCAATTAGATGACCAAACCTCTCCTTAGACAGAACTTTCTAGACATTGCCAATAATGTTATCTAATAATATTATTCAAATAATATGAATTATTGATCTGATAAATGAAAATACTGTGCAGCAACAATTATTGAAACAACAATAATATAAAATATCAACGCAGCAATTATTGAATCAATAAAATAAAATATTGAATAATAACTACTGTAACAATTATTGAGTAGTGCCTTCTTACGTAAGAATCAATAATTGGTGCAATACCGTGTGCTACTGTATTTTAACCACCGGGTATTCCAACAGTATTAACGGTAACAACTACGCCGTTATTTATAAACAACTTATACTTGTCGTTTTCTTCATCCAATCGCTTTCCGTTATGGGGCCCACACAAGGCTGCGTCGTCGTACGAATATTCCCCGACAGCAAGAATATTCCACGACCAACCGAATATTCACCGACCAAAAATAAATATTTTATAACCACTTGCTTATTTTGCAAAATTTGCACATTTCACCCATAACCAAAGTATTATATCAAATTAACCCCTTATTATTCACAATAATATTTAGAGAAAATTTGATTTTATTCATTAATAAGTTGGGGTCTTACAACCTCCCCTCCTTATGAAATTTCGTCCTCGAAATTGACGTACGTACCTGATGTTTCAAAAAGGTGAGGATACCTCGCTTTCATTTCTGATTCCAACTCCCAGGTCATTTCTTCAATAGCATGGTTTCTCCACAAAACCTTAACTTGTGGTATAACCTTCGTGCGTAGGACATGCTCTTTCCTATCCAAGATCTTAACAGGTACCTCCTCGTACGTTAAATCTTCAGCTATCTCGTCTGGTTCTAACTCAATAATGTGGTTCGGGTCTTTAACATATTTACGAAGCATAGATATGTGAAAAACATTATGAACACGAGACATGCTTGGAGGTAATGCGAGTCTATATGCCACATTTCCTATTCGCTCAAGAATCTCAAATGGACCAACAAATCTTGGATTGAGCTTTCCTCTCTTCCCAAATCTTGTAACTCCCTTCCATGGTGCAACACGTAACAATACATGATCCCCAATATTAAATTCCACGTCCTTCCGATGAAGATCCGCATAACTCTTTTGTCGATCCTGTGCCGTTTGTATACGTTGTCGAATCGTTTGGATCTTCTCTGTAGTAATGCGTACCAATTCTGGTCCCAACAATGTTGCTTCACCCACCTCGTCCCAGCATACTGGAGAACGACATTTTCTTCCATACAACGCCTCAAATGGAGCCATACCTATGCTCGCCTGATAACTGTTGTTGTAGGAGAATTCCACCAATGGTAGGTACTTATCCCAACTCCCTTTGAGATCTAAGACACAAAGTCTTAATAGATCTTCAAGAGTTTGAATAGTCCTCTCTGATTGTCCGTCCGTTTGAGGATGGTATGCTGAACTGAATCGTAAATCCGTGCCCATAGCTTTCTGCAAGCTAACCCAAAATCGTGAAGTGAATCTTGGGTCACGATCCGAAACTATGGATACTGGCATGCCATGCAATCTCACAATCTCGTTCACGTACATACTAGCAAGACGTTCAAGGGAATAAGTCTCACGTATCGGCAAGAAATGAGCGGACTTGGTTAATCTATCAACAATAACCCAAATCGCATCTATGCCTTGAGAAACCTTGGGAAGACCTGTAACAAAATCCATAGTAATGTGTTCCCACTTCCATTTCGGAATCTCAAGTGGTTGCAATGGACCCTTTGGTACTTGATGCTCCGCTTTTACACGTTGACAAGTTAAACATCTCGAGATAAACTCCGCGATCTCTCTTTTCATATTGCTCCACCAAAATGTATGTCGAAGATCGTGATACATTTTGGTACTCCCAGGATGGATTGCAAACGGTGTGTTGTGTGCCTCCATCATTATTCTATGCTTCAAGTCAAAATCGTTAGGAACACAAAGTCTGGAGTTGACTCGAAGTATTCCTTCTTCATCGATTCTTGCTTCTGGAATAGCACCTTCTTGCACTTTCTTCTTCATACGCATCAGCTCTATATCCGTAGCTTGAGCAGCTTTAACTTTATCGATTAAAGTCGGTTCTACTCGTATATTTGATATCATCATGTGGGTACTTGGAGCCTTCATCTCTATCTCCATCCTTTGCAAGTCATACAAAATGGGCCTTTGTGTTAACAACATTGCACTCGTACCCGCATATGATCTTCTACTCAATGCGTCAGCTACTACGTTTGCTTTTCCAGGATGATATTGGATGGTATGATCGTAATCTTTCAACAGCTCGAGCCAACGTCGCTGCCGCATGTTGAGTTCCTTTTGGGTGAAGAAATATTTGAGGCTTTTATGATCTGTATAGATCTCCACTTTCTCCCCATACAGGTAGTGTCTCCAGATCTTCAACGCAAAAACGACTGCTGCCAACTCCAAATCATGAGTAGGATAATTCCTCTCATATTCTTTGAGTTGTCGTGAGGCATAGGCTATGACTTTCCCATGTTGCATGAGAACACATCCTAACCCTTTGCCTGAAGCATCGCTGTAGATAACAAATCCATCCGAACCAGATGGTATTGTCAAAACAGGTGCCGAAATGAGTCTCCTCTTGAGTTCTTGGAAACTCTTCTCGCATTCCTCACTCCATACGAATTTTGTATCTTTCCGAGTCAGCTGAGTTAACGGAGTAGCGATTCGAGAAAATGCTTCCACAAATCTCCGATAATAACCAGCTAAGCCCAGAAAGCTACGTATTTCAATTACCGACTTAGATTGCTCTCAACTGTGACTCATATCCCAACCTTGGATAGCACGTCACAATGACACCTATCAGTTTACTACCGCACGAATATGGCGTCCCCTACGGAGAGTTTGGCTTCAGTACATTCCGCAAAGGAAGTCACCAGATAAAGGCTCGGGTACAAACTTCTACAGTTAGGTTTTTAACTCCTGAAGTTCAATAGGAGCCATTCGATATGAGATTTTAGAAGTGGGTTTTGTACCAGATTCAAAGATGATACAAAATTCAATATCACGCGTAGGCCAAGAAATTCTTCAGGAAATACGTCAGGGATTTACTAACAATAGAAATATCATTCAAATCTGAAGTATTTTTGTTCAAGTCCATAACATAGCTAAGAAAGCTTGACATCCGTTTTTTAATAAACGAAAAGCTTTGTGGCTTGATATGACAGTGACTGATTTTAGTGGTTTAGTAGTTTGAATTCGTATGACAGGTTGGTTAGGAATATGAAAACTAACAACCTTACGAAAACAATCAATTTTAGCATGATGAGTGGTTAACCAATCAATTCCTAAAATCACATCAAAAGCAAGTATCTTTAAAGAGATAAGATCAACAGGTAATGTGATAGTGCCAACTTGGATCATGCAAGATTTATAAACTGTAGATGTAACGAAGGTTTCACCCAACGGAGTTTCAACAGATAAGTTAAAGTCCAATTTCTCCGGAGTCAAGTTTAAACGTTGAGCACAAGCAGGAGAGATAAAAGAATGGGTAGAACCGGTATCTAGTAAAGTATAAACTTCGCAAGAATTCAAGATTAGCTTACCCGTGATCACCTCGTTCGGGTTTCTCGCGTTTTGGCCAGTAACGACAAACGCCCTTCCAGGAACCGCTGATTTCGACTTATCCGGGATAACTTTTGGAGTCACCATCCCCGCTGAACTTGGTTTTGCTACAGAACACTCTCGAGCTATATGACCTTCCTTTCCACAGTTATAACATACCTTGGATTGTTGTGGGCAGTTTGGGCTGATATGTCCCTCTTTCCCACATTTGTAACATACGACCGGTGGTCGTTCTCCTCCCCTAGAAACAGTTGATGTTTGTGCTGACGTCTTCACGTTATCATTGTTGTACCTTCTCTTCTTGAAATCTCCTCCCGACTCGCTCCTTCTATTATCACGACCACGATTACCACCAGAGTGGTTACCGCTTTTGTCCGAATGTTTTCCTCCCTGCTGGTTTTCATTGCTTCGATGACTGCTGCCACCGGTATGACCCTGGTTGTGGTCCCTCGGTTGCACATACTCATTATCTCGCTCTAATAATTGAGCCCTGTTTACAACATCTGAATATAAAGAAAATTTATGAGAGATAAGATATTGTCGAATCTCGGGTTTTAGACCTCTCAAAAACATCCTTGTCATTCGTTCCTCATTTTCGACCAAATGAGGTGCAAACCTGGATAACTCTGCAAACTTCGCCTCGTACTGGGACACCGTCATGTTGTTTTGTTCCAGTCTAATAAACTCAACCTCCTTCATATGACGAATACTTTCAGGAAAGTACTTGTCATTGAACAGTTTTTGAAATGTTTCCCAGGACATGTTGAGTGCGTCAGGCTGGGTACGCTTCACAGACTCCCACCAGTAGTCTGCCTCACCGCGGAACATAAATGTGGCGAATGGAACCTTCTGTTCCTCCGTGCATCCCAAGACATCAAATATCTTGGTAATTTGCTTGACCCACGTTTCCGCCATGATCGGATCCGGCTTTCCCTTAAATTCTGGTGGTCCCAATTCTTTGAACTGCTTAGCTGTGACAAACCGCGCGTTGTTATCATTTCCACCCGTATTCTGCACACGAGTCTCCCTCGTCTGATTTTGCATGAACTGCAAAAAGCTCCTAAACATTCCATCATTCATCGTTTGCTCGGTAACGTTGTTTACAGGAGGAATATTGCCTTCCTGTTGCACGTTCCCCTGGGTAGTGATCAAAGGTGTCTCCACGGTCTGATTTACTCCATTATTAACGTTCTCAGCTGCCATTCTTAAATACTGCCATAAAACAAGGGTTAATAGTCATGTCATATATTATCCCTATACTCTGACCGACCAAATAAACACCAAATAAACTTAGTCAGGTCATACTAGCGAAGGAATTCCCCGTCTCTCCCCTCCTAGTTCTTGTCTCACATCTCAGCCAGGGATCATATCCCTAAGCTCTGATACCAACTGTGACGCCCCCAGAATAGGTATACAACACCCATTCTGAGTCGCCAAATACATGGTACAGAAAGCAAACTACAACTTCAATAATACAATTGTCGTGCAAAATACGACAACACATACTGTGAGTTTAAATACAAATATTGTCTTCTAGACAATATCCACACTCAAATAAATCCTCATTACAATTATTCAAACACTATTTTACAGAAATAGTGAGGACTGCTAAAACATCTTTCTAGAACCATCACTCCATACCCCGACTAGATCCTGCTATGTTCTCACCTCCTGAGAAGAAAAATGGAACAAAAAGGAAAAGGGTGAGCTCAACTAGCCCAGTAAAGAATATTATGACTAAGATAATATACAACAAATTATCGTTAGTCTTCAACAGGGAAAAATCTGATAAAATATAATCGACAACAAGTTTTAGATCAACAACTGCAGCGGAAACAGCAAACCATTAGAAGAGTCAAGTAGAGAAAGAATTCTACTATCTTCTAAGATTTAAAAGTCCATCATCAATATTTTATCCCTGTAACATCAATTAATAATCATCTTTAACCAAATATTCATCTTTGCACTACAGGCCAAAGATATTCATTTGTATCATCAGTCGGTCATGTTCATCTCAACACCTGTTCATCTTTGCACTACAGGCCAAAGATATTCATCAAGTAATTATACATCTTTGCACTACAGGCCAAAGATATTCAGTAATATCATCATTTAGGACTGAGGATGATGAAAAATATCTTAAAGAGAACGAATCCAATGAGACAGAAGGACAAATAGTAGGGATTCGTATAACAGTTTATCCAAGATCAATAATACTTCATAATAATCAATTGTGAAGCAGAATTCAAAAATAAAGATCAAAACATGGATACAATCAAAGATAGTAACCATAATAGACATCTTGGACAAAAAGGGAAAATTTTATTTTTCGGTGAATAGTGCCGTATTCGTGAATAGTGCCGTATACGTGAATAGTGCCGTATACGTGAATAGTAACCCCCGACACAAAAAGTTCCAAATTTGATAAAAACTCATATCAATATTTCAGCATAATGATATTGAAGAAAATAATATCATTAAGAAGAAAATAATATCCCTTACCTCAAAATATCAGTACTTCTGGTCGGAATACCGGTATAAGGCTGAAAGAAACTTGCTCTGATGAATAGAAACTCTCAAAGTATCTAAATACTCACAAAATACACTCAATAATCTAGAGAGAGAAAGAGAGAAAACTTATTTCTGGTGTGATTTTCAATTCTAACTTAGCCCTCTATTTATAGAAAAATTTTGGTAGGTTTGACCTGCAACCTGATGGCTTTACCTGCTACTATTCCCACCCACCACATTTGAAATATAATTCAGCACATTTCTTCACCAACCACAAGTGGGGCCCACCAATTCTAGAATTTTCCACCAAAATGATAAACTCCGAAAATTCAACAATTTCTGAACCAGTCATCTTGTAAAATTCGTAATAAATCATACGTTCATTTTTAACGGTTCAAAATTTGTGGACATATACTCAACTTATATATGTATAACATATCCAAAAATTACCACGATCCAACGGTCGGATTAAAAATTATAACCCCCGCAAACTATCTCAAAAACCCTGATTTTTAATACCTCCATTCCGACAAAAATACTGACAAAAACCTCAACATTAACTCCTTCATTTTTAACCACAAAAATATATCCCTCATTTATATCCACATAAAATAAATATTTTCTTATCATATGAATCAATAATTAATTATTCACAAATAATATTACAGAATCACATTTATGACAACCAGGCCGTTCCCAGGAAAGAGGGGGCTTTCCAATAAGGATTTCTCCTTACTGGCGCGCAATTAGATGACCAAACCTCTCCTTAGACAGAACTTTCTAGACATTGCCAATAATGTTATCTAATAATATTATTCAAATAATATGAATTATTGATCTGATAAATGAAAATACTGTGCAGCAACAATTATTGAAACAACAATAATATAAAATATCAACGCAGCAATTATTGAATCAATAAAATAAAATATTGAATAATAACTACTGTAACAATTATTGAGTAGTGCCTTCTTACGTAAGAATCAATAATTGGTGCAATACCGTGTGCTACTGTATTTTAACCACCGGGTATTCCAACAGTATTAACGGTAACAACTACGCCGTTATTTATAAACAACTTATACTTGTCGTTTTCTTCATCCAATCGCTTTCCGTTATGGGGCCCACACAAGGCTGCGTCGTCGTACGAATATTCCCCGACAGCAAGAATATTCCACGACCAACCGAATATTCACCGACCAAAAATAAATATTTTATAACCACTTGCTTATTTTGCAAAATTTGCACATTTCACCCATAACCAAAGTATTATATCAAATTAACCCCTTATTATTCACAATAATATTTAGAGAAAATTTGATTTTATTCATTAATAAGTTGGGGTCTTACATTTGGCCTGTAGTGTAAAGTTGAATTGTGACTGGTATGATCATGACCATTGAATTCATAATTGAATATCTTAAGCTTAAGTGCAAAGGTGAACTGATCAACATGGTTATAATTATTGTTTATATAAATTCTAAAATGATTATATATTTCTTTGAGATATGAATATATTTGGCCTGTAGTGCAAATATGAATTGTTGATAAATATCTTTGGCCCGTAGTGCAAAGATGAACTGTTGTTGAATATCTTTGGCCTGTAGTGCAAAGATGACCTGTTGATGAATATCTTTGGCCTGTAGTGCAAAGATGGTCTATTGACGAATATCTTTGGCCCGTAGTGCAAAGATGAATTTATCAGTATGATTATGAACAGGAAATGTGATTTGGTATAACCATGATCTTTGATGTTTCAGGTAAAGACAGGTGATGAAAATATCCTTCGTCCTGGGTGCGAAGAAAAATTTAGAATCACAATTATGATCATGAGTTATTCATATGATTGTGGAAAGGAACTGTTGAGTGATGTTACAGGGATAAAACATTGTTGGTGGATTTTTAATGTAAGGACCCCAAAATAGGTCCATTCCATCCAACCTATTCTGAGTCACCAAATACATGGTACAGAAAATAACTACAACTTTATTACAACAATTGTCGTGCAAAATACAACAACACATATGCTGTGAGTTTGGATACAAATATATACCAAATGTGACTCATGTTCCAATCGTGGACATCACCTCACAATGACACCTTACATAAAGGTATAGTCAAAAACTGTTTTGGAAATTAGAATCTTTGGGAAGTGCTTAAGGAAACCTTCGTACATGGGAGGCCATGCTTCTAGGTTGTGATAGATATCATATGGCCACAGAATTATCCTTGGTTTACCCAATAGACCCCAAAGAAAAACGAGAAGATTACTATCATATTCTTCCCAATGGTGAGTCTTCTCTTGACTTATCATTATCTCCACTGTCTCTAATTGAGAATTATACTTCAAACAAACACCAAGATTATATAGGTAGTGCTCGTATATATACTCAGCAAGTGGATGAGCACATCCCTGTCTTATGATGACACGAGGTTGTATGTCGTTAAACATCTTGTATGATAGTGGCAAACCACCCTTCCAACGTTGGGTACACCTTACCCTATTGGATTCACCAAATATAACTACTAAATGAACTTTTCTATACTGCTTCGGGAGAACATCCACAACTAGAGACCACCGTTCTATTTCCCCGTTACCCTCGCTCGACCCAGCTACACTCTTATTACCTGAAAGGAATTGTGAAGCAAAAGGGTGAGCACAACTAGCTCAGTAAAGAATATCATGACTAAAGATAATTAAATTATCAATAGCCTTCATCAATAATAAATCAGAGATTTAGAACATATGGTAAATGATAAAAATTCAACCATAGTTGCAGCGGAACGAGCAATCCATTAGAAGAGTCAAATAGACTATAAAGTCTATTATCTTCTCCATGTTAAAAATCCATCAACAATGTTTTATCCCTGTAACATCAATCAACAATTCTGGTCCACAATCATATGAATAACTCATAATCATAACTGTAGTTCTAAATTCCTCTTCTCATCCAGAATAAAGATAATTTTCATCACCTGAAACATCAAACATCATGGTTATACCAAATCACAGTTCCTGTTCATAATCATACTAATAACTTCATCTTTGCACTACGGGCCAAAGATATTCATCAACAAGTCATCTTTGCACTACAGGCCAAAGATATTCGTCAACAGTTCATCTTTGCATTACTGGCCAAAGATATTCAACAACAGGTCATCTTTGCACTACGGGCCAAAGATATTCATCAACAGACCATCTTTGCACTACAGGCCAAAGATATTCATCTACAATTCATCTTTGCACTACAGGCCAAAGATATTCCTCAACAATTCATATTTGTACTACATGCCAAATATATTAATATCTCAAAGAAATATATAATCAATTCAGAATTATATAAACAATAATTATAACCATGTTGATCAATTCACCTTTGCACTTAAGCTAAATATATTCAATTATAAATTCAATGGTCATGATCATACTAGTCAACAATTCATCTTTGCACTACTGGCCAAAGAGAACCCATAGTCATGATCATACCAATAATTTACCCATCTTTACACTCAAGCGAAAGAGAATTTCAACATCAAGGTTATAAAAAATGTCATATATAATAGTAACTCATAAATAGTAACTCGTGAATAGTAAACCCGACACAAAAAGATAGAAATTCCACAATAAAATCCATACCAATATTTCGGTATAATGATATTGAAAGAATAACATTTCTTAAGCTTATAAACAATTTATTTAAATTGTTTACACTTACTAAATAATGCATTTAATCATCTTAAAATGCCAAACTCATAATATTTCATCACCAATAACCAAAAACCCTCATCAAAAATCTGCATATACCTCATATAGGATTCTCAAGCCATAAAATCCTATTTTCCAATTTTCTTTCCTCACAAAACATATTTAATTCATTTACTCATAACTAGATCATTTTTATAAAAAAATACCAAATCAGTTCCAAAAATATTTATTTTCTGAGATTTAGGATAATATAGTCCCATAGTGAACATATATTTTTCTCAGAATTTTTAAAAGTCATTTACTATTTTTCATATGGCCAAAATAGCCGAATATTTAGACATTTATCAAAAATTGTACTTTTGCCCTAAAATTCTGAAATTAACAGAGTATACTTCCATCATATACATGTACTCCCAATAAAAATTTCATCAATTTTGGAGTTAACCACAAAAAATTATAAGCAGTTACTTTTAAAATAGTCTTTTCTCATAAAATTCATAACTCTCAATCTATACATCCAAAAATCACCATTTTTGGACACAATCAATAAAACTCATCAAAATATCATTTCAAATTTTTCCAAAATTTTTGAAAATCAGAAAAATTACGAAACTGAAAATCATAACAACCCTTAAAATCCCTTAATATCCCTTACTATCCCTTACTATCCCTTACCTCAAAAGAGCAGTACTTCTGATTGGTATAAGGCTGAAAGAAACTTGCACTGATGAATAGAAACTCTCAAAGTATCTAAATACTCACAAAATATGCTTCATAATATAGAGAGAGAAAGAGAGAAAGCTTATGTTTTTTGTGTGATTTTCAATTCTAACTTAGCCCTCTATTTATAGGAAAATTTTGGTAGGTTTGACCTGCAACCTGATGGCTTTACCTGCTACTATTCCCACCCACCACATTTGAAATATAATTCAGCACATTTCTTCACCAACCACAAGTGGGGCCCACCAATTCTAGAATTTTCTACCAAAAATGATTTATAACCTGATTTCCGAATCAGCCACCTCTTAAAATTCATAACAAATCATACGTTCATTTTTAACGGTTCAAAATTTATGGACATATACTCAACTTATATATGTATAACATATCCAAAAATTACCACGATCCAACGGTCGGATTAAAAATTATAACCCCCGCAAAATATCTCAAAAACCCTGATTTTTAATACCTCCATTCCGACAAAAATACTGATAAAAACCTCAACATTAACTCCTTCATTTTTAACCACAAAAATATATCCCTCATTTATATCCACATAATATAAATATTTCCTTATCATATGAATCAATAATTAATTATTCACAAATAATATTACAAAATCACATTTATGACAACCAGGCCGTTCCCAGGAAAGAGGGGGCTTTCCAATAAGAATTTCTCCTTACTAGCGCGCAATTAGATGACCAAACCTCTCCTTAGACAGAACTTTCTAGACATTGCCAATAATGCTATCTAATAATATTAATCAAATAATATGAATTATTGATCTGATAATAGAAAATACTGTGCAGCAACAATTATTGAACAACAATAATACAAAATTTCAACGTAGCAATTATTGAATCAATAAAATAAAATATTGAACAGTAATTACTGTAACAATTATTGAGTAGTGCCTTCTTACGCAAGAATCAATAATTTCAAAAATACTATGCAATACCGTGTGCTACTGTGCAATAACGCGTATTACTGTATTTTAACCACCGGGTATTTCAACAGTGTTAACGGTAACAACTACGCCGTTATTTGTAAAAACTCAAATTTGTCGTTTTCCTTCACCCGACAATTATTCGTTATGGGGCCCACAAATAGCTGCGCCATCGTACGAATATTCCCCGACAGAAAGAATATTCCACGACCAAACGAATATTCCCCGACAACAATAATTATTTTATAACCACTTGTTTATTTTGAACAATTTTCACATTTCACCCATAACTTTAATTTTTATTATCAATTTAACCATTTACTAAATTGTAATTATAAGAAAAATTGAATACTTTTATTTCATAAAATTCGGGGTCTTACATTTAACATGGAGAAGATAATAGACTTTATGGTCTATTTGACTCTTCTAATGGATTGCTCGTTCCGCTGCAACTATGGTTGAAAATTTTTATCATCTACCATATGTTCAAAATCTCTGATTTAATTCTGTTGAATGCTATTGATAATTTATTTATCTTTAGTCATGATATTCTTTACTGGGCTAGTTATGCTCACCCTTTTGCTTCACAATTCCTTTTCAGGTAATAAGAGTGTAGCTGGGTCGAGCGGGGGTAACAAGGAAATAGAACGGTGGTCTCTAGCTGTGGAAGTTCTCCCTAAGCAGTATAGAAAGGTTCATTTAGTAGTTATATTTGGTGAATCCAATAAGGTGAGGCGAACCCAACGTTGGATGGGTGTTTTGTCACTATCATACAAGATATCTAATGACATACAACATCGTGTCATCATAAGACAGGATTGTGCTCATTCACTTGCTGAGTATATTTACAAGCACTACCTTTATAATCTTGGTGTTTGTTTGAAGTATAATTCTCAATTAGAGACAGTGGAGATAATGATAAGTCAAGAGAAGACTCACCATTGGGAAGAATATGATAGTAATCTTCTCATTTTTCTTTGGGGTATATTGGGTCAACCAAGGATAATTCTGTGGCCATATGATATCTATCATAACCTAGACGCATGGCCTCCCATGTACTAAGGTTTCCTTGAGCACTTTCCAAAGATTCTAATTTCTAAAACAGTTTTTGACTATGCCTTTATGTAAGGTGTTACTGTGAGGTGTTGTCTACGGTTGGGACATGTGTCACATTTGGTATATATTTGTATTCAAACTCACAGCATATGTGTTGTTATATTTTGTACGACAATTATTGTAATAGAGTTGTGGTTGTTTTCTGTACCATGTATTTGACAACTCAGAATGGGTTGGATGGAATGGACCTATTTTAGGGTCGTCACAATGTATTCCATGTGTCGGTGTTGAAAAGTTATCATTATCATCCGTTGCACGTGGTGCAATATCCGTTTGATAAGATTCGGGAGGATCTTACTTATGAGGAGAAAGCTAAGGCGATTTTGGATCGTCAAGAAAAGATTATGAGGAGGAAGACTATTTCGTTTGTTAAGGTTCTGTGGAGGAACCATTCGGAGCGAGAAGCCACTTGGAAGCTTGAGGAGTCTATTCGAGCAGAATATCCACATCTTTTTGATAATTAGGTACGTTCTATTCTTTTGATTCCGAGGACGGAATTCTTTTAAGGGGTAGGTGATGTAATACCCGAAAACAAAAAAAATAAATAATAATAATAATAATAATATTATTAAATAATAAAAATTACCTTGTGTTAAAACATATTTTTGGATGTTATTTATTTTGGGTCAAATAATTATTTAATTTATGTGGGCTTTAATAAGTATAGGGTTACATTAGTTTGGGCCATATATTAATTGGGTTAAATTTAAATTTTTGTATTTTAAATTAATTAATAAACAACTAAAACCTAATTTCCATACATCTGATACAAAGTCCTTGAAAGAAAAGAGAGAGAGCAGCCGCGCGCAAAAAGAGAAGGAGAAAGAAAGTGATTGTCAGATCATAACAATAACCAACGGAAGAAACAAAAGAAGTAGGTACAAATTTCTTAATTGTAATTGATTTAGAACATGAGCTGTATACATATTATATATATATATATATAAATATACCGAAGCTGCTGCTAAAAAAATAAAATAAAATAAAAAAATTCGTATCATGCTGTGAATAGTTGCTGTCTAATAATAAGAATTATAAATATATTATGTTATAAGTATTGTGCATGTTGAATTGCCTGCGGCATTGGTGCAGGTGGAAATTTCATTATATATATATATATATATATTTTAATAATCTTTTGGCCATGAAGTTGTTTATGGAATTAGTAAATCAATTGAAGTTATGTTTATTAATTTGAATTAATTAATTTTGCCGTCATAGTTATAAAAGTTTTAATAAATAATTTAATAGTATTATGTTATTAATGATTGGATTGTAATTAAAGCTTATTAAATTATTTAGATTGAACGGAAACGAGTTTTTAGAATATACTTTGGGTATTACATTGCTTAATCCAGGTACGGATTCCGTACTCTTTCAACGAGACTCTTTTGTTTTGATTTGTTCGTTTCGTTATTCGTTTCGAAATTTAGTATTGTCTCTCATAATTGTCCCTTGTCAATTTATTGTGATAAATTATTTTGGCGTTGTATTAGAATTCATATTTGTATTCTTTAGACTAGGGCATCATGTCTAAATTTTATTTTGATATTCATAGTGATGTACATGTTATTATTTTGAGACTTGTGTTGATGATTCGTTCGATTTAACATGTACACGTTAGAACCCTTTTGTGTTGATATTTTGTCGCATGTGTTGTGACATTATATTCTTGTTAGAATACCATAGGGTATACCTGAGCTATAACCACCTGTGGGTGTACCACAGGCATGTCCTCTTGGCACCGAGGCATGACACCTTCCGTGACGGTGTGATTAGTGCACGGCGTCTCCATTTTGTGCTCCGGTGGGAGTTGGCCATTTGGTGTTTTGTTGTGGGAGGCGTATGGGTCGACCCTAGTTTTCTGTTCTGTTCTGCGAATTGGTAATGTTTGTGCCAAACACGCCTTCCGATTTTACATGTATTGGATTCGCGGTCCAATGTGTGTGACTTGCCTGTGTGGCATTATTTGATTTGCCTATGTGGCATTATTTGACTTGTCTGTGTGGCAAGGTATATTTCTGTTTTATTATGAGCTCGGTATGAAATAACACCCAGCCATTTGATTCAGCCTATTATTTCGTTGTGTTAGATTTGTTCGTTTCGTTTCAGTTCGTTTCGTATCTTTTCATTTAATTGAGTTAGTTATTTTGGTTTATTATTTGTATTCTATATCCGTACTGGGCGTTTGGCTCATGCTGTGTTTTCTTCCAGCAGGTAATCAGGGGAATTAAGGGCAAGTGTGATGAGAGCTCCATTCATTCCAATGATTTAGAAATATTCTGTTTAGACTTGATGTGTCAGTTTACTTAGAATTGTAATAATTATTTTAGATTGTGGTTTAAGACAGTTAGAGATTTATTATGGTTGAGTTGTGGTATTTATCAGTTATTAAGACTATTCTTTTGTGTCTTTGAGCCTTGCTATTAAATTTATTAGTTTTGTTGTGTTTTGAGTAATCTCTCTTTCTATTTCGGAAAGGGGGTGTTACAGACGGAGTGAGTACTTAATTTCTCTTTTGACCAAATAATTAATTAATTCCTATCATAAATTTATTTAGCATGTGATAACCATGTTTAAGCTATATACGTTGGTTGTGTTGATTGAGCAATATTACAGTATTACCTTTATCCAAAAAAAAGAAAAAAAAGTTGTATTTTTTATTGGTACCCTTTCTTCTCAAACATTAACCTTGTTTATAAGTTTAAAAAACTGAGAAAAAACTAAAGAAAATTACAATTTTCTCTATAAATCCCTTGTTTGTAAGATTTTTTTAGTTAGAAAAGCTCCAGAAAAGTAAAATAAAATAAAATTATATTCAAATTTTCTTAGAAACCTTTCAAAAAAATCAAAGGATTGAAAAATCAGATTAGTAAATTTCTTTTTTATTCCTAAATTACCCTTAACATTGACATAACCATATCTTATACATGATGACACTTTTTAAAGTAAACTTACGAATATAACTAGGGAAAACTATATCGACTGATAGTAGATTTTTCATAATACAGTGTTTTGGGTGTGATTTGGATACATATAACAAAAGTTTAATAGATTAATATGTATGTACAGACTGTACATACATATTTTATTATATGTATCTAAATCACACCCAAAACACTGTGTTATGAAAAAATTCCAGTTCCATAAAATATTTTTAAAAAAATTTAGTTGTTTTAAAAAAAACAAAAAAAAAAGTCCATAACTTAATAAAATGCGAGAGTCCGGATAGGAACAAGTCTACCTATATATATATATATATATAACTCTTAAGTAGTAGAACTCCCTTAAATAATAGAATTGTATCAAAACGACGTAGTTTTGATAAGACGCGGTGGCATTTTTGTAAATACCATGCCACCGCGTATTTACAAAAATACCACCGCGTCTTATCAAAACTACGTCGTTTTGATACAATTCTATTATTTAAGGGAGTTCTATTACTTAAGAGTTCTACTCTTGATCCTCTCCCTATATATATATATATATATATATATATATATATATATATATATATATATATAGTCACTCGTGCGTTATGAGTCATGTAGTTTTGTTTTAGATGATAATATATATTTTCTTCTTCTTTTTTTCTTAGCAAGTAATTATGATAACTATTTATACTTTGACAATAAAGTTGGAGTCGTGCATTATCTTACAAATTTCCATGAGACATGACTAAAAGACGGATAAAATTGTCATATCATCATCGGTCAATATTGGTGACTAGCTACTGTTACTACTCCCTCACTTGCTTTTTAATAAACATTTTAAGAAAAAATATAATTAAGATAAATATAAATTTTCAATTTATTCTTAAGATTTATTTAAAAAGAAAAAAAAAATAAACATGTTATTACTTAATGTATGTATAATATAATAAACTAGATTATTAATAATTTTTTAAAATCTACTGATAATAAATTTTATTTTTAAAAATAAACAAACAAAAAGGAAGAAAGGGAGTAATATCTCAAAACACCAAAGTTGACGTAATTTTTAGCACATTGGGAGTTAGTGTACTGGAGGATTATGTGTGATAGGTAGGAAAATTAGACGGTGGGAACCGAATGAAGCATAATCAATGCTGATGGTGAGACGTAACATAGCCAGCCTCACTGCCGCTCATCCTACTTTTCAATTTTTGTCCCAACTTGCCAAAAATCCGTCGGACATTAATTAATTTCGATTGTTAATTCCTATATTAAACATTGAGATGGTGTATATCATTTTTAATAGATCATTACCTATATATATATATATATATATATATATATATATATATATATATAGCCCAACAAACCGGAGCGAAGTAAGATTAAACTGGCTATAACAACAATTTTTTTCGTCGCTATAACATAAAAAACCGTTTTTTTATGCTATAACGACGAAAAAAACCGTCGCTATAGCCGATTCGTTCTTAGTTCGCTCATTCCAGTTCGCTGGAGAAGCGAACTGATATATATATATATATATATATATATATATATATATATATATATAGACAATTTCCAACTGATGCAACTATTACGATGTACACAATTCTACACACGGTTTCACAAGCATAGCGGCTACTTCTGATTAAGAAAGACTTGCATAAATTGAGACCATAATAAGTTCTACAAGGCGTTGACAAGTTCCATAAGGGAAATCATTTAGTGTATCATGGTTTTTGGGCAGTTGGCATTGCCAAAGAAACTACAGAGCCACTCAATAAATCCTTCTATTGTTGAGTATATCTTACTGAAATCTGACTGAATGAGAAAGAGCTCTTTTAGTGGTCTCACTTTACCACCATCTGAAATGCGAGAAACCTCGATTGGTGGAAGCTAGTCCATGAAGATTCTCCCTTTTCTTATGTGCAGTTCCCCTCTTTCGGTAAGCATCCAGTATCTCATTAGATAAACATTTCTCTACGCTTATCCTGGAACTTATATGTCGTTTGAAAGCTGCTTCAAGGATCCAACGAACAGCTAAGGATTGTTGATAATCCCTGTCTAGAATCGCAGGGACATCATAAATATTACCTCCTCTTCCTACTCTTCTCGCTTTGCATATGGGCTTTATATTCTCTAGGGCGTCAACCGTAAGTTTCATTACATCGCCCTCAGTTCGAGCTAGGTGATGAAAAGTTTGATAAACCATAGCACGAACTCTTGCTTTTTTACCTTTTTTCATTCGAAAGTTGACTAACTTCTCGATCACTTGTTTTTGCTCACCATCCAAGCCCCCCATATAGCTTAAAATTTCCGAGCAATCGGAAGAAGCTGCTTTCGATGACACGGCCGAAGAATGTATATTACGCGATCCAGTCTTGATCTGGGTGTAAAAGTTGACTCCAGCCTTGCCTGCAATTCAAATTAAAACTCTCAACTATAACTTCAGAAGCTTAAACTAAACCATCACAAAGCATTTAAAGAAAGTAGATTTTACCATAGAAATTGAGATTGCCTGTAAAAGATGCCTTGGAACCAGTAAATGAGAAAAAAGGTAGAACTGGAATAGGTACATTGATGCCAACCTGAGTTGAAGCAAAATGTTAAAAGATTAAATTTTCTCGCGCACACACACGTGTGTGTGTTTGTTTGTGTGTCACAAATGGTTTTTCCTTTCAATTTCCAACCAGAAAACTTCACTACAAGAAACCAAAATCAAGGTACACACCATCAAGTATACAGGACAATAAAAAATAACCTTGGCCCACGAAAAAGCATTGATGCTAATGTACTTGTTATACATTTCTAATAGGCAAGTACTTTTGGGAAGGGAAAGAAGAAAATGGCATGATTGTTGGAGATCTGAGAAACTAACCACCAAACATCACTTTTTTCCAAACATGAAAACTATCCACCAAACATCACTTTTTTCCAAACATGAAAACGTATGTAACAAGTAGCACAAAAAGAGACGGACAAAATAATCAAATTTACATTTCACATTTGAATGCCCTCCTGGTCCTATAGAAATATATAGTATATTAGTTTAGAAGCATAGTGTTAGCACCAGGAGGTGGTTAAGGGTTTTAAACAAAAATTGTTATGTTTCTTAAGGCAGGTCTGGGAGTTCATGTTATCTACCTAACATGAATAAATTGCATCCAAAGAGTAAAACTCTTGTATTATACATGCCCTGCATCATATTCATTTCATGTTGTCTAATGCCAGCCATGGAATGATTGCTCGGTTGAAGATTTTGACTATCAGAACGCAACACTTAAACCTAAACAATAAGGTAATATAGAAACCTACATCGTATATTATGTATTTCTTCTCAATCTATCATTAAGAGGCATTAGGAAGGTTTCTATAACATGGAGGGTCTTGAATATTTGCACATACTCATTTTTAGAAGAAAAAACTTATCACATGTACTTCTGTACACGGATCATACATTGATTTGAGCCCACTCTGCAATCTTTTCTGAAGGAATAAAAAAGAAAGAAAGCACATCAGTTCTAGGTTATATAAGGGAGTCATTAACAAAGAGTGCAATTCAGAAAATATGGAGTTCACATTGTACAATTTATTGAAAAGGTTATTCAATTATTCCTGTAAATTTTTATATTGTTCAGCTAATAACCAAGGCTAGGTCAATGATTAAATGTTCAAAAGTTGTCAAACACAAACAACTTGAGGGTCTCAGGAGGCAGGCACATAAAGGCATAGCATTACATAGGACTATAAGAGAAATACTGAGTTTGTGAATTTTTGAATGAATAGGTATTCTTCAAATGGGGATAATATTGATAGACTCCCTAGAATAGATGAAAGAGTAAACCACCCAAGAAGGAGAAATATATATACACTCGTTTCATCTCCATCATCATAGTCTGGAGAAAACGTTGAAACAGTGCCTCACATTAACAAAAGGAGATGGACTTCACCACTTACATAGACCCTTTCTAAATTTTCCACATCAAACAATCCAACAAAAAAGATGCCCACATCAAGCAACCAACAAACACGCTTTGTTGACAATAATCCCTCTTATTACCAAAGCCACCAAGGATCTTAACCTTCTAAAAAATTACCTAAACGTCTTTAACTCCAGCCTAGATAATGTATCCATCTCAGCAGTAAGTGAATGAGTGATTACAGTGAAGTTTGAAGTTGACTTGTGACATGAAAAGGTCATGTAATGGATCACTATCAAGGAGAAATTGTCAAAGTAGATCTCTAACAACATATTACATCTTCAAATAAATTACCCTGTGAATCCTGGACAAATACAGGATCTAATGAATGTATACGACGGATCACTTAATTTTCCAATTTACTAAGTGTAATGGAAACTTTAAAGAGAAGCATTCTAATTCTTGATCTTTAGAATAAACTGGCAGTAGTACATACAGTATTTGAATCAACTGCCCAAGCATCAACTTTATATTGTACAATAAGAGATTTAGCAACAAAATTGTTAAGACAGCTTATGCTCTTACCGGATTCAAAACATCGATAGATTCAACTGACTCAGAATCGATAAAGCTGCCTCCAACTAGATTTGGGACTCTCTGATACACTAGAATCAATCAAACTTTTGAAAAATCCAAACTTACATGAAAAGAGAAACATATATACAAAATTGCCATTAATGAAACTAGCAGCTGGTTGCAAAGAAATCTAAAGCAAGTCCTACAATGTAAATCTACAACTCAAACTCAACTACACCTTTTATCCCAAAGTAGTTGGTAATTGTGGTAAGTAAATTTACAACTACCTCCATTATTCCAAAATAGTTTTTAAGATGTCCCACAATATTTTCTAAAATATCATCTCAATACAGTTTAATATATATATGATACATATATATTCAAATAAAATTGATTAATATAATTGTATATCAAAGACGACTAAATTAGGAGTGAGGTGTATCAGTTAACTACATTAACTTAATTCTGAAAACAACAGCAGAAGTAACAATTTAAGATTCTCATCACTATTTCATTTCACTTCAATTACTGAATAAACAAATAGATAGTAGTAGCAGAATTCATTCAATCCGATTAATTTTTCCACTTTGAAACAAGCATAACTTACGAGAGGATTTCGATACTTCCAAGATGGTTCAGCGGCAGTAGAAAGATGAGAACTTTGGAGAGCAAAGATCTGAGGACTTAAGGGCTTTAATGCTTTAACTGTAACACAGCTATATGAGTATACATGTATATACAAGTAATCAAACTAGGGTTTGTACAGAAATTTCATTGATCAAAAACAATAAATGAACAATTTACCTCGTCGAAGTGAGATTTGCAACATTTTTGCTGAGTGCTTTTAGATCCAGAGCCTCTGGAAATGATTAGAAGATAAGAAATATTGAAATTGTTCAACTCTGATGGTATATAATATACTATAGTTATACGAATTATAGAAACCCTAGTTTAGATTATATTCAAATTTTCTTAGAAACTTTTCAAAAAAATCATAGAAAAACTAAGGATTGAAAAATCAGATTAGTAAATTTCTTTTTTATTCCTAAATTACCCTTAACATTAACATATGAAAACAAATTTGCATCCATATTTTATACATAATGACACGTTTTTTAAGTAAACTTACAAATATAACAAGGAATATAATTTTTTTACTATTACAATTATACATCTTACTTTTAAATTTAATAAAAATAAAAATTATAAGAAAAAAAATGAGTACTCTCTTTTATAGAGTCAATTTTTTTTTTACAATCATTAAACAATCTCAAAACAATGTATTTAATTAATTTTAAGTCGCATTTTAATTACTAGTTTTGATGGGCATATATATATATATATATATATATATATATATATATATATATATATATGGTAAAAATAGAGGTACACAGCCGTGTAACTTTTAAAGTTACACGGTCTACGATCGTAGAGTGATTTCACTCTACGATCGTAGAATAGTCACTCCACGATTTGTGAATTTACTCTACGATTGTGGAGTGACTACTCTACGATCGTAGACCGTGCAACTTTAAAAGTTACACGGCTATGTACTTCCATATTCCCCTATATATATACAGGGAGGTTCAAAAACATAAATTTTAAATAGCATAATTTTCTTAAGTAACATAACTATTTAAAGCCTTTCCTCAGCCTTCCTTACTTACACGACTTTTTTAAAAAAAACCCAAATCTGAGTCGCGCTTCTCTCCTCTCCGAATAATAATCTCTAGTCGAGCTCTTCTCCCCAAATTCGCGATTTAGGCAAACTGAGAATCGCGATTGTGGCAAACTGAGCTCCTCTCTCTCCAAATAATAAGCCCTAGGTTCTGCAAACTGAGAATCGCGATTTAGGCAAACGGGGAAGAAGGGCACTTTGCCAGAGAATGCCCCAGCTCTAACCGTTAGAGTGTCTATCCTGAAGAGGGTGGACTTGTCTTTCACATTTACTACTCATTTTTGCTGCTTTTTACTTTTTTATGTCAGTTTGGTGGTGAACTATGCGTTTTCTGGTGGTGGTTTTTGGGGTTACCTAGCTGTTTGGTCACATTTTGTGTTAGGTTTTATGGTTGTGGAACATTTATTAATCTTTTATTTTCTCTTTTTTTTTCTTATGTAGTTAAAGATTAGTCTTTTCTGTCTTGAAGGGTCTTAAATTGAAGATAAATCCAGAGATTGTGATTATGCTTATCAGTGTTTCAGGGGTTAGTTTTCTCTTGCTCTGTATACATGTATATGCATACATGTTGGCTTTATATTAATGGATCAACTGGGCTTTCTTATCTTCATTATTTTGAAAAATGATCCTTACTATTGTTATATGTGCTTGTTAATTTGATTCTCTTTGTTTATTGTGTTGGATATTTGAATGATAAGGTGGATCTGTGTTTTTTCACTGATTGGTGTCTCCTAAAATTGCTTTAATTTATTGTTCATAGGAGCAGGGTAAGGGGATTGGTCAGTTTAATTTGGTATGGGTTTGTACAATGTAAATAGTTCAACCTAATGTTTTCTAGTTTTAGTAACATTTGATTGTGGGTTGGGTTCATTATGCGTGGACCACGATGGAGTATATAGTTTGATCTACTTATTTGTTTGTTATTAGGTACTTGAAATTTGTTTTGGTCCAAATGTATATTGGTATTTTGTTTTCATTTCATAAGATTTTTAATTTAATCTTTTAATTTCGTATCTCTATAATTCTTGGCTTGTTGAGATATGAATGAGTAACAAACTGAAAAATCTAGGATTTTGCTATTCGGGGTTTTTGAATAAGCAAAACCGATATTGATCAATGTTGTTTGATAACATGTTTGGGAGAGAAGAAATGGATAAAATCCTAAAACACTTTATGGTCTGTACTTTGTTGAAAAGTAATTGTAGAGAGAGGAGGCAGTGTTTAGATGAATCAATCCATGAGTTAAACTTTCTGACTAATCGGCATGTTTAAATTTGACTTTGCTATTTGTTTAAATTTGACTTTGATTTTGTAATTTGTTTAAATGTAGAACTGGAGCATCAAATAATGATGCTACTCAGGATCCAAGTGTAGATGACGATGATAGTGATTCATTATGAGATTATTATTATTTCATTGATAGTGATTCATTTTTTTAACATTTCATTATGAGATTATGAGGCTGCTGTTGCCGGATGTAGTTTAGTTTTTCAGATATTGTTGTCCTTATTTTGTTGTTATATATGTTGTTAGCTAACTGTTATTGAATTAAACAGTTAATGAGTGTGCTGAACAACCATCTGTATATGCTCCACTTCCCAGTGTTGCTGCGCAAACTCAAAGTGGTCGGAATGCAGCTGCAGACATCTTCCTTGACATTGGTGTTAAAACCCCACCATTTGACAAAGCTATCGTCGATTTCAAAGATTAATGGAAGAATTTTTGTTCAGGAACTCCAAAAGAATGTAATTTTTGGATATGTGTTGTTGTGATGGAAGATTGGTTTTAACTTGTGCCTGTAATTAGTCTTTTACCATTTCTTATTAAATGTGTGATCAGGAAGCTTAAAGTTAGTTTGCCAAACCAAGTGTTATAATGTTGAGTCATAATTTCATGTTTTGTCACATTATCTGATTTGTATACACCGTGTTATAGTGTTATAATGTTGAGTCATAATTACCTTATCTTCGAATTCATTTCATACATTTTATCAATGAAATCATCTCTACATAGACAATGAGGAAACAAAAAAAAAACCAAAACAATATAAAACCTCCCAATTTCAGCAAAATTCCACACCATACACTGCATTACTCCATGGGCTCTCTCCAAATTATCATTCACAATTAAAGAATGAGCCAAAACAATATATAATCTCAAAAAGTACCAATATTTAGCACACCTAGTTGTTCAACAGTACCAAACGAGAATAACAGGCGAAGATTAGAAAAAACAGGGCATCCTAGTAAAATTAGAAGGACCTTCAAGGATATCAGGTATCCCAAGCCCAATTGCACACCTGACTACAAACAATTCAGTAAACCGAAACACATATTTCCAGATATTTTATATTTTCATCTGTGAACATGTATGTGCCCATGCTCTATTAATCAACTTTATATTTTTATCTGTGTCCACAATCAATTTCTGTCTTCATAATCTCGCAAACACATACACACACGTATAAACAGACGAACTGAACTATACACATACCTGATTTGGAGAGAAGAAAGATAAGATAAGCAGGGATTTGGCTCTGCTTGCGTCCGATTTGGAGAGAAGAGAGAACGCAGAACCTAGGGCTTATTATTTGGAGAGAGAGGAGCTCAGTTTGCGATTCTCAGTTTGCCGCGATCCTCCGTTTGCCTAAATCGCGATTCTCAGTTTGCAGAACCTAGGGCTTATTATACATGTTAATGTTGGGTTGATGATTAATGTTTAAATTTTTTCAAATATAAAATGACAATTATAAGAAAAAAAAAATATTCATATCATAAACTTTGTGTCAAAAATAACTGACATATTTGTCTCAAGTGTGAGGCAATATGACAATAATACAAGTTATATAACCATACATGATACAACTCAATAAATATATAAAATAATTTTATTGACGTAATTTCATAATTGAATTAAATAAAAGTTAAGATTTTAAATTGTGAGAGTTATTCATTTTTAATTATACTTTCTTTGTTTCAAATTATAAAATTATTATTATATTTTAAAAATTATGTTGAAATCTTATTCGACCGTTTGACATAACTAAGATCAAAATAATAGTTATCTGATATGATATTAAAACTAAAATGATAATCACCTAACTGAAAAACAAAATGAAAACTACGGAATAATAATTTATATTTAAGTTTTAAATTTGTCAACAAGACTTTTTTTTTTTGGGTTGGAAAGAAAGAACACTATTCTTCACAAAGCTCCATTTAAATTGCAAAAAGTTAAAAGAAAATAATAAAAAATAATTTATATATCTACAAATTAATAATAAAATAGAATAAATTAGTGTGATATCTTATTTACTTTCTCCTAGTATCCGTATTCACATGGCATAAATTTGTAGCTAGAACTCTCAAAAAAATGATATATATTACAAATGTTTACATTATTTGATTGTAAAGTATTAACCTTAATTTTTTAAAAGAAATTATAATAAATTTAATTTTGTTATAATTAATATACCAATTTTATATATCAATAGACTTTTTTAAAAGGTTGACTCTTCGCTAAATTCAGCCCCCAAATTGCTTCCATTAGCTGAAAAACCATGTGTGGATATATTTTACCAAAAACCTTTTCGCACCCCATGTTTAGAAGGTTCTTCAGAATGACGAGGAAGATCCCCTCTTCTTCTTCATCCTCATCTTCTTCAGTCCAAGCTCTGTACGATCTCTGCAAGAAAACATTTGCGCCTTTACGAACAGCTCCTGCTTCTTCTCAAGCTATTCAGAAATTGTCTTCCCTTTTGGGTACTTACTACTTTTAAACTTCAATTTCTCTGATTTTTTCTATTCAATTGTTCATAATTGTGACATTAGTTAACATAAAAATTTCATCTGGGTTTTTCTAGTTGTGTAATATCTGACCTGGGTTTCTGATTTTTGCTCCGGAATTTGATAATTGATTTTTATGGTTTTGTTCGTTTGGCATTGGCAGCAATTTCAAAGTTTTTTAGTTGTGCAAGTGAAATTTGTAAAATTGAATCTTAGTTGGTTAAAGTTATTGTTGTGAGGAATTGGCTCAGAATGGAATGGGACTTTATGTTGATATTCATGAATGATAATAATATGTAACAATAGTACTACTCCCTCCATCAAAAAATGAGAGTCTAAATTTTATGCTTCAATGTCCCAAAATTGATAGCACATTATCAAACTTGATATTCTAGAACTCATTAAATTTTTGTATGTTTTGGTCTTGGTTTTTGATTATCTTTCAGTGAAACTTTCTTTAAACACTTCTGACTTTCAAACATGGACTCTCATTTTCTCATTTTGTGACAGAGATATAGTATGTACAAAATGAACATTATCTTTAGAATTTTTTTACCTAAGATTTGAGGACTTGTATTATTTATTTCTTAGGCAAGTGAGAGATAACTGGATATAGAATTTTATACTACAAGTAGCACCAAAAGTTTGTGTTGATTTTTTTTTTTTTTTACATTCATTAGCTACCTTTCTTTGGTAGTTATTTTAGGGGGTGTGGCCTTGGCGGCATGACTTGATACAGAAACTAACCTTTCTTAGAAACTGTTGTAACACAGCAAATAAGTTAAGGCTAAATTAGGTGTTTCTCCTTTGGTGTTGTCCTCGTAGGGTTCAAGTCCTCTTAGCGTGGGTCCTGTCTTTGGTCCTGCAGTCAAGAAAAAGATTAGAAAGACCCTCAGGGTAGTCTTTGGGAGGCCTCTCGGGTGTGAGTGTCAGTAAAGTCTCTTGGGAGAGGTTGGGCTCTCTCTATAAACTAGTCTCTTGTAGAATGAATCAAATTTATGAAAATGGTTAGGAGTACCTCATAATTATAGGGAGGAATGTGCACTAATTTCCCTTATACCCTTGATATGTAGAGAAGGTCCATATTGCCCCTTGGTGAAGTGACTATTATATCCTTCAGTTTAGGACATGCGTCACCTTCTGATTAGTTGTATTTTTACATCCTCATAGGAACGTTACCTAGCATATTCATGAATATGAAGCAGAAATAAAAAAAAATTCTTTTCCCTACCACGGGTGATTGTTTTGAATTACATTATCATCTATCAAGCATTCATATCATTTCATTATCTAGTAGTCCATCCTTTGATGGAAGCTACCTTAAATTGATGACAAGTTTATTGAATCTTGAAAATAGATTAGGAGATCTAGCCAAAAACTGCCATAGTAGACTTTAGTTGGCAGGTTGGGATTTTTTATTTCACCTCAATACATGGTGTTATCCATGCTAAAACGTTATTGAAACATTTGCTGCGGCGACTAGTCGTCCGGTCACTACTGGAAGTGCAAGTCAACAACTCAACTTGGTTGTCGACGTTAATTCGTCCGACTTGAACAATTAGTCATCACCTATCGGTTCATATCAACGATTTACTCGACTTGGTATCTAGTTAGACGGCTTGAAAACAAACCCAAATTTTAATTTACCCAACTCAATTGTGAATTCTAATTGACCCATAATGCAATTAAACATTCTAAATGACAGATAGTCATATGAGCAAGGATCCTAATAGAGGTTTAACTTTTATATCAATGATATTTAGTAGTTTTGATTGTGAAATTGTAATTTTTTTATGTATATATATATGTATGTATAAAATGAGTATTGTAAATAATTTGTCACTTTACCGACGATTAGTCAGGCGACTGGTCGCTCAAGCAGTCGGCCATTGACTCGCTTCGACTTAACGACTCGACAATTATGATTTGAGGATCATAAGTACATATGTGCCGGGTAATATTTTTTACAGATAGAATGTATGGAAAATGAGATCATAATTTTATTATATATATATATGTATAAATGTAATTCTATGTATGTGCACACCTAGAAGGAGGTGAATAGGTGTTTAAGCTAAAAGTAATAAACGGTGAAATCTTTTTAAAATTTTCTACTACAGGTTTAATTCAGATATCTACAACTGTCTGCTTTAGCGCCTGCTTTAGCTTATGTTCTTCGTGATAGCTAGACCTATCTGCTTTAGTGTCTGGATTCGTATATCTTCAAAGAAATAAAGTAAAATGCCCAGAAATTAAACAAACAGAAAGGAGAAGTGCAGAAACGTAAACACCAAGATTTTTACGTGGTTCAGCCTAATCCACGTCTAATCCCAACTAGGATTGGAGACTCTTTTTATTATGATTTAAACCTCGATACAAAAAATAACTCCATGTTACAAAGACGCTTCAATTCTGATGTTGGACACCAATGCCCCCTTTGCACCTCTACAACTTGTGCACCTCTACAACTTGTACACCTCTGCACCTGTTCTCACCTCTGAGACCTTTGAAGCTTCCTTTGAACAGACCCACTAAACTCTAGAAAACCCAAGCTAACAGTTGCTTGTTTTTCATATTACAATGATGGTGATTCCAATGGAAAATCAATTTTCTAGACTAAGAATAACAGGACACTGAATGTTAGAAAGATTATTAGAAAGCTATAAGAATTAAGAAGAATGAATCGTTGCTTTCCAATTGTTGGGTCACACCATAACCGAGCAGAATGAAGCTTTATATAAGATAAAGACAGAAGACCAACGACTATAAAATGATTGTTTGCAAGAAATCAGATGATTTAAATCCCATAATTAAAACTACTAAAATTTACCAATGGATATAAACAGAAAATAGAATAGGAAACTCATATCACAGTTGGTATACCCCATGATTTTAGCAATTAAAAAGACCAACAGATTTGGTAAACCAAGGATATAATATCCTAGTCTAAATAACTTGTCCAGTTATGAACCTTTCAACAAATGAGAATAACAGCTATAAAGATTCCTAGAATATTATGAGTCATAAATGTAAATCTATATCCATACTTGATTAAAGGAGATTGATAAAATTTGTTAAAGATCTTTTAATACTCGTTTCCTTAATAGATGGACATTTTAAAACCAAACAGACTTTTTAGAATACCAACCTTCCTTAATAAACTCCAATTCAAATTTGAAATGATTTTAAACCATTCCAACTTACCAACTGAAAGATATCAGCAATAAGTGTACATGCAAATATAGGTTATATAAATAACCATAACTCATGTATATTATAATATTATAAACCATAATCCATGCATATTTAATTATAACAAACCATAATCCATGCAAACGTCTAATATATATACTTAAATTAGTCATCATTCAAAACAACATAAAATCAAAAACTAACATTTTCTCCCTTTTTGATGATGGCAATTTGTGCACCAACATGCTCCCTTTAAGTATATGGCTCCCCATAAATTTATGCATATCAAGGAGCAAAAGCAAATGACTTTATCGAATTAACTATCATTGCATATTTCAGCACAATATAGTATCTCAATATCAACATGAATACCAATTCAAACCAATTTAAATATACCCAAATATCTCTCTCCCTTTGTCATTATCAAAAAGAAATAAATCAAGTTATATCTCTCCCCCTTTGGCATCAACAAAAAATAATTCATATCACATATAGCAACGTTATAAGCATAAAGAATGACATTGAAGCAAGGTTATAACAAAATCACATATAGCAAGTAAACAATATAATCATACCTTTGTGATTTGTTACCTATATATCAACATTTTGTTACCAGTAGAAAGCTTGATAGTTGTGCTTCTTAATGTAAATTTGGATTTTGTATTTTCAGAATTAAAAATCTCTTCAATAGCACTTCTTTTGATCATCCCAATGTTGAGGTCTTTAAAACTCAGGTTAGGAGGATAATTTTTCACTATTTTAGTTGTTCTTGGAAGGCTGCCATTGGTCATTTGTTCATCTGATCCACTTTTTGGAATATTAATTTTTGCATCAGAATATTCATCTAATTTGCCTTCTAAAACAGACGGGTCGAGCTGTCTGCATGTTTTCCTAGTTCATCTGTTTTTCCTTCTGATGCAGACGGCTTAGGCTGTCCAGATTGAACTGTCTGTTTACAACTAATCAGATTGTCTTTTTCTGTATAAACTTCATTTTCTTCTTTTGATAGGTCACGGTTAAATTCATCAAATACTACATGCATAGATTCTGCAACTTTAAATTTATCAAGATTATAAACCCTCTAAGTTTTACTATGCATTGAATAGCCAAGAAAAATAGATTCGGTTGATTTAGCATCAGATTTTCCAAGATTACCATTAGTATTTATAATGAAACATTTAGCACCATAAAAACTTTAGAAAGCATGATGTTATGAACCCTTGTAATGTGAAATCCATAGAGTTTTCATAATAATATATCTAATTAAAACTCTATTTAAACAACATGAGGTATTTACAGATTTTGCCAATAATTTATAGGTAACTTAATCTCTCAGTATCATCTATCTCCTTTTTGATCTTTAGACACCTACAAAACAAACAAATAGTCTTTATCTTTTTGGTACCCAAATTTTCTTGAGTCCTTTTGGGTTAGTAGCATATAAATCACATTTATTTACCCAAATTTGTTTTATTCTAATTTTATTACAATTAGAATCAAAATAACCTTTAAAATCACATTTTTTACAAGTAACAAACGGTGAACAATAAAGTGACTTAAACCTTGGTTTACTATTAATCATTCTAATATTATCATTAGTTCTATTTTTCACATTTTTAATAGGATTATACCCAATTCCTTGTTTATCAAGACTAGACCTTTGTGCCCCCAACATAACATTTAAGTTCTCTTCTCCTTGCACAAATTTAGCTAGATCATTTTTTAAAAATGTTATTTCTGCATTTGTTACATTATCATGTTGCATATTTATCATTTTTTCATCATTAAAAGCATCTATGCATACATCTCTCATTTTCATTTTTTCTTTTAAAATTTGATTTTCATTTTTAAGATATTCATTTTCTTTTCTTTCTTCAATAAGTGACTCAACTTCATTCATTAGCTCATTTACGCAGTTCTTAAAATAAGCAATTTTCTTTTTAAGCTTTTGATTTTTATTTTGTAAAGCAAGATAATAAGATGTAGATATTTCAAAATTTTCATAAAAATTTGTTACCTCAAGTTGATCATCGTCTTCTAGTCTCATGAAACATAATTAGCCAATTTCTTCATCTTGTTCTGTTTTGGAC
Source organism: Panax notoginseng (assembly GCA_016801055.1). Classification (NCBI taxonomy): domain Eukaryota; kingdom Viridiplantae; phylum Streptophyta; class Magnoliopsida; order Apiales; family Araliaceae; genus Panax; species Panax notoginseng. The sequence continues at coordinate 222,513,582 of CM029016.1, read as the reverse complement.
TTGCTCATTGGAGTTGAGCTACCTTTTTGATTCTTCCTTTGTTTCTTTCTTTGAAGTAGTCTCTTGAGTTTTCTTGAGAGCATTTCAATTTCTTCATCAAAATCTTCATCATTGCCTTCTATGTAACTTTCAGCTTGTAGAGCTAAAGTCTTCTTCTTAGGTGTCTCATCTTCTTCATCATACAATTTCAGTTGGTTTTCAAACTCTTCAAACTCTCCAAATAAAGTAAGAGTTCCCATTGTGCTGATTGTGATTGTGTCTTGAAGTGTAGTAACCTTTGGTGCAAATCGCTTTGGCATGACTCTGAGAAGCTTTCGGTTGATTTCTTTTTGATCAATCTTTCGTCCGAGCATGCTTAGAGAATTCATAAGAGTGAGGAGTCTTGCTTGGGCATCTCTAATTGATTCATTTTTCTCCAATTTGAATAGTTCATATTCGTGCATTAGCATGCTCATCTTGACCTCCTTTACTTTAGTAGTACCTTCGTGGCTCATGATGACTGTGTCCCAAATTTCCTTAGCCGTAGTATAAGAAGAGACCTTATCTATCTCCGACTGAACCATGCCACTTAGAAGTGTATTCATAGCCTTGGAATCATAAGATACCATATACGATTCATTTGAGTCCATTTCCATGAGATTCTTTGGCTTGCCATCATCATGTCGTGGAATGACTGGTCCATTTTCGACTACCCACCATTCCCATGGGTTCGGTTGAGATAGATCTTCATTCTGAACTTCCAAAAGTTGAAGTTCTCATTTCCGAGCAACAATGGTGGCCTACTTGTGGACCGACCTTGAAAGTTTAGGTGTGCCATAGGATCTTCCCTTACGACCTGCAACGATCAATATTAGTAGAGCCAAGCTCTGATATCAAATGTAATTCTGTGTATGTACACACCTAGAGGGGGGTGAATATGTGTTTAAGCTAAAAGTAATAAACGGTGAAATCTTTTTGAAAATTTCTACTACAGGTTTAATTCAGACAGCTACACCTGTCTGCTTTAGTGTCTGCTTTAGCTTATGTTCTTCGTTTAATATTATCAGATAGCTAGACCTGTCTGCTTTAGTGTCTGGATTCGTATATCTTCAAACAAATAAAGTAAAATGCCCAGAAATTAAACAAACAGAAAGGAGAAGTGCAGAAACGTAAATACCAAGATTTTTACGTGGTTCAGCCCCTATCCTCTATCTAGTAGCCTAATCTACGTCCAATCCCAACTAGGATTGGCGACTCTTTTTATTATAATTTAAACCTCAATACAAAAAATAACTCCCTGTTACAAAGACGCTTTAATTCTGATGTTGGACACCAATGTCCCCTTTGCATCTCTGCAACTTGTACATCTCTGCACCTGTTCTCACCTCTGAGACCTTTGAAGCTTCCTTTAAACAGACCCACTAAATTCTAGAAAACCCAAGCTAACAGTTGCTTGTTTTTCAGATTACAATGATGGTGATTCCAATGGAAAATCAATTTTCTAGCCTAAGAATAACAGGACACTGAATGCTAGAAAGATTATTAGAAAGCTATAAGAATTAAGAAGGAATGAATCGCTGCTTTCCAATTGTTGGGTCACACCATAACCGAGCAGAATGAAGCTTTATATAATATGAAGACAGAAGACCAACGACTATAAAATGATTGTTAGCAAGAAATCAGATGATTTAAATCCCATAATTAAAGCTATTAAAATTGACCAACGGATATAAACAGAAAATAAAATAAGAAACTCATATCACAGTTGGTATACCCCATGATGTTAACAATTAAAAAGACCAACAGATTTGGTAAACCAAGGATATAATATCCTAGTCAAACTAAATAACTTATCCTGTTATGAACCTTTCAGCAAATGAGAATAACAACTATAAAGATTCCCAGAATATTATGAGTCATAAATATAAATCTATATCCATACTTGATTAAAGGAGATTGATAAAATTTGTTAAAGATCTTTTAATACCCGTTTCCTTAAAAGATGGACATTTTAAAACCAAATAGACTTTTTAGAATACCAACCTTCCTTAATAAACTCCAATTCAAATTTGAAATGATTTTAAACCATTCCAACTTACCAACTAAAAGATATCAGCAATCAGTATACATGCAAATATAGATTGTTATATAAATAATCATAACCCATGCATATTATAATATTATAAACCATAATCCATGCATATTTAATTATAACAAACCATAATCCATTCAAACGTCTAATATATATACTTAAATTAGTCATCATTCAAAACATCATAAAATCAAAAACTAACAATAAAATGAGTATTGTAAATAATTTGTTACTTTACTGACATCCATTCGACTGGTCGTTTAAGCGGTCGGCCATCGACTCGCTTCAACTTAACGACTTGACAACTATGTATAGTTGTGTATTTGGATTCTTCCTTCAGGTTCATTATCGATAATTTACTATTTTGTAGACACAATTGGTCCCATTGATGTTGGGCTGAAAGGGGAGAACCAAGAGGATGATAGAGGCCATGGTCTTTTTGGACTTAATGTATTGACTAGGGTGGATCGATGGGCTCAACCGATAACATATATTGATGTGCATGAGTGTGACTATTTTACGGTAAGCTGCACCTCTTCTGTTTTTATCATTAGTTTGAATATCTGTTACAGCATTTGATTCGAGAGTTTCTAAAGAAAATGTAAGATAAGTTAGTTGTTGTGTTTTGCATATCTATGGCACTGCTATTAAAATCTTCCAAATTAACATTAACACCCCCAGGTCATAATGCTTTTATCCTTTTTGGTCTCTGCTGTTCATGACTGCTTACTGGCCATTACAAATTTGAAGAATGTATCAGCAACATGATGTCACTTTAATGATCATTTGGAAGTATGAAAGATTGATTTATAGTTGCATCTATTAACCCTGAAGGAGAAGTTTAATAACATGGAGCCATATGGAGAGCGGAAGAACATCAAGTCATCAATTTATCAGATTGTACAATACTACAACTTGCATGCTCAAATACGTGTGATTAAAATATTTATACTGTTATTGATGCTGATCAAAAACCGTAAAACATTTCCTTTGATACATGAACAAAAAAGAAGCCCTCAACTTCCATATTTTTTAAGTGATCCTTTTCCTATGACCTTAAATTGATATATTTCTGATTCAAGCGGCAAAATGTACCGATCTTTTTGTTTTCTGGTTTCTTCTGTTTTCTTTGTTTCCTAGAAGGTCCAAAATCGATAGTTTGATACACATGGAGTCTCCTTAATTTCATGTTACCAAGCTTCTTTGTTTTTATTTTTTCTTTAATCTATGAAAGGCGTTGTTGACTTAAGTATGAAAAGTAGAAATATTGGATGATTATGAAACTTAAGATTTGTCCTAAAGAAGTTGATTTTGCAGTCTTTGTAGCTATTTCAAAAGTTCAGCACTGTGTTTAAGCAATAATTTTTTTCAATGCAGATGTGTATATTTTGCTTCCCAACTTCCTCAGTTATTCCACTCCATGACCATCCAGGGATGACTGTTTTGAGCAAACTTCTCTATGGCTCCTTGCATGTGAAAGCTTATGATTGGGTTGAGCCTAAACGCATTAAGAGAAGCAAGGGAACTGAAGGTCTTAATCTGAACTCATTCCAAACTTCCGATGTAAGAGTTTTTAAAGACGTCCCAAACTGAAATCAAATGCCGAGATTCTAATACTTGGTTTAAACACTATTTCTCCTAGAATTCTACTCTCTGGTGTTAAAACATTATATTTTCTGGTAGAAAGATTCATACTGCAGAAAATGAATAGTAATTTTTGACATTATTACAGTATTGTAGTCTCTATTGGATAGCTGCTTGCTTTCATTGATCTTAAACTTCTGATTCACTTATGGCCTTAGACCGACAAGAAACTAGATAACCATGTCACCTATTGTAATACTCTTTTATCATCTAACATATTCATGTTTAACTTTGATATGTGAATGGATGCATCTTGGCCCTCACACATCTTGGTGCAATTACTGAGCATGCAGACGAACTCTTCTAAGATTGATAATGACAATGGAAACTAACTATTGCAAATGCTACCTCACCTCTGTTAGCATTTGCAGTGATTGTAGTAGACTCAAAATTCTGAAAAAATATTAGCTTTTCAGTAATTGTATCGAACTATAATGTGGGGTCGCTGTTGATATAAGTTCCTAACAATGTGGGGTTGCTTTTGATATAACTTCCTTACAGAATTTAATGATTCTTTTACAAGCATATTCCATAGCTTATCTGTTTTATTCTCCACTATCTACCTATGAGTAGTAGTGCAAGTTTTAATGGAATTATTGCCTTATTTAACAGTTAGACTGGCAAAGTTGGCTGTTGATAAACTTCTAACAGCACCATGTGATACTTCGATTTTGTTTCCAAATACCGGAGGGAATTTGCATTGTTTCACTGCAATCACTCCTTGTGCTGTTTTTGACATTCTAGCGCCTCCTTACTCGGAGAATGCTGGCAGGAAATGTACCTACTACCACGACTATCCTTATACAAGCTTCTGTAAGCCATTTGTTTTGCCCTTTCTAGTTTCGATTTTTTCCCCATGACAAACTCTCTGTTTTGTGATTCTGCATGATACCTGACCATATAGAGTAATATTATTTAAACGGTATTTACATGAATTGTCACCATTAACCATGAGTTGCTTGTCTATACTATGATGCAGCGACAGGAATTGACGGTGAGATAGATAATGGAAAAGAAGAGGAGTATGCATGGCTTGCAGAGATAGAAACACCAGCCAATCTATACATGCGCAATGGAAGATATACAGGTCCAGCTATTCGTATTTAGGCATCATTGTTTATGATTGGTAATTAAACCTTTTATTCACGGGATCCGAACTCGATTTGAGCTTTGAGAAGCTTGGAATATTTGTTTGTCACGCTTGACTGCACTAACCTGGTAATGGACGAAGGCAGGAAAATGATCACGTTTGCTGCTCTGATGAATCTTTGCAACTGAAAATTAAGGTTTATATCTTGTATGGCCATGTCCTGATCTTACTGGCCTATTTGTGCTTAAGGCTTTTTGCATAAAAGGCTTTTCATAGTGTTGTAAATGTTCTTGTCTGCTTTAATCTGAGCATTTAACATTTACTTGTACTATAATCTCAATCTTTTACTTGTATAAACAAATATAGAGTCTGGACAAACCATCAACCTAATAGATAAATTTGATTTTTGAAATCAAGGGGCAACTGCACTTGAATCATTTCATCATGAAAACATGCATTGTATATTTGTAATTAGAAATCTAGCTAAGAGCCAACTGCACAATGGTGTTACGAAACAGAGCATAACAAACTATAATTATTGTATCTGCTCATATTAAACCAAAAGCTATTTATTAAATTGCAAAAGAGAAGTTGCAACAAGACATCTTAGAGCTGTATGGTACATCACAATATCACAATCACATTGAAACAGTACAGGACACCTTATAAAGCACAATTACATTATTCAGTGACAACAAAAGATTCTCTTGGAAGAAGAGTGCTCAACTGTGCTTCCTACTTGACCTCTGATATCGTTTTCAAATCATATTTAGCCGATAGGGACTACAAAAATTAAGAAGGAAAAAAGATTAAAAAAAAGTCCCAATTTTCCTAGACATTTTGGCACAGATTCAGAATTTACTGCAAGATGTGAATCTGATCTAGTACTTATTAAAACTGAAAAGATGTGAAGCTCTCTTTCTTCTTAAGGTGCTCTGAATGCTTCACCTGCGTAGCGGACATTTCCAAGTTCCTCTTCAATACGCAGAAGCTGCAACAGAATCAGTAACCAGAAAAATTAGGTCAAGTCACTTGCGAGTCATTTGTCTAAGAGTAGGGAGAAAAAGAATTAGTTCAATTTTCTTTTACCTGATTATACTTGGCCAACCGCTCACTTCGACAGGGAGCTCCCGTTTTGATCTAAACAAGAAGACAAATATAAAATGTTTTTGGAAATGTTCAAATAAACCAACAAACATGTAGAGCTCAAGAAAGAACTGTACAAACCTGTCCACTAGCCAGGCCAACAGATAAATCTGCAATGAAGTTATCCTCAGTTTCACCACTACGGTGGCTGACCATCACACCCCATCCAGCAGCTTTGGAATCGAGTGCTGCTTGAATCGATTCAGTTACTGTTCCTATCTGGTTAACCTGCTTTTAGTAAATGGGTAAAGATGAGATATGGTTCAGCATTAACTTCAAACATGTGAACTTGTCGAGAATTTTTTTTTTGAAACATTTAAGTTGTCTAACAGAACTTCTAACTCCCAAATTATAACAGTATGTTCATATCTGTAGAAATCAAATAAGTACTATTATATCAATCTCCATATGTCACTCCCCCTTATCATGCATTAGCTCCCGAAGATTATTTACTGATTACTGTTATTTAGAACACCAATGAAGCACCTCAAGTTCTTATCAAACAGAAAGGAATCCATCAATAAGGAAAATTGAGCCAAGAAAAGATGTATGCGAGTCAGTGACCTCAACGAAATGTATTCTTTCCCGTTAACTATCAAGCTCAAATGAATTAAGAGCCTACTTTTACACTTTAATTAATAAAGTGAAAAAGGGATGAAGCACATGAAGCGTACATATACATATACATATATATACATACATACATATATATATATATATATATATATATATATATATATATAACTCAGTTGTAAAAAATCTATCTCATACTTGCCTTCAATAGCAAACCATTGCAAGCCTTCTTCTGAATAGCTTCAGCAATTTTCTTTGGATTTGTGACCAACAAGTCATCACCTACAATTTGGATATCGACTGAAGACTGCAATGAAGACCATGAGCTCCAATCATCTTGGTCAAAAGGATCTTCAATGGACACTATAGGGAATTCTTTGATGAACTCTTTGTAAAGATCACGGAGACTCTGAGCTGCCAGCACGTGAGCACCATCATTTGGTTGTTTCTTAAAATTGAGATCATATTTGGCATCTTTTGTCAAGAACTCTGAAGCTGCAACATCCATTCCAATTTTGATCTGCATAGGCTTACAAATACTATATAAGAAACTAGATTGCAATTGCAATTGCAGTGGAGGTGAATGAGTGGTTCATACCTTGCCAGTATAACCAGCCTTTTCAATAGCATCAACAAGCAATAGAAGTCCTTCCCTATTATCTTGAACATTGGGAGCAAAACCCCCTTCATCTCCGACATTGCAGGCATCTTGTCCATATTTTGCCTTGATAATTCCCTTTAGTATGTGATATACTGTTTCAACAAAGTTTAGGACAGTTATTTATCATTCTAATTGAAATCAAAAGTAAATGGCGGCATGTACTGCTTTACATGCTATTCTAAGCAAGGCATAATATGACGCGAAATACAAATTTAATTCAAATGCTAGTGCATGTGCATCCTATGAGCATGAAACATCAAAAATTCAAATTTAATTTAAATGCTTCAGCACACATGATGGTCAGGACAATCAGACATTTTTCATATTTAAAGGACCAACCTCCTCTTCTAGGAATGATATGAAGATATCAATCAGGCAGAAAACATCATAAAGGACATAATAACTGTAATGAGTAAATAACTAGTTTGCTAACCTTCACTACCCATGCGGAGTGCCTCGGCAAATGAGCTTGCTCCTACAGGTAGTATCATGAATTCTTGCATAGCCAAATTGTTTCCAGCATGGCTGCCTCCATTTATTACATTGAATGCTGGAACTGGCATCACAAGTTCTTTTGTTCCTGATATTTCCTGAATGTGCTTGTACAGGGGAATTCCCTTTGCTCCTGCACCAGCTCTACATACACTTAGAGATACTCCAAGAATGGCATTAGCCCCAAGTTTTGACTTGTTTGGAGTTCCATCAATCTCCAACATAATTGCATCAAACTCAGCTTGATTCCTTCATATAAAAATGGAGTACGTATCAGAATATTTTTTTTTTCAGAGATAAAAATAAGCACATGCAGAAATATCAAATGAGAACTGACTGCATATATCCTCAGATTTACACAATGTTTGTGAGTTTTGGTCAGAAAAGAAAATGAGCGAAAAATTTAAATTAGATAAAAAAGAAAATTATAGAAAACTTACTAGTTTTCTTTTGTATTGCTTTTGAGAAAATAAAAGTTTTAAATTTAGATTACCAGTTTATTAAGTTTACTCTTTTATTAAATTTTGTTATGATTGTAAATAGAGATTAATATAGGGATTACAAAGATTTACCCAATAATTAACTTTTCCATCCAAATCAATTCATTTTTGTACAGAAAACTTTGACTAGAAATGTGGCCAAATTATATGTCCTTTACTTTTACTTATCTACCTTAAAAAACTCACAAACAAGAGAAAGGAAAATAAAACTTAGGTTTTTCATTCATTTCTTTTCTTTTCTATCCATTTTAAAACTCAAAAACACAATGCTAGACAGGATGATCACAGAAGCAAGATAAAATTATGATCTCATCTTCCATACATTTTCTGTAAAATATATTCCCACCCACTGTGGTCCATATGCACTTGTGATCCTCAAATTAAAATTATCAATAACATTCTAGGACCCATTGGCTAAACTGAAGCAACTTGACAGCTTACGTACTTACTGATACATCTCCCTACCTACCCCTCTACACCCTAAAATAAAACTCAATTGACTCAATTCTCTAAACAAGTCATCAACCAAAATAGAATATACAATAAAACAACAAAAAATGAAAGCAAATTATTTCAACCAACAAAAAAAGTCAGCTTCATTGCACTTGCATTTTAAAAATAAATCAAGAAACATCAATTTAACTGTCAACTGATCCCAACACATCAATTAGTTCACTTCCTATAACTAAAAACTTGCATTTTCATTTCTTTCCCTCAAATTTAAGCATTAATCAAACAAAACCCACAAACATTTATACATCTAAAAAAGGGGAAAATAAAAGAATCTCATTGTTACCTGACATTAACACCAATAAGCTTGGGACCCAATATTTCATTAATGTTCTTGACAGCATTAAGAACACCTTTACCTCCATAAACGCTTTTATCCCCATCTCTCAGCTCCAATGCCTCGTAAATCCCGGTAGAGGCCCCACTCGGGACCGCCGAACGGTAAAGATCGTCGGTGACTAAATCAACTTCCACCGTCGGATTTCCCCTGCTGTCTATGATCTGCCTCGCCTTCACTGATTTCACGGCCGACCCTTTTGTCGCCGCACCAGCCGCCACCGGAGCAGAGGTGACGATCGAGCTGCGGACGATCAACGGTCGAGATTTGAGGGTCGGAAAAGATGGAAATTGAAGTTTTGGGGATGCAGGTTTGGTGGAGAAAATGGGTTTAGCTAGTGATGGAGGAGCTAAAGCCATTTTGTGTAAATATAATATATGTATATATAGTCTAGAGAGGGAAAGGGGTTTTTAGAGAGAGAAAGGTGGAGAGAGAATGGAGGGAAATGGGGATTAGGGTTTTGGTATAAGTAGGGAAGGAGGGTTTATGGGAAAATCCGCCAAAAGGACGAAGAAAACATAGGAATGTGTCTGTTTTATTTTCAAAGTGGTTGGAGAGAGAGAGAGAGATAAGCTGGAAGTTTGGTGTGCATGAGTAAGAAACTATGTTGGTATTGTGGTGTCCAACGGTGGAAACATAGGAAATGTGTCAGCAAAAATCGGATATAATCGAAAAATCGAACACAATCAAAATAATTTAACCCAAATATTTTGACAATTCGGTTATTTTTACTATTTCAATTATATCCGAATTTTTATACGATTTTCTGTTAGTTTGTATTCGGTTTAACCGAATAACCGAAGTCAAGTCTTTGTCATTACTACTATACTCAGCTAATTAGTCAAGTCTGGTCATTAATACTTTACTGAGCCCATTAGTCAAGTCCATTACTACTTTACTAATTCCTCTCAATCTCTTTCATTACCAGAATCCAAGATAAAGAAGCCGAGCTTTATTGTTTCTTCAGAGTTCGGATTGTGCAAGGAACGTGACTTTATCGATCTGCCTTTCCCTCAGAACAAGAACTTGACTACTCGATTCACATCAGGTTCGGATACACATCGATCTGCCCATTGTGCTTCTCGTTCTTCTCCGAGACTTCGACCCTCCTCCTTCTCAGATCTGTACTCCTTGATGGTGAGCTCCTCGTTCTGTTCCTCGGTCTTCTCCGAGACTTCGACCCTCCTTCTCAGATCTGTACTATTTCGAAACGTGCTCCTCGTTCTGTTCTCCTTCGGTTTTCCTTGGCTGAGTTTTTGTAATATGTAGGTTAGATAGTGTTAATCAATAATCATGTAGGAACTCTTATGATGTTGTTGTTGTTCTCTCTCGGTAATCGGTAAAATATGTTTGCTGCCTGCTTCTGCTATTAATTGTTGTTAAATGCTAAGTCTTCTAAATTCAGTTATTAACCGAATAACCGAATAAATTATTCGGTTATCATAAATTTCGGTTACTTGTTCGGATACCCAAAATAGTATATTTTCGGTTTTCGATTATAACCAAAATATTTGTTCGGTTCAGATAATAACCGAATGCCAACTCCTAAATGTGTTTGTTTTATTTTCATATTTTTTCTCATTGCACTTTATGACTGCATATAGTTGGGGTGGCCACTGGCCAGGGTCAACCAACTTGGGCACATAGGAATGGATTAGTTAAATTCCTTATAAATTCTCTATTTATTTTGATAAATTTATAACAGTAAATAATATTTTTATAATAAAATTATCGTTATAGATCATATAACGATAATTTTTATCGTTGTTATATATCTATAACGATATTTTTATTATAAAAATATTAACATAAAACTTTCATATCACACGGCTCAATAAGTATTAATTGTAGTGCATTGCGCAACTTTTCTTGAATTGAAAATTAATACGAATTGATGTAATCTTTTACGGTACTTACAACCTTTATTTTAGCAATATATTTTTATATACATATTTCACAATGATTATTATATTTATTTAATAAATTTATGTCAATTATCAATCCACAGAAAAATATAAATTTGACTTTATAAAGTCAAAAGCACTTTTATATTTAAGCACGGAGGAAATAATTCTTACGTAAATAAGTACTAATGTTTTCAAAAATAAAGAATTTGAAAAGAAAAAAGAATTAAAATTCCTAAATATAAATTGAATTTTTATATTTTTGTCTCAATATAAATTATAGTATATAATATATATACATATAGTCACTACAACTGTCATTACCCCACACCCCCATGATGCCTAACATAACCGTAGGGCCATTCTCGTCACCCAAAACCGTTTTCCATTGACGTGGCAGTCTCTTTAAACGACATATCATCAGTCAACTCAAACCTTCTCCCAAATCACCCAATGGCATTTCCGTAATTTACAACAAACCCACGGTCAAAAACTCAAACACAATTTAAAACCTCGTACAATGGAGTAATTAAATCAACCGTTTTTTTTCCCAACCTTATTGAAAACAAAAAACATTCCACAGCAGAAAAAAAACGTACGTCCCTCTCCATTCCCCTCCCCTTTATCAAGATCTTAATTATTAGGGTTTCTCAATTCTTTTCTCTCCCATTCAGTATCAGACAAGAAAAATGGTTCGAATAAGTAATACCCTGATCACAATCCTCAACATTTTGACATTAATATGTTCCCTTTTAGCCATTGCCTATTCCATTTGGTTCAGCACACACCATGGCACAACATTATGCCAAGAAGTCATCCAAAAACCCCTCCTCTATCTAGGTTTGTCCCTTTTGATCTTCTCGTTGCTCGGAATCATCGGTTCGTGTTGTAGGGTTTCGGTCCTCATGTACCTGTACTTGATTGTTATGTACGTTTTGATCCTCGGCTTGATCGGATTCACGGTGTTCAGCATCATTGTGACGAATAAGGGCGTAGGGCAGAGGATTTCGGGGAAAGGGTTCAAGGAGTATAGGCTCGGGGATTACTCGAATTGGTTGCAAAAGTATGTGGTGAATGCCGAGAATTGGGAGCATATTCAGAGTTGTTTGGTTGATACTCATGTTTGTTCTGGTATTTCGGGTGAAAAAAATATCACGGATTTTGATAAACATCCCTTGTCTGCACTTCAGGTTCTTGGATATATGTTCAATGCACTTGTTTTGTTTATTTAGTATGATTATTTAATCGAGATCGTTTAGAAATTAACCTGACGACTGCTAAATTTATTGAATTTTCTCGCATTTTTTCTGCAGTCTGGATGCTGCAAACCTCCAACATACTGCGAATTCCAGTTCCACAACGCGACATTCTGGACAGTACCCGAAAAAGGTCCGGCTCAACCGGACAGTGACTGCAAGACTTGGAGCAACAACCAGAGCCAGCTCTGCTTCGACTGCAATTCTTGCAAGGCCGGAGTTTTGAGCAACATAAAGGGACAGTGGAGGCTGTTGGCTCTCATTAACGCCTGTTTCATCGCTATAGTTATCATCGTTTACTCGATTGGTTGCTGTGCTCTAAGGAACAACCATGTCGATAAATTCAAGAGATTGCGAAAAGGAACTGCCTAGAGCCTGCTGGGAATGGTTATGTATGGATGTGTAATATTATTAGTTGTTATAGACTGGATGTGTTTAGTCACATGCATGTTTTTTATCTTATATATGTTCTTGGTAAATTTGCTAATGTTTATTTACTCTTGAGGTGTTATGGGAATTCTGCTGTGATTTGGATGTTGTTAACTTTGATTGTGTAATACTATGTTGTTATGTTAGTCAATTATATTGTGTGCTTAAATTTATTAGTCCCTTTGAATAACAATATAAAACCAATTTTCGAAATGACATTCAATAATAACAAAGGGTATAAATAAACCGTGTCAAGCATAGTATATTGAGTTGCTCATATTTAGTTCACAAATTATTTATGAGTATAAAATAAAGTTAGATTGAAACCCGAACTCTTCGAACGAATATGATCTAAATATTTTATCAAACTTTAAAATTTAACCCACTGTTGAATCAATGGAACTGACAAAGAGAACATCTAAATTAGAATAAACCATGGTCACCAAACCACAGATTTCATCTTTTCTGCCAATGAATGAGAATTCAGATGCTTAAAATTCAAAACCGCTCAACACTCGCCTAAAGAACAGATGTGCCCAAAAACCATTCTTAACAAACAAGTGTCGTGCAAGTTCTTACATGACATGGACTCAACAAAACGCATACTCTTGCGCTATTTTATATCTATAACAATACAAAGAGGCTCACAGGGCATACAGTCTCACTATCTAAGTCGCGTAAAACCTGGTCTAATTTGGAGGTTTTAAAGGGAGTGAAAAATGTAGTCGAATGGGTGCAAAAACATTCATTTCAGGAAAGTACAGCCAACAAACAAGAAGACGTACACGACCAGTGACGTCAGGAGTTCAAATGTCCAGGTTGGTTGTAATAAAACCGAAGGGATCATAGGTACTATGCAAGAACCACAAATCCAGCCAACCACAAGAGATCCAAATCTGTAATGAAGAAACATATATTTAATCACATTGAAAAAACTAGGGAAATAAGGACGACTAGGAATGAGCACGAGGAGATGGGAATTTCTTTTGCATTTCTTACAAACTCACCCAATAATGGAAGCCCTAGCTATGCTCTTTGTCTTGTCATTGAGGAAGTATATACAAGCTAGCAAAGAGAGTGCCACCTGTATACAAGAAAAAGAATTATAGTTATTATGTTATAATATGCTGTTATGATTTATATGAAATATCATCTCCATGATAAAATCATGAAGAAAATATCATCAAATGCAAACATGAAAGAGAAATAAAGTCTAAGTAGCCCAAAGCTATAAATCTTGTTACTAATTAAATCTTAGACATGTTTACCAGAACCATTTCTCTAACACTATTCTGTTTGGGGCATAACAAGGAAAACGATATACCTTTTGATAAAAAAGTTGCGACTTTTCTTGCAAGTAGACAAATCTACAAGTCGTTCCCCCACCTTGCGTCTCTCACTACGCTTGGACAACTAGTCGTCTAGGCGATGTTTAACAAGCATGGTGACAATGACCTATTTTGTAAGTCTATCTTTTAACAAGATCTATGTTTCTTTTCTCTTTTCAAGCTAATCATGTTAAAATTTAATTGCTTTGTTTGACCATGGCCAAGAGGAATCTTTCTCCCTCTCTCCCTTCGCACACAGTACAATATTTTCCCTTTTCTTTTAACTGATTCATGATCTTGAATGATTGACATATTACTGAAGCTCTAATTTTACTAGGGAAAAATTCATTGGTGATCTAAATGATAGATCATGGCTATAATCATATAGATAATAAATTGATAATATAGGAGTGGATGATAGGTCTAAATTCCATTGCACGCAATTGAAGTTTTCTACCTTTGATTATTTTCAGTGTTCACAAATTAGCAAATTTATTGGTAATTTATTTTTTATGATAGATAGGAGTGAATAATGAGTCTAGATGAACGAAAACCTTTTTGGTGATCTAAATGATTAGATGTAAAGGATAGATAGGAGCAAAAGATAGATTTTAAAAATGGTACAATCTGAATCAAACTGCTTATTACAAACTTTTCTTGCATCAATTATTTTCCACGATCATAACTTTTTGAAGTTCTCTTTCTTTTTTTCTTTTTAATGCTTTGAAGTCGGTATTAAAGAAGGATGCGTAAAAACGATCATTCAGGCTTGTCAATTGTTAGCGAATTGGTTTTTATTCTTATGATGTCAAAATTAGGTGTAGAACATGGTTGATTAATTGTGGTTAGCACTACAAAACAATTTCAAAGAGGAATAATTTATCCTCCAATTCACAGTCATTTCAAAAACTAAACTGTGGAGGCGAAACAGGATAATATTTTTAATCAAATTAAGCGAATTTCCAGTAAAAGAAACTACTATAAAGAAACCTTTTAACCTAAACAAAACTGACAATCAAGAAAGTGCTGTAGAAATGTCTTGAACAGGAGAACCTTTTCTAAAGTGAAAACAATGCTTTTCAAAGGGCCATATTTTCCCTAGGTCCCTCATTTTGTAAACTGGCGTGCACAGTTTGCGTGTTAATCAAACAAAAGTAACTTCACCAGAAAAGACAAAAACTATGGAACAAACCTGGAAAGCCGGTCCACCTTCAGCAGAGTTCATCACACTCCAGCATGCCATAAATCCAAAAAGGAACAATCTTCTAATAATTATTACAGTAGGAGGAACTTCCACAAAGCTAAACAAGTTCTGTACCCAAGGTGGAGACTCGTCTACTGTCTTTTTAAGCCTGCTTTTCAAGTTGATCTTTGTTTTCTTCCTGTTTAAGAAGCTAGCCATCAGAATTTTCTCGAAAGCAGCTTCTATTGATTCTACACTTTTCTCTTGACCAGCATATTGATCCAATAGAAAATTGCGTGAACTCCAAACTTCTTCCTCAGAAGCATCAGTAGTTATACCAAGGCGCTTATAGGGATCCCAAACATTGGCTCGAGGGAACTTCGAAATATTACCTAAAAAAATTGAAAAGTGGAATATTCTGTGAAAAAGAAATTGTGCACTAAAAAATTAAAGAGAATTAAAGCAAACTGCATTGCTAGCACACCTTGTAGGCACATAAAGTGAAAGGGCGTGAGTATAAACTAGACCTAACGGCTGACCGGTATTCAGTTCAAATTCGATTCATTAAGAATCCCTATTAGAACTTCTCATTTCGTGTCAGGGCAATTGGATGCAGCTCATACAAAAGTTTGAAATTTGTCATGCTACTAAGCAGCGAAAAAAATAGGGAAATACACAATCAATGAAACAATATTTAGTAACAAAGCCTAAAATGAATTTGCTATGCCTTCTAATATTGTTTCCTTAGTAATACAGAATAGCTAAGACATAAGACTTATTCGGAAACCAACAACTGGGTTCTTCGAATTATATTATGACATCTAACATCCAAAAAGTTCCTCATGTAACGTAAGTGCATATGGCGCCATGATATCAACAAAACACACATGTTTAGTATCATTCAGCATCCACTGCTATTAAGCCCCAAAGTTGCAACTTGGCCAAACCAACACTCACATATGATAACTTTATATGTGAAGATAAACACAAGTATTAAGTCGGAATATAAATAAATCTTTCTATACCATCAGCGCTGTACTATAAATTGTAAATACACAAAGATTAACCATTTAATATAGTTATCGTGATTTCAGCTAAGCAATGCACTATGTAGAATGCACAAAACATAAACAATATTCATTGCATATGCATTACAAAATCAAAATGATAGGTACCTCCAAAAGATGTATCCATTGCGCACTTAGGCCTCTCAAATACTACTAATCCACAAGGTGTTAACCTCTTCGAATTCACATTTGAACTGAAATTAACACCCAGAAGAAAATAAACGTCTTCAATAAAAACATTAAGAACTTAATTTAAGCAAAATCAAATGCAATCCTAAGAAATTAACACCACGATAGCTAGAATTGAGATCAAATTCATGGATGTATTGCCATAAATTTAATAAATATGAACTGGGTTTTTCAAATTTTCTATACAGAATTTGTATAACATAAAATTTAAGTACTGTTCTTGAAGTATAATTGTGTAAGAGAGGGGTAAGGAGGGAACTTACAGTTTATGGCCAAGGAAAGGTGAGTAAAGGATAGGGTTCGAAAGTAGAAGCGAAGCCATAATTTTTCAATGATTATAAACCCTAAAATTTCCCCTTCTTCCCTTTTTATTTTTGTGGGTAATTTTTAGGAAGCCATATAAGCCCCCTTCTGGTAGCTGAAGAGAGACGGAGCTTTTTGTAAAGCTATCGGTTTTGTATAATAGTATCCAAACAATGAAAGATGAAGGCTTAGACTTCAGACTATACTGCGCAGGGATGCGCACAGCTCCTCTATCTTGTTCCTGCGTAGATTAGTAATTTTAACACGTGAGTCGCACGTGTTCCATGAGAATTTTGTTTACATTTCTTATGATAATTTTAATTATATAAAAATAGGGATTAAGATCCCTCCATTATACCCTTCAAAATAAATAAATAAATACCCCTCCTTTATACATGTATCAATTTCCAACACTACACATTTAGTAATATAATAATTATTTTTAGTGTCGGTATTAGCGACATAATTATTTACAACAAATTTTATTGTAGTTTATTATGTAGGACAAGTTTTATTATATTACTAAATATAATATTTTTATTGTTGAATGTGTATTGAGAATTCTAATCCTAAAAATAGTCTTATTTATACAATTTATAAACTTTAAAGTTTTATTTTTAACTTAAATTAATTAAAAGCTTGGACTAGCACTGATAATAAAAATTGTAAATGAAAAAGATATTTTATCATTTAATAATATCAAATATACTTTTT
This sequence comes from Panax notoginseng, assembly GCA_016801055.1. NCBI lineage: Eukaryota > Viridiplantae > Streptophyta > Magnoliopsida > Apiales > Araliaceae > Panax > Panax notoginseng. Next base: position 222,496,185 of record CM029016.1, on the reverse strand, counting down.
GTTTCTCCTCAAGTTGAGCTTTATTAACCTATATTCCTTTTATGAAGCATGGATTAATAGAATTTGTTCGGGAGTGTTTTCCCGACCCTCTTTTGTTCTGAAGGCTTGGGTCGGGTCAAAGGAGGTCGGGCTCGTATGTTCAGAGATGTAAGATCGGGGTCGGTTACCCGATCCCAATAGGCTGGGGCCCGTGGTCATCGTGAGGGTTGAGTTCGGGCCTGTTGGGTTGGGCTATTGGTTTGGGCCTGAGCGTATGAGCAGTCCACATGCAGAGTTGGTGCGACAAGGAGTTTACGTGATCAAGGGCATCAACCCTAATCCTACGTCAAACTCTGGATGTAGTGATGGAAAGGGATTCCACTTGCACTTTTTAAGGAGATTGTGTTGGACCCAAATATGGTAGCTAACATATTTAGGAGTCCTACTCTAATCCAAAGAAGAGGATACCAATGTGGTGGGAGTTCTATAAATACAAGGCCAAGGTTACAATTAACGGGTAAGATCTACTTTGAGCACTAAACATATAAACCTCCATTGTTAAACCTTGTGAACGGCCTGTGCTTATTCTCACACCGGAGCTATCCCCCGGCGGTACGGCCGTCAAGCTTCTGTGTGATCTGTTATTGTGCAGGATTCAGCGCGTGGATTTTGTGATTGGACGCGCGGACGAAACTTGGCGTTAACATTGGCGCTAGAAGGAGGGCTCTTCTTTGCAACCACAAATACTTTTCTTCGGCAGCAATCATGACGAGTAGAGATAATATCGCTGTCTCGGAAAGAGCCAAGACCCAGCAGTCCCACCAAACAACTCAGGCGAGGGGGTCAGTGAAGGACCGACTGGGGTCTAAAATACAGGAGGTAGAAGAGTTACCAGTCCATGATCTTCGGCGGAAGCTCTTCCCCGAGAGTCAACACACGCCTCATCAGGCGAGTCAGGCCGACGAGAGGCACTCTCAAGCCCTCGTGAGGCAAGACCGGGGAGCAGGAAGCCGAGACCAACGAGAGTTTCTCTTGCAGAAGAGACTGGACCAGAATAAAGATGCCATGTTGGCGCTCCAGCTGCAACGATTGGAGTTGGAGAGACAGATGGCCAACATGGTCGGGGATCAAGAAGTGAGTTCCAGAAGGCGTAGGAATCGAAGCCGGTCCCGATCGCCTCGGCGGGGGGAGGCAAGAAGAGAACAGAGCAGGCACCGGAGTCGCTCTAGAGATGGAAAGAGCAGAGGGAGGAGTCCTTCGGCCGGGCGCCGATCAGAACACCGAAGCAGGACGGGGCAGATAGAAAGGGAAGCGTCTCCTGATTATGGGAGGGACAAACCTCGATCGTCCCCTCATAAGGAAGGATCCGACCCCCTTACCCGGAGAGTGTCTGAATTAGAAAGGTTGCTAGGGACAAAAAACTCGACGGGGACATCTTCGGCAGGTTTAGGATCTCCCTTTTCGCCCGAAATCAACCGGGTGATAGCCGATCCAAAGAAGAAGATGCCCCCCATGGAGACATACGACGGATTGGGAGACCCCTACGACCATTCGGATGGATATGATCGCCTGATGTCGTACTATGGGCATTCGGATGCAGCCAAATGCCACATGTTCGCTACAACACTTAAGAAGAGTGCCAGGGAGTGGTTGGGAACCCTGGCACCAGGATCAATCGGGTCATGGAACGATCTTCGGGAAAAATTCCATGCTCGGTTCGGCAGCAACCGAAGACGAGGGAAGATCACGGCGTCCCTCATGCAGGTACGGCAGAAATCAGACGAGACCCTAAGTCAGTTCGTCAAACGATTTAGAGAGGCAGTGGGATCAGTAGCGGAGCTGAATTCCCCACAAGCACTGGGATTTTTTACGACCGGCTTAGACATCGGGAGATCTAAGAAGCTGGTAAAGGATTTGGTGATTAACCCTCCGGCAGACTTGACCGAGGCCTTTCATCGGGCAGAAGGGTTCATCGCTATAGAGGAAGCTTTGGGAAATCTCAAACCACACCAACAACCTTACGAGAAAGCTAAAGATCGGGAAAAACCGACCTACTAACGTTCGGACAATAACCAGTGGAAATCAGACCGAACGGAAAAGAAAAACTTCAATGGGGGAGGTTCAGGTAGCAACCGGCCTCCACTACCCAATCGTAACGTCAGCAAGGTCTATACTCCCCTCACCGCAGATCGGTCGAAAATTCTGCAGGAAATGAAAAGCCAACCATTCTACGAGCCATGCCCCAGGCGAACTAAGCCCGGAAAGCGTGGTCGGGATAAGTATTGTGAATACCATCAGAGTACCGGACACTCGACCGAAGCATGCGTTAATCTGATGGATATGATCGAGAAAAATGTCCAAAATGGACAACTGTTACAATACGTGGCAGGCCGGGGAAATGCCGAGGTGCCCAGAGAGGAGACCGCAGATCAGATCCCGGATACCCAGGCGCCGCAGAACCCCCCAGCCCGAGGTGTAGTTGATGTCATTTCGGGGGGTTCCGTTAGACGGGTATCGGGAAGAAAAAGAAGTGGGACTCTGGAAGCAGTGCTATCTGTTTCGGGGTCAACCCCTAGAAAGGATCGGGCATATCCGGGAACGTCTATCTCATTTACGGACGAAGACTACCCGACAGATCTCATTGAGCCCCACGATGGTGCTTTGGTAATAACGGCTCAGGTCGGGATAGTGGATATGAAAAGAATGATGATAGATAACGGGTCTTCGGTAGACATCCTGTATTCCCACGCCTATCAGAGGTTAGACCTGCAAGGGAAGAAGATGGATTTGGGAGGGGAAGGCCCCTTGTACGGATTTAGTGGAGATCCGGTGCTTGTGTTGGGCACCATCGAGATGCCAGTCAAATTTGGTACGGCACCTAATCAAGTCGAAATAGTGGTGAAATTTTTTGTCGTCCAAATAGACTCGACATACAACGCGATCCTCGGAAGGCCTACCTTGGCAGCCCTGCAAGCAGTAACATCAATACCCCATTTTAAAATCAAGTTTCCAACACCGAACGGGATCGGGGAGGTAAAAGGTGACCTAGATATAGCCCGAAGGTGTTACCGAAACAGCTTGATTTCTTCAGGGGTCGGGGTCTGTAAACAAAAACAGACAATGGCCATTGAGATCGAACCATTCACGGAGGGAAGCACGGAGCCACTTGCTCTTCCGGCCGAAGAAACTGATGATGTAGAATTGGTACCTGGGCAGGAAGACAATAATTAAGATCGGGTCGGGGTTATCAGAACCCTTCCGGACCGGGCTGATAGAATTACTCCGAGTCTATGCCGATATCTTTGCATGGGAACCCAGCGACATGCCGGGGGTAAGTGAATCAGTGGCTCTACACCGGCTGCCCGTGGACCCGGAAAAGAAACCGGTCATACAGAAGCGGAGGATTTTCGCCCCAGAAAGGCAAAAAATCATCGACGAAGAGATCACCAAGCTCCTGGAGGCCGAGTTCATCTTCGAGATTGATTACCCGGAGTGGTTGGCCAACGTGGTATTGGTCCAGAAGCAAAATGGGAAATGGAGGTTGTGTATCGATTACACGGACCTAAACAGGGCGTGTCCGAAGGATTTCTACCCTTTGCCCAACATAGATCAACTGATCGACGCCACGTCGGGATTCGGTATGTTGAGTTTTATGGATGCATTCTCTGGGTACCACCAGATTTCGATGAACAAGGAAGACATCCCGAAGACAAGTTTTATCACACATCGGGCGATATACGCATACAGGAAAATGACCTTCGGGCTATTAAATGCCGGGGCAACTTATCAACGAATGATGAACCTGGTGTTCACGAAGCAATTGGGGAGGAGCATGGAGGTCTACGTAGACGACATAATCGTTAAAAGCATGTCAGTCCGCAAACATCTTGAAGATCTGGAGGACTGTTTCGAGACGGTCCGAAAACGCAAGCTAAGGCTAAACCCGACCAAATGCACTTTTGGGCTGGGATCGGGTAAATTTTTAGGATACTTGGTCAGCAAAAGGGGAATCGAAGCAAACCCAGAGAAAATCCAGGCAGTCCTGGATATGAAATCACCAAAGTCATACAAGGATGTGCAGAGACTAACGGGTCGGATTGCGGCCCTACGAAGGTTCGTCTCTAAATCAGCTGAGAGGTGCCTTCCATTTTTTGACACCCTGAAAGGGCCCACGAACAAGAAAAGCTTCCAGTGGACCTCAGAATGCGAGGATGCGTTCCAAGGGATCAAACGATATCTTTCTTCGGCACCTCTGCTGATGAAACCAATCCCTTCAGAACCCCTATATCTTTATCTGGCGGCGAGTTCGATGGCAGTGGGGGCGGCATTGGTTCGGGTCCAGGGAGGAAATCAGTTCCCCGTGTACTACGTCAGCCACGTACTTCGGGACGCAGAACTCCGATACCCGAACCTGGAAAAATTCGCCTATGCCTTAATCATTGCAAGCAGAAAACTTCGGCATTATTTCCAGGGTCGGGTGGTGGTGGTGTACACCGATCAGCCGTTGAAGAAAATTCTACACCGACCTGAGGTTTCTGGAAGACTGGCGGCATGGGCAATGGAGCTAACACAGTTCGCGATAGAGTATCATCCCCGAACGGCAATCAAAGGGCAGGCGCTAGCAGACTTCGTCGTGGAATGTTCGTTTTCGGAGCCAGATGTGGGATCGGTGGCCGAAACACAACCCATAAAGACTTCATGGACACTATATGTCGATGGCTCGTCAACGACAGACATCAGTGGTGCAGGGGTCATACTGACGAGCCCCGAAGGATTCAAGGTCCAACAAGCTATTCGATTTAAGTTCAGAGCGACCAACAACGAAGCAGAATATGAGGCCGTTTTAGCCGGGTTAAAATTGGCCCGAAGCTTGGAAGTACAAAACTTGGTCATCTACAGTGACTCGCAGCTGGTCGTCAAACAGATATCGGGAGAGTATGCGGCTCGGGGGGCGAGAATGACGAAGTACTTAGCCGAGACAAAGAATGAACTGACATACTTCCACACGGTCAGCTGTCAGGGAATTGACCGATCCGACAATACAATAGCAGATGCCCTGGCCAGACTGGCGACAACCGATGCCAACTCCTTCAACGGTTCGGTATATCTAGAGACATTGGAGCAGCCTAGTGTCTCAAAAGAGGAGACATTATGTGTTGATCGGCTAGACTGTTGGCTTACGCCCTACATCTGTTATCTGGCTGACGGAACCTTACCATCAGACCGCATCCTAGCAAGAAAGATCAAGCATCGAAGTTCGAATTTCGTACTGATTGATGGAGATTTGTATCGAAGGGCCTTCAGCTCTCCCTTACTTAAATGTTTAACACCGTCAGAGGCAATCTACGCACTTCGAGAGGTACATGAAGGGATCTGTGGAGATCACATGGGCGCCAAATCACTGGCGAATAAAATTCTAAGACAGGGGTATTACTGGCCAACCATTTACACAGAGGCCAAGGAACTCGTCAAAAAATGTCCCAAGTGTCAACTGAACAGCAACATTCCGCATCAACCCCCCGAAGAACTCTACTCGGTCTTATCCCCGATCCCCTTCGCAGTATGGGGAATCGACATCTTAGGACCTCTGCCGAAGGCCAAGACAAGTCAGCTTTATAATAGTGGCTATCGATTACATGACAAAGTGGGTCGAAGCCAAACCACTGCAGAAGATTACCGAACAGGAATGTCTTAAATTTGTGAAAGAAGGAATAGTTTATCGGTTCGGCATCCCGATGGCTGTAGTATCGGATAACGGTAGACAGTTCGTGGGGTCAAAGTTTGAAAGCTTCCTGAAAGAGTTGGGAATTCAACACCGGAAGACTTCGGTTGCCCACCCTCAGTCAAACGGTCAAGTGGAAGTGACAAATCGAACCCTACTCAACGGGATAAAAAGAAGATTGGATGAACTGAAGGGTCGGTGGCCCGAGGAACTGCTTAGCGTTTTGTGGGCATACCGGACGACCCCGAGGACAACCACTGGAGACTCCCCTTTCCGACTGGCCTATGGGACTGATGCACTCATACCAGTAGAGATCGGGTCACCCACTCTTCGGGTCAGCCAGTACAAAGAGCTCTACAACGATGAAGGTCTGAAAGTAAATCTGGACCTGCTAGACGAGGCTCGTGATGCCGCGGTGTTGTGGTTGGCCCTTTACCAACAGAAGACAGCCCGACACTATAACCAGAAGGTGAAGTTGAGGAGGTTCGAGGTAGGAGATTTGGTGCTTCGGGAGGCAGAGGCATCAACCCCCCAGAACACAGGAAAATTAATGCCTAACTGGGAGGGGCCTTATGAGATAGTAGAAATGCCGAAGCCAGGGACTTACCGGCTTCGAGCAATGGATGGGTCGGAAGTAAAGAATACATGGCATGCTGGAAGACTTAGGAGATATTACCAGTAAATACATGCCTGTTCTTTCCCGATAATGGTGTAATTTATGCAATTTATCAATGAAAGGAAAACTTCTCTCAAGAGAAACGTTTGTACTTCATTTTAATCTTGCACTGCTTTACCAATCATATAAGCTTCGAGCGTAAAACAATCAGACGGTTCGAGAGAGCTTAACTGGTTGATAAACGCCACAAGTATAACTGATCGACAAAGCTACACATCCGATCATATAAGCTTTGAGCGTAAAACGATCAGACGGTTCGAGAGAACTTAACTGGTTGATAAGCGCCACAAGTATAACTGATCGACAAAAGTTACAAATCTGAGACAGTACGCTTTAGACATAAATTGACCAGACAGTCAGAAATGACCTAACTGGGCGATAAAAGTAAAGTTAAACTGATCGAGATAACTACTTAGAAAGTTTTTGTCTTCATTTATATTCACAAAGTTTTACAATTCCCGATCAGATGAGCTTCGGGTACATACACCGTCGGCTTCACTGGTCAGGTGAGTTACAAGACTTAGAAAAGAAAAATTACAACTATGAAAAGCAGATACTAAAAAGAACTATGGTAAGTCATCATCGGCCTCGGCCTCCTCATCGGAAGAGTCAAGGATCGAGGCATCCAGGCCGGCATCGACAAGCTTCGCTCTCGCTTTTTCCCGATAGGCTTCCACCCCTTCACCAAACTGGGTCATGATCTTATCGGTCAAAGCAGGCGATTCTTCGTATTCCTTGATGGCAGCTTGTTTGAGGGAGACCTGTTCGGCCATCAAGGTGTTGTTCGCCTGGATCAAAGTCCTCAGCTGAGCATGAACCCCAGTGAACTTCCCCTCGAGGGCCTCCAGATTCCCCACCAGGGCTCTATTCTCTTCGGCCATCAACTCCTTGTCATGCACCAGCTTCTTGGCATGATCGTTGAGACCGACGAACTCTTGTTGAAGTAGGGAATTTTGTTCTTCGAGTTCAGCAATCCGACGATTAGCCTGGGATACTTTATTCCTGGTATCGGCATGAAGATCCCGCTCCCTCCTCAGCTCCGAATCCCGACCCGATAATTCGGCTTGGAGAATCTCCACGTCGGTTCTCAGCTGGACCTCTCTCTTGGTGGATCGGGCAAGAGGAGCGATAGCTCGAGCAAGGATGGCGTTGGCCTAAATACATAGGCGAATTGGTCAGACAGCAAAAAAATGAATGAAGACATATATACAAATGAGGATAAATACCTGAGTCTGGGCTCGGAGATAGGTAACCAGAAAATCCTCTGACGAAAAGTTCTTGAACCGTTCATCATCACCGGAAAGCTTGAATTGATCAAGCAAGTGGAATGGGAATTTGTCAGCTGGGCTCTTCGGTCAGCAGGTGGTTGGGGATCCTCCGGAAGAGCTAGCCTTGGACTTCGGGGAAGAAGCATTGATCGGGGCAACGACCTCCTCGGCATGGGAGGGCCCCTCGACCAACCGCGGCTTCTTCGAAGCGGGCTCCAGAAGCTGATCTGGAGTACCCTCCGAATCTTCGGCCACCGTCACTATGATCGGAGTTGGAGGAGTTGATTTCAGAGCAGGCTTCGGCGGGGGCGCGACAATGGCCTTGGGGGGAGCTCGAACAGAAGGTCTTTTCTTCGACTTCTTTAGCAAAGCCATCTTCTCGGTCCCCTTCATCTGCAACACACTTTTCGTGGAAGCATCAGCCTTGGAAGGTTCGGGAAGAGGGCCGGTTGACGAACCGACAGACATTTCGGCAATTAGAACAGCCTCGTCTGAAGGAGAGTCGTCAGCGGCTGGGAGATGGATTGGCTCGATAAGGATCGGCAATGGGGACAGGGCCTCTTCAGTATTGTTTGGCTTGAAGATGGTCACTACAACATAAAATAAAAGGATCATTATGAAAATCGAAGCAAAAGATCGGGTGAATAAGAAAACAAGGTCGGATAGATTAACTTACAGCCGTGTTCGTAGAGCCAGGATTCGTTGGACACGATTCCTAGACCCCAATTAGTCTGCCTCAGAAGGGCGTAAAACTTCTTGAAGGCTGCCGAACGACTCTTCGGAAATTTGTTGACCTTCATGGGGACATCTTCGGGACCGGCCCAGTTGGGGAGAAGGTTAAGATCGGTTCCCCTCATGAAGAACCATTGTGAATGCCACCCCTTGTTGCTGGATGGGGTCTTCACGAAGGTGTCCCGTCCAGGAACACGGTTCAGATGACGAAGGCCGGGCTCCTTTGACCGACCCACCGAGAACAGGACGAAGAAGAAATCCAGCCCGGGGGTGATGCCAGCCTCCTGGCAGAGGGCGATGAAGCTGATCAGCTGGATATAGGAGTTGGGAGCCAACTGGGAGAACCCGATCCCTACCAGGCAGAGGAAAGAGGAGATGAATTCGTGGAGGGGGAACCGAACCCCGTACCTTAGGGCATACAGATGGACGGCTACCCATTCGCCCTCGGGTCGGTGGTACATCCTCTCGCTGGCCTCAGGAACCCGAAGCTTGTATTCTTTGGGGATGTTGAATAAAGTTTGGATGTCCGACAGTTGTGAGTGGGTGATGGAAGATTTGGTGTTGATGACTGCGTAGTCGGTTTCCGAAGCGTAGAATTGGCGAATTTTGGTTTCGGCGTTCTCCACTGAGAGTTCAACCGGAGTAGCCTCCAGCTCGATTTGGAGAAGGTCACCGGAGTTAAGAGTGGGAGTGCCGGCTGCTATGGTTGGTAGAGGACGAGGATCGCTGGAATCAGCCATTTATGGTGGGAAGAAGGAAAGAGAGGTACAAGACAAGAGCTTAGTGGAGAAATGGCACGAACTGAAGAAATCTGGAAAAATGAGTGTCTCGCCGGAAATCACTCTTGCCGGAAAAGTTCGACAGAGATTCAAAATATTAAAGGCTCGAAAAAGTGACGCTGCTGTATGTTGGGGGGCTTATATAGCCCGTCTGGCACGGCTTCCAAAGGCGGCTATTTATGGCAGGTGGGCCCAGTTGTGAGAAAACGTGTACTAACTCGCGGACCGAGGAGAAACCGTTTGGGTTCCCGAGACAACTCACCATTATGGCGTGACTATCCGAATTCATGTCCTTTCAAGTCTCGTGTCATAAATATCTTATAACAAGAGACTGGGGGACAATGTTCGGGAGTGTTTTCCCGACCCTCTTTTGTTCTGAAGGCTTGGGTCGGGTCAAAGGAGGTCGGGCTCGTATGTTCAGAGATGTAAGATCGGGGTCGGTTACCCGATCCCAATAGGCTGGGGCCCGTGGTCATCGTGAGGGTTGAGTTCGGGCCTGTTGGGTTGGGCTATTGGTTTGGGCCTGAGCGTATGAGCAGTCCACATGCAGAGTTGGTGCGACAAGGAGTTTACGTGATCAAGGGCATCAACCCTAATCCTACGTCAAACTCTGGATGTAGTGATGGAAAGGGATTCCACTTGCACTTTTTAAGGAGATTGTGTTGGACCCAAATATGGTAGCTAACATATTTAGGAGTCCTACTCTAATCCAAAGAAGAGGATACCAATGTGGTGGGAGTTCTATAAATACAAGGCCAAGGTTACAATTAACGAGTAAGATCTACTTTGAACACTAAACATATAAACCTCCATTGTTAAACCTTGTGAACGGCCTGTGCTTATTCTCACACCGGAGCTATCCCCCGGCGGTACGGCCGTCAAGCTTCTGTGTGATCTGTTATTGTGCAGGATTCAGCGCGTGAATTTTGTGATTGGACGCGCGGACGAAACTTGGCGTTAACAGAATTGAATGAAGAGTGAGCTTACAACGATTTTTTCTGTTCCTCTTGTGTCTCATACTTAAATGTTAGACACCTAATTTTTTACTTAATATCAATTAACTTTAAAATTAAATAAGAGACTAGGTGTCAAAATTTAAGTGAGAGACACGAGGGACAGAAAAAATAGAGACAAAAAATCTGCTCTCGCTTACAACATACTAATATTTGATTTTGATATAATTGGTATCGTAGATCAAAAAGGATCCATCCATAAGCCTACCTTTTAAATTGAAACCTTCCCACGACATATAAACTATTAATACAAACAAAAATTGAATGCACCCCTCTATCATATCTATAATAGATGAGTTTTATGTGACTTTAACCATCTTTTCACGTATATGAAAGCTCACCAAAAAATGAGAAATACTTAAAAATAAGACTAAAATTTACGATTGTGAAAGAAAATACAAAATCAGAGAATTTTTGTTTTTTATCAAATGAAAGAACCAATAAAAGTGAGAAACACTTGGGAAACCCATTCCAAGTCCCAAATCCAACCAAAAAAATGTTCAAAAATGAACCAATTTGGCAAGGAAACTACAAGAAAAGAATACCATTGCTATCATTTAAACCCACCATCTGCTTCTCTTTCTTTTGGTAATACTTTTTTTCTTAAACTTCATCTTCCTTTCTTGTGACTTCTACATATTCATCTTCTTTCTTCTTTCTTCTTTCTTCTTTCTTCTTTCTTCTTTTCAGGTGGCTTCAACATTTCATCTACTTCTTCCTGATGCAACACCACTGTTAACTCTGATTAGCAACTGGCCAAAACCAAAAACTCAGTTTCATAAGCATTTGGACCAAAAGTGAACACTCCAAAATAGTTACAATTACAACACCAATTATACAATATAGAAATCAACTGCACCTCAATTCCAGTAAGAGCGACAATTTGTGCAAATTCATGAGGTTGTCAAAAGAAATTCATTTAAAGGTTCTTTTCTTCCTCCGTATTTGTAGTTCAGAATTCCTATGCACCATCCTTAAATTTAATGGAACTATTTATTTCATCAGCATAATTGTTATTCTTGTTAATAAGCAAGTGTAGCACCTGCCATGTAATGTTATAATTGACACAATCAAGCTTTAAACGGAACTCTAATTTCGTAAATAGTGTTATCTGCTCAACACATCAAATATGTATATAGCATATGTCCATGAGTTTTGAGTCCATCGCTGAGTTATAAGTGCTAGCATGTGATGTCTTGGTTTATCATCACAACCACATACAGCCTGAACTCAAGCATTCCAGAAGTTTAAACTTCCCACAATTATTATTCAGAAAGTCTTTTTTTTATAAGACTGACTAGTTAATAAAAGAAATGTTATCATGAAATCGAGCTTAGTGAACGTACAACCTCTTAGTCGTTGAATCATAATTGATATCTTGCATTGGGTCATTGTGTGAATTCAACAATTGTAAGGTTGCCAGCTCACTAAACTTTACCTCATGATAGCATTACTGTTCTATACATAAATCATTAATTTAAAGTCTATTGTTATCTCCCTCCTTGCTAATTCACTTTTTTCCTTTTTCTCTCTTTTTTTTTTGTCCTTTTCCTTTTTCTTTTTTAAAAAAAGGTAAGCCACTTATAAATAGAATTGTCAAGGATCAAATCTTAATCGATGACCAATGCGAATCCACTCTTAGTGGATTCCACTTTGATGATTGATTAAGATTCGAGGTTCAAATCTGAGTTCAAAATCTAGGATTCGATTATACTAGGATCTGCATTCATTATTATTCTTTGTTAATTTATATGTTTAACAATTATCTTTAACTCAAAGTAATACCTTACAATTTAGTTTCTTGAATGGAATACTAAATAAAATTACATATCATACTAATTCGAACCAAATACGGACTTTGAATACATAATCAAATTCAAACTCGATTACAATTTCTTAAAGTCTATTGGATTCGATTGGAACTTGGAGCTCAATTTTTTAATCGGATTAAAATTCAAATATTTGTATTATATTCTGCTTACTAAGACTAAGGGGCTATTTGTTTAGAACTTAATGGGTCTGAATGGCTGAATCGGCAAGTGGCTGAATCATTAAATGCGTTTGTTTTGAAAAAAAATCGTCTGAATGGCTGAATCGGTCAGATGCGTTGGCTGAATGGTTAAGCCGAATTTTTGATCTGAATGGCTTAATGGTTGGCTGAATGAAGTAAAAAAAATTAAAAATAATAATAAAAATAATAAAAAAATATTAACTATTATATTATGTAATATTAAATAAATTTACAACAACTTTGAATTTTTTCATAGGGGTAAAATATTAAAAATATGTCATTAAGATATTTAAGATATGACAGTTATCAAACAGTTTTTTTCATTCAGATTCAGCTCATTCAGATTCAGATTCAGATTCATTCAATTTTTATCAAACACCCCCTAATATTCAAATTCGAGTACATACTTTAATGATCTATTAACATTCTAGGTTTAAATTCAATTATAGGATTTGGTTATAATAGGATCAACCATAGTTTTAGAATGTTCTAACTTTATTTAGATTTGAATCCATGTCTTAAAATGTTCTTATTTTATTTAGATTTGAATCCATTTATTCTTATTTTTTGTTAGTTTATATGTTTAACCCATATTTTTATGTAGTGTGATACCTTAAATTTTTGAAATTACATAACTAAATTTTAAATAATATAATATATCAATATTGATTTGAACCGAATTTGGACTTTGAACATATAATCGAATTCAAACTCGATTACAATTGCTTAAAATCCATTGGATTTGATCGAAATTCAGAGTTCAAAGTTGACAATTGGATTTGAATATCTGAACCAAATTTGACCCTTTGACAAACCTACTCGAACACAAAACAAAAGAGCAAGAAAAAGAGACTAATAGAAAGACTTGTATAGAGTTGAGGGTGATGCATATGTTACAAACACCAACACTAAATAACTTATCCCATTTTATGGATTATTAAGCTAGCGTAATAAGACCATATACTTGGAGAGCGACAATGAACATGAAAATGGGTGAAAACACGTGTGGCTAACCGTGTAGATAAGTTTAATGAACCTCACAACTTAGAGTTTTGGTTGATTTGGGTAAACTGCTGTCGCAAGACCCTTCTCATAACCTTGTTTGTCGCTGTTCTGGGAAGTGATGAGATGGGTACAATATGGGACACCTGAAAAATAAATCATTAGAAAGTAAACATGATTTTGCAGTTGACATGAAATGTGTTATTCAATAGAAGTGGACAATACCTTAAACAATGGGTTTAATTTCTTTTGTAACGCTGAATTGAAAGACACCCTCAACTTGTCTAAATCTGGTGCATGATTTGAATCCTTGAAAACAACAGCAATAACCAACCTCTCAGGCCCACCTCCCTGAGGTGGCACCCCAATTGCTGCTGTCTCATGTACAGCATCGTTGACCGCATTTGTAATGCGCTCAATCTCAACTGAACTTACCTGCAAACAAAATGAAATAGTTAGCATAGCAAGGCACAAGTTCACTCGACCTATTAAAATGCTGCTATTTAAACCTTAGCCACACTTCAGATAACCCTTCTTACTTGAGGAAAAAATATATAAAAAGAGAATCTGACAAAAGCGTTTTTAGGATGTGTGTACTTGTCAAGACATATAGTGAATTCAAATCTGAAACCACCATGGTTAAAGCTCCAGGAGTTATCCATGCACGAGGATAAAAACTGAAATGTTTTAATCTAAAATTATATCAAGATACTAGGAAATTATCACAACACCCTGAACATCATCTTGAGTAGTAAGATTTAAGTCATAAGAAGTGCTAAAAAAGCTCTTCCAATTAAGCCGAGTCAAAAAATTTATTGGATGAGATAACCTGGTTCCTGTAACAATAATATGACATGAATGTGCAGTACTATTGCTTTATAAACACATTCAAAGAAGAATTACATGTTACAATAGTGATTCAAATGCTTATATGAAGCCGAATATATGTTTTTTAATTGACTTCTGAGTCCAAAATATATGTGCATTGGCACACAAACTCACGTGAAGTCTATATGAGATGTTAATACAGACCTTGATACCCCCAAGATTCATTGTGTCATCTGCACGACCATGCGCATGATAGTATCCTTTAGAAGTACGCTCAAACACATCCCCATGCCTTCTTAGAACCTAGAAGAGGAAAATTACCGAGATAAATTGATTTTTGTTACAAGTCAACTAGCAAGATAATTTGATCAAAGTCTGAAAGTGGAGGGACTATTGCTTACCTTTCCATTCCAAGTAGGCATTTCTTTGAAGTAGACATTAAAGTGGTTCCCGTTCAGTAGTGTGCTTGATGAGCCAAATATGAAGGGACCAAGGGCCAATTCACCGATCCCCGGAACATTTGGTGGCTATATAGAGGGAATGAAAATTAGTTCCAATGCTTTGGGAAAACATTTACAGAATATAAATTACAAAATAAGTATCATTGACTCCACTGCCATGTTCAAACAAAGCATAAGGTTACTGCAATTCAACAAAAGACACCTATATATTATGTGAAGAGATATTCACAACTATCACTACATTAGTTTACCAAGTAAACATGCCGGTTTAATAACAGGGACTTTATAAGAGTTAAACAGATTACATCACATATAATTATCGTATGCTGGACATACTTTACCAATTAAAAGAATTCAAGACTGACGGAGGTTATAAACATATGCAAGTATTTATTACATTTTGAACCATCAACTTACATACATATTTATCCAGAAATTGAAACTGATGAGAAATTTAACCTTCAGCTATGGTTAGAAACTTTAGATCTTTGAGGGAAGATAAATGTCCCGACTCGATTTTCTATTCTCTACAGAAACCAAGAGGTTCTCCTAGACAGATGGAAAAGAACTAGTTGGGCAAGACAAGGGACCTTTATTATAGTTTCAGAACCCAGGTATAATAACCCATCAACACACATAGATAACCTCTATTACTTCTTCCCCCTTATTTCTAGATCACACCAATGGTATAGCTAAGGTGTACCGTTATCCTGTGTTTAAAGAACCATCTGCTAATTGAGATTACTAGTTTGCCTTACTTGATACAGAAACAAACCAATCTAGTTTAGTTAAAACTGAATATGCCTTGATATAGTTTTATTGGAGGAAGAAAAGGTTAACAGCCATATCAGAACTGAATCTATCCCTCAACCTAGCTATATTGCAGGGAAAAAATGATGGGGATCGATTATTTAGTTACCTTGTTTATTTATTTTGTTTATTTCATTATTATGGACTTGTTTTAATTAGTTGGGGTATTTTTGTCTTGTTTTAATTAGTTGGGGTATTTTTGTCTTTAGTTATTTTATTGGTCTCCAAGTCCAATTTAAGGTTGTTTTGTTTAAATACCAATGTAATCTTCACATGGGTACATTCTGATTATTGAAATTATTATTGACTTTTTTTATATCGTGGCTAGAGTTAATAGACGCCGAGTTGAAACTCTAAACCCCTAAAATTTAAGTGCAGAGCTTCAATCCTTGTTCTAGCCCTCTATCAATTAATAACAAATTTCGTTACAAATTGTCCTACATTCAAAAAAACAGAAGGAAAAAAAGTATAACAGCCATATTAGGCAAAATCAAACACATCAGAAAGTAAAGGAATTGAAAGTAAGAAGAAAATGTGTGACAACATGTTCAATTGAACTCCAG
Organism: Panax notoginseng; assembly: GCA_016801055.1. NCBI lineage: Eukaryota > Viridiplantae > Streptophyta > Magnoliopsida > Apiales > Araliaceae > Panax > Panax notoginseng. The sequence goes on along the minus strand of CM029016.1, from coordinate 222,480,341 downwards.
TTTGCAATCTGATAAGGCAGCTACTTTTCTTTCTTTTGGATACAAGGTTAATGATTCTTACCAAAAGAATTTCATCATTGCCAATAATAAACAGACTACATCCCATAACAGGTGTGCTAAAAGCCGCCAAAGCTTGAGACTGCAGTAATGAACCAGAAACAAATCCACCGCCAATCTCTGTGCCACCACAATACTCAATGATAGGCTTGTATTTAGCTCTCCCCATTAGCCAAAGATATTCATCTACACTGGATGCCTCACCGGTGGAGCCAAAGCAACTACCAATGAGCAAAAGTAAATTATTTACCAAGACTAAAATACAAGTACAAACATGCGCACAATGTATCATGTTACATCTTAGTTACACAAAAAAGTTTTATAATATGCTTGTAACTCTACTTTTACAATTATCAAAAGATAGTATGTTAATATAAGCTTCTGCAGTTTAAAGGTCAAACAATACATAGAAAACATTCACATACCGAATGGCTGACCAATCATAGGTATCTGTACAATTAGTAGCTTTCCATGCCCTCACAATACTCGGAATCACACCAAGCATTGTTACTTCAGCATCCTAGACAAAGTTGTAGATTCACAAAACATTAAAAGATAAAACAACAAAAAGGCTAAAGTAGGATAATATGTTGTTATATGTGTTTCATCTCTTTTATAGTCGCGTTAAATCAACTTTTCCCCACTGTACTAGACTCCGATTTACAAATGCATCACTGGACTGGAATTTTTAACGGTCAACTCATTGAGCTGTTTAGTTTTTACAAACCGTCACAAATTCCGTCTGAACAAGTTGACTTTTAACGGAATTTTGTTTTAAATATTATTTTTATCCAATTGTCCACGTGGACATGCCAAATAATAGCCAAGTAACATATGGGTCCCACAAATATGACCATATGGCCATCAAAATAGAAAATTTATATGTTAACATTAATTAAAAATTTGTAAAACGTTAAAAATCTATCCAAAAATATTTAAATTAATTACAAAGTCAGAAAAAAAATAAAAAATAAAACATGGAGTATTAAATGAAATACAATAATAGAACAATTAACTTAATTAAACAACTTAAACACTTTAAATTCAAAGCCATCTTGTTTAATTGGTTTTATTAAATTATTTAAGTTGTTTAATCAATTTGTTATATAATTACATATTATTCTTTATTTTAATTGATTGAGATATATTTTATTTTGTAAATAAAATTTCTTCCATGTTTTTCTCAAGTTAATAGAATTATTAAGATTTCATTTATTTAATTTTAATTGTTTAATTTGTTTCAACTTTCAGATTTACTTTTGTTTTTCACAGATTTTTAATGTGTGGATATTATTTGACAAGACTACGTGGATATTATTTGACAAGACTACGTGGATAACTAGCTTAAAATATTATTTTTTAATTTTTCCGTTAAAAGTTAACTTGTTTAGACGGAATTTGTGCCGGTTTGTAAAAAATAAACAATTCAATGAGTTGACCGTTAAAATTTTTAGTCCAGTGATGTATTTGAAAACCGGGATCGAGTACAGTGGAAAAAAGTGAATTTAACCCTTCTATAGCCATACAAAATCATCACAGTTTTAGACTTCATCTAGAATAATTTTCACATCATTCTCACACTTCAAATAGTAAGTTCCAAAGTCCATTGCTTCACTCTCCATCTAAGAAAACAGCTAAAGTTAAATACACGAGTAGAAACATAGGGAAAAGTGAAGTTGCATAAAGATTTTTTTATTTTTGATTAATGACTAAGATTGCAGAACTTTGTAATTCGTGAAGCTAGGTGCAGTTTTTTCTGCAGACACAAACCACTGAACAATGACTTGAGGGCATCAATTAACTAGTAGCACATGTAGCATGTTACCCTAGTTACCTAGTATTCACTATCGTTGCCTCATATGTCTTCTGCAGGCGAGTATGCATCAGTTAATTTTCAAACCTGAGTTATTCCGCAGTGACATCATTTCTCAAGCTTTATGCACTTAACTTTCATAAGTTGTAACAACGTGCAGAAAAGTACAAAAATATAGCTCTTATCAACTCAAATATACACAGTTTCCAAAAGGTAACCTTTCTGCACTTAAAATGCAGTTGGTTATCCTGCAACACGAGTTCATACACAGAAACAGACTTAATTTCTCATATTTGGTACTGCTTAAGAAATTATCGTACTTAATAAAAATTTCCTTAGCTCTGTACGAGGCCAAACCATGTCAGCAACCAATGCAAAAAATTGAAGGAAGACTAATAAGATTGAAAAAATGAAGCGGGTCAGAATTCAGCAGTCCCATTTTTAAGACTCTAGTTTACACATCTCTACTATATGTTCTTATCATAACTATAAATGGAAATCTAATAAACTTACAATAAATGGGTAGTAACCAAGGTGGGATGCTACGAGGTTAAAAAACACCAATTAGTTAACCTGATGAAATAAATGGGATCAACATATGGCAAAAGAGTTTCTACCTGAACAAACTTAGCAAAGCCAGAACCGAGAGGAGCTCCATTAAATAATGCTATTGAAGCCCCATTCAGCAGTGGAGCATAAACTAGCCAAGGACCCATCATCCATCCAAGATTAGTTGGCCAAGCAACAACGTCACCTTTGTGGATATCCATGTGGCACCAACCATCTGCAGCAGCTTTAAAAGGAGTAGCAAGGGTCCAAGGAATTGCCTTTGGCTCCCCTAGAACACAAAGTAAATTCAGTTTATTGTGTTAGTCGGTGTCGTCAAATGTTTTAACCTTTCATGACCGCATAATCCATTTCTCACATTAACAAGCTGTTGGGTTGATTCATTTTTATTATTAATGTTCTTTAATCGGAAAAGGAATTATTACTTTATAAATAAATATAAAAGATCCATCACCGACTTTGTTCTCTATGTAATCAACAAAGAAACAGAAGTATTTACATATGTTACAGAATAAGGCTTCAGTTAAAAAATATTATTATGTACATTCAGAATGAAATACAACTATAAGACCTACTTTGGCCTGTCATATGGGATTTCCAGCAACAGCGCAGGCTCTGGTAATCTTAACCGCCCCCCCCCCCTAAAAAAAACCACACCCACCCACCCACCTGAAAAGGATGAATTTTTCTTTCAATTGGTCTCTGGTGGTCCAAAATTTGTTTCTTGTCTATTTCAGAGCAATTCTGACAGATCTCATTTGAGAATCAAGTGCACATGTGGACCCAAGAGAGTGAGGTATCGTGTGAATTCGTTCATTCACTTTTGCTACACAGTAGGAAAAGAAAACCTCCGTATTCCTCGGTTATGCAGTATATTTATAGATCAACAAAATAAATTAGCTCATAGCAATATAGAGTATTACTGAACTTCAGAAGATTATTAGTTTTCAAAATGATTAATTAGCTGACTGCTTCATGCATCTCAATTAATTAATCTGCATGTCAGATATCTTACAACATTTAGCTAGTGCCGCAAAAGGGCCTAGTTTCATCAAACTGTGACAAAATTTTCTACTATTTGCTACATGTTGTTTATCTTTCCCCGTAAATCATATCTACATATACGGCACTTTATTTTCTTCAGAAATTAAAATTTGCCACAACCCTGAACCCTTAGCATATAGAGTGGCATTTTTGGATACCAGCAAAGCTTATGAAGAATAAAACAATAGTGGATACTGTTTCATAATTATATTAGGAATACCAAAAACTGATATGGAGATGCAATGCCAATAATCAAGATAATTAGTAAGAGATATATATCTTCTTCTTCACCTACCTGTAGTCCCAGAAGAGAAGAGAATATTAGTGAAAGATTCAACCGGTCGTTCTACTGCTACAAACTCAACTTCTCTGTGTTTTGACATAAAATTTACACCATTAGTCGTGAAGCATGCGGAAAGTTTTAAAGGGTTTAAGGTCACTACCTCTAGAAAATAATTTAATCAAAGTGATTCAAAATTGAAGTACAGCAATTTGATAAGATTTAAATGTGAATACTACCACACAAGTAATGATAGAAATGAGGCAGAACACCATAATCAAATCAAAGATCCCTATCATTTTTAAATATAATGGAAAGGAAACATGAAACATTGTGTATGAATAATCTTTAATTCATAATCGAGAATTTCTGTACCTTTTGGCATGCTTTTTTAGATAACAATCCACATAGCCATCATAGTTACAGTCGCAACGACTTGAAGTGAAGTAGACATTACATAATGATTTCAGAATCTAGAGCCTTGATTATTATTTTTATTACATATGATATTCAATACTTAATTTTAGGATCAGATAAATTTGGTTTTTGTTCAATTATAAACATGATTTTACTATACTTTATAAAGTTCATCTTAGTTTTGTAACTACATTGAAGAAAACACTACAAGCTCTATCTTTCCACTCCGTTTATGATCAGTCATTTCAAAGAATGATTTATAATTATAAAATACCTCAAAAAAAATAACCATTGTATCATTCTATCCAACACCATATTATAAAATCAAAGTTTGTCTTGATCTACAATAAATAAAACTAATAATATGAAAATGAAAAAAGAAAAGGGGAAGACCAAACGAGAAAGATAATTTAGACTCAAATCTAGATTGTGCATCTTGAGAAAAAAATCAATGTTCTAAAAATTCCCTCCTAGGCGCCCCGCCTAGGCGATAGGCCCCTGGCGCCCCGCCTAGGCGCTAGGCCCTCTGGCGCCTTAGCTAGGCCCAAGGCAGCAAAAAAAATTCTTCAGAAAATTAGGCCGATCCTAGGCGGAGAGGTTTTTTTTAATTTTAATAACTACCCAAATCAGATCTTGATATATTTATTTTTCTAATGATTTACCATATTCATAATGCAAGTTGTAGCATATTAAATCACAACAAGAAGTGAACAACATCGAGTCAAAATGAATAATTTTATTATAGTTGTAATTTTTTTAATTTATACCAATTTCAAATTATATAAATGATGATACATTTGTAATATTTAGTTTACTTCAATATAATTCTTAAATTTATGTTTAGTTTCTTAAGTTTTAATATTGAATTGAATTCTTGAAATTTTAAATTTTATTATTTAATAGCAATCTTGTTTATGAATAAAACTAATGCGTTAAAGATATGTTTGAACTTTGAACAATTACATGTTTGTGTTTGAACTTTGACATTAGCAATGTAGATATATGTTTGAACTTTAAGCAAAGACGTTTATTATTTTTATTATAGATTGTTTTGTTTTATATTATTGTTTTGTTTGGATAAATGTAAGATAAAATATTAAAATTGGCTTAAAATAAAAAATCCCGCATAGGCCCCCTAGGCGCTAGGCACCCCCCGCCCGCCCGCCCGCCCGCCCGCCTCCCACCTAGCTCCTTTTAAAACATTGGAAAAAGTAGTGGCACAAAAATATATACAAATAATTTTGTCTGTGCAAAAGCAATACAATTTTGTAACAATGTTGCAAAGACCTTTACAGCTCTATAATGATCATAAGCGTTAAATACACTTCGTTAAGGTACAGTAATAGGCTAATAGCCATGTAATAACAACAATTATTCATAATTGATCCTGAATATAAGTTGTATCAGTTCAATACAAAAAGTACTCTAATTCTATTCCCACAGATAAAATAAGTAGTATTGAAAAGGAAGGAAAGTATAGCAAGGGTAAAAAAATTATCAGTTTTAAGCTCTCTTGTTTTATAACTAATAATATATTCGAAAAAAGGGGCACCAAGGAGGAGAACTTCAAAAATTATCAGTTTTAAGCATGTTAAGAACTACCAACTGCACAAAAGCCTTGATTTTACTTTAACCTTCCAATTGTAGTAGTCAAGAAAAAAAATCTGGGAATTAATCATGTAAGAGAAAAAGTAGAAGAACTGGTACCAGTACTCTATTTAATCACATAAGAAAACAACCCATAATATTATAAAGTCAGTCTACAGGTATGACTAATCGCTCAAGTAAACCTAAAACCAAAATTTTTTTCTTCATTCTTCCTGATCGGCTTGGAGATGAAAAGAGTTATTTCAACTTAGACAAACAGTTAGACAAAAAGTTGTGGACATCCTCCTCCAAAACTCAGAAATTCAACAAGCTGATAATTTTGAATGATCTCGCGAGTCTAACTTTTGTCCCACAAAAATTCCCTTCTATATATATTAGGCTAAGAACTCATATTTGAACTTTCTGTTATCTCAAATAAATCAATAGATAATAAATCATATCAAAAACCAAAGTCACAATTAATATTTCACAGGTTTTTAGATTAGTATTCAGTTGGCCACATCTCATACTGGAACGATGTAAACCAAAGGAAACTGATATTTTCACGATTTTTTGACATGAAAATCATCGCTATAGATCCTATAACGACGGTTTTTACCATCGTTATACATCTATAGCGACACTTTTCATGTGGAAATATCAATTTCCAAACCAAATTACATCTCAATCTAAAATTAATTAGAAACCCATTTTAACTGGAAATTTTTCTGAATCAACCAAGGGAAATTCATACTAAATGATCTCAAGTATGTCCTTTCTTTATAAGATGTGCAGATTCTAAAACAACTCCAGAGTTGTTACACAGTATTGCAGATATATCCAGCATTTCTACCATTATTATGTAAACGAATATCCAGATTAAAGCCAGTCCAATCACATATGTCATTTGAGTGAATCTTTCCACAATTTCTAATATGACTATCATATCTGTATGACAGAATACAACAAGCAAACAAAGAACAAGCTACACAGAAGTCAGAAAATCCATTTTCAAGAAATCACATAAAAAACTAACATTCAGAAAAAGTGAATACTTAAAATCGTTAACTCCTTCCAGAAACTCATGCCAAGAGATGTCACCCTCGCGCAATTTTGTGCTAAAGCTGGAGTCTTTTGTTGGAATAACAATTGCTATTGGTGATTGAGCATCAATAACTCTACTGCAAATTTGAACCTATATGTGAGATATATTGTCATAATAATAGAAACAAAAGGTAAAGAATAATAATCAGACAGAAATGAGAATGTCACCTGTACAAGGGTAGTCTTCTATCACCACGAATAATAAAATCCTGAGGACAATATAAAAAGGATAAACTCAAATTACAGATAGAATTACAGGTCTCTAATGGGGAAAGAAAATTTTGAGCTTGACATCAAGTTCAAAGCCTTTAAGGAAACGAAAACAGTGTTTAGGCTTATGATCTAGAAGAGATAAACACCCCAATGTAAGCATGAATCACTTCTTTTATAGTTAGCAGCATCTTGGACCTCCAATTAAAATCTCAAATATCCTCATTTATAAGCCGTCAGACTCCATCTCAGAGTCATCATCTGATATTCTGGTACTAAATCAACTTAACAAGACCAAATGTTTTGAAGCAAGGTTATAATAGCACAATCTATCTCAAAGAAGAACAAGCATTTTTCCAAGTGATAAATCAATTCTGTGAAAAACATACTACTTCCTTTGTTAATATATCATTCAAATATGAAAATGATAAGGATTCACTCCATATTTTAAACAGACAAAAAGACCTACAAATGTATAATATAGCCTAACATTCTCCCTCACATACGACCCAACCTCACATATGGACAGCAAACTAAGGTCAAGGAGTAAACCCAAAAAAATGCAAACTTAAAACATAACTCAAGAATCAATACAAGAGGAACGACTAGAGCTCTAAGAAGCAAGGATTCTTATGTAGGTAGGTGAATCCTAGTAAATCCCCTAATCGATATTCGTGGATTCTTCTTGGGGATTACTCCGTATATGCTTAATGATAAAAATTAAAAATGTTACTAATACTATATACTCTGCTGACTAATATAATATTTTATATATTTATACTATCTACGAAATTAGTATAAGAATTACTTAGTATATATTTCTTAAATTCCTAAATAGTAACATTAATATACATTTTTGTGATTCTTGAATTATCTTTACATTTTTATCATGAATTAATGTTTGTTAGTTTTGAAATTTTAATGTATGTATGAATATATAGTTATAAAAAATCTATTTTAATATATAAATGTGTGGCAAATCCCTGAATTTCATTTTTTGAGATGTGCCGAACCATCAAATCCTCATATGGCGAACCAGAATTAACCCAACTCCTTGCTTCTTAGCTAGAGCCTTAGATAGGGTTGGAAGAAAATTCTCATCTGATTTGAGCAGGTTAAACCATTACAAGTAAGGAGCCCTATTAGTGTGAGATAAAAAAAAGAATCAAGTCTTCAGAGAAAACATCCAGACAGTTTCAATTCACTTGCTTTCAAAATCACATAGACTATTCATGTAAACACTAGAAATAGAAGTTTTCTCCCATACTTTGGACAAAGAATAAGAAGACTAACCTGAGTGAAAATCGCTTTTGCTTTTGATAAAGTGATCCTCGTTGATATCTCACTTGAAGCAAAACTATCAGCAATTGACACAACTACATAGCCTGCCAGAACAATAGCCAGGTAGATCACCACAGAATTAACATCCATAGGCATATCAATTGCAATTGCAGATCCTTTCTCCAACCCAAGTGTTTCAAGCGCATGTGCAACTAGCCTACAAATGAAATTTCAAAAGAATTTCACTCGAGTGCTTTGAGTTGCACCAACAGTTGAGGGTTAAGACTATGATTAGCACAATAGAAACTTAATATTTGTTCGAAAAGATTCATTATACTCTGTGCAGCCTGGAGCCCCATAACAGACTGTTTCACAAAGTTAATGCGCCAAAAGTAAGGACCATGTCAAACAACACTCTACAGTTAGTGGTCTGAGACCAACTATGCTATGATTTCATATCAAAATTGACTTTAATGAATTTGAACTTTCACGGTGAGAGTACAGCTAAGAGATGCAAAGTAGCATACCAAACCTCTGAGCGCAATTCCTTACGAGTCAGCTTGTTAACAGGCATTTCATCATTTCCTTCATCACGCCATATAACCATTACATCATCCAAAGATCTCTTACGATTTAAACTCAGGCAATTCTGTGCAGGATTAACATATGTTCCAGGAAGCCATTGACCTTCTGGGTGACATAACTGGCTTTCAGGAAAAGGATCCTCCCGTAGAATACATTGAGGAGGCACCGAGAATGATACACTCATTTCATCCAAGATAGTTTTCCAATAAACCTGCAAATACCAGGATGTACATCAAGCAGGGGAAATCTTTTTGAAAGTTTAGTTAATAAAGCATTCCCAAAATTGGAGATTTTACCTCTGGGTTTGAGACCGAGAATTCCTGGAAATCAGAGAAGCTCGATATGGGATCTTTATATCTTGATCCTAAAAACTCCTCTCCACGTCTCTCTAGAAGTTGCCCGACATTTGTAAAGACTGCATTTTTCCTAACAAAGAAATGCTATATTAACATGTTGAAATTACTAATACCAACATATATATTGCAAATACTAGCCTAATAGAGTACTCAATCAAGTCCTTGCATTACCGTCTATAAAATTCCGTTAAAACTAGTTGAGTTAATAAACCCAACAAAAATCATAATACAAAAACTTCAATAATTTGCTCCACTATTATAATTATGTTATCCATAACAGTCCCATATTCAGGGGTAATAATAAATGAACTACACAATTAGCCATTTGTCCACCACTACAAGTGTCAAATTATGAAGAGCCCAAATTCTGGCACTACCCAGTATTTTTAGTTCATAGATGTTCCTACCTATTTCCTTTTTATGCATCTTTTTGAAGAAAGATTTTTGTTCTTTTTTATTTATGGTTTGTAGATTTTAAGGAAACATTAATTACTTATTTTCCCATATAATTCCTAATAATTAAAACTAATTTAATTCTCTCTTATCTTTCAAACTAATTTTAAACGGGTAATACTGAAATTTTAAACCTCATTTGCATTGAGGTGCGCGTGATAGTAAAGTCTCACATCGGAACATAAGGAGAAAAAGTGAGGATATACGCTCTAATGGACCATAGTTTTGGGTCAATATATGGTTTCAGTCTCAGATGAGCATATATGGGCCGTATATTCCCAACAACTAGTATCAGGAGCTAGGTTGATTGGACCCGAGGTGGAGGGAATTAATTCAAGTAATATGATGGCGATGAATTTAGGTAAATTTGAGTTTCTAATATTTGATGGGAAAACAAATTTCACAATGTGGCAGAGAAGTGTGCAAAATCTTTAGAACCTAAGATAAACTATGATGTGTTGGATATCCGAAAAGGTTGTGGGAAAAGCTCGAGAAGAGTTACGCTTCGAAGTCGCTAACAAACAAATTGTGCTTAAAGATAGAATAGTAGTATTTGAAGATGGATGAATGGTTGAATGTCCATGATGATTTAGATGCTTTTAACATGTTAATGCCTCAATTGTTGAATACGGATGATGAGGAGAAGTCATTGCTCTTATTATCATCTTTTCCCAAGTCTTACGAGTCGTTGGTGCAAAAACCAATGGTGAGAAAATCAACTTTGATTTTAGATGAGGTAGTTATTGTTTTGCGAGAAAGTCAAAAGTTGATGGGAGAAGAGAACAATAACATTAGTGATCAAGCTCTAACCGTGGAGGGTTCTAATATAGGGAGGCGTCAATAGAAATATAATAGTAGAGGAAGATCAAGATTCAAGTTAAGAGATTACAGTGATAAAGAGTGTTACTATTATGGAGAGAAGGGTCACATTCAATACCAATACAGAACATTAAGAGAGGACGTGAAAAGTTTAAGGAAGTATCAAGAAAAATTAAAGGAGAAATAAAAAGTTGAAGATGCTAATTTGCTTAGCGAAACGGAAGTTATTATTTTGACGACTAAAAGTGATTATAATGAAGATGGATGGGTATTGGATTTTACGGCGTCTATGCATATATGCTAGAAGAGAGATTGCTTTGAAAGTTTGAAAGTTTGAAAAAAGATAGAGAATTTGGCTATATTAATGCAGGTAATAAATAGAGTGAAGTGTGGGGCTCATTAGTTAAGGAGACGTGATGGGCTAGACTCAATGAGTTATAAATGCGGGATGAATTATGTACTCTTTGAGCAAGTGGTGGATTCTTCTTGGGGAGGCTCTTGGTGGATCAAACGAGAGAAATTGAGAGATAAGTTCGTCAGATAGGGAGACTTGACGAGTTTAACAAAGGCTCTCGATAATGAAGAGGGTGGTTCGTCACCTAGAAGAAGTGAATACTCAAAAGAGTATGGTTGATCACACGATAAGAGGGAGATTGTTGAGGTATCTCGTGGTAGTAAAGTCCCGCATTGGAACATAAGGTGAAAAAGTGACAACATATATGCTCTAAAAAACTTACATTTCTTAATACATATGTTTTCTCCTAAAAAGTCAAATCAAAAAGTAAATACTATTTACAAAACTTACACTCCCAAGTGCTCATGTCATAGATATACGCACACAAACACATACTCGTACCCATAATTCTTGTGAACAATACAAACTTTTTCATTTTTAATTTACTTTTCCCAACTTAATATTCTTCTTCATTTCACTATCCTTTTAAATTATTTAAATCCAGTTAAGATTGTCAATTTGCTAAAGAAAACTATAATATTTTAAACTTCTTTTTCCTTCGAAAAACTATCACTTTATAAATTTACGTTTAATAACTGATACAAAAAGCAAGAAAGTATAGGGAATAGCAGGCATACGGGTCTGGTATCCAAGCGGGTGGGTCGGGTCCGAAGTCTTTGTAGCAGCCATAGTACATCATCTGATGGAGCGAAAAGGGAAGTTCCGGTGACAGGATGCTTTTGGAGATGCTTTTCCATGCCTCCGGAGTTGCAGCCCCGTAAATTTGAATGATTTTGGTGAGTTTTTCATAAATTTCGTCTGCAGCTTCAGAGGGTACTCCAATGGCTGCTATATCTGATGAGGTAATACAATCGAGGCCTTTGTACGCCATTTTTATGGGTATAATTGATTATTCAGCTCTTTGATGATTATTTCCATATCTATATATATATATATATTATATAGAGAGAGAAAAGACAGATGCAATAATGGATAAATGGAAATGGATAGAAGGTTGTTGACTCGGGAGACATTTTGCTGGCAGTCATGAATAATAATAAGGGAATCATAAAATAATAATAATATTTTATAGTTCTAAAGTATAAGGTCATTAACTTTTAAAAATTAATTTGAGACATTAATTTAAAATTGAGAAAACTCATTAAAAATTATAAAATAATAAAACTTATAATGAGTAATATATTTGAAATAATTTATAATATTCATCATTTTATTAATTAAAATTAAAAGAATATATATTAATTTTGAGTTTAAAAATATCTTAATATAATTTTAAAAAGTCAATAATAATATTATAATATAAAACGGTACGTTTGTTTGACGAATTAATTAAAGCATGAGACTGGACTGTTAGAATGGTTTTAAAATTCAGACTCGACCGTCGGTTCAACCGATAAAAGTTGAAATCGTTCGGCACTTTGAATCGATTTTGGTCAAAACCCAGTAGAACTAATGAAACCAGTTAAGTTAACCCAGTAAACCAATTTTAATTATTTTTTAATATTTTTTTGTACTATTTTTTTTAATATTAAAATTAACTACTTTTAGTACTATTGTAACTCAACTTTATTATGTTTTAGTACATAAAAAACGAGATTTTTTAAAACGGAGTCGATATTTTTGCATGTATTTTTGAAATTTTTACATAGTCCTCCCTCACATGAGCATACAGTTGGTTCCTCTAACATTCATGTGAGAAATAACCATGTGAAAATATCAAAAAGACAGTGAAAATAGTGCTCCCCTTTTTAAAATTTTATTAATTACTAATAATATATATTTTTATATATTAATGATGTCACTTGGTCAATAATGTAACGATCGAGATCGTGGAATATCTTTGTAATAAGATTTATAATATTTATTAAATAAAATAAATATTTTGATAGAATAAATTGTGTGTTATGAGTTTGTAGGTCGATTAATGACCTTGTTTAAGTGTTATGTGACTAAATATGAGTGTTCATAATTTTTGGGAGAAGATATATTTTTTCGATAAAAAAACAAAATCATTATTCATAAAACGCAGAAAACGCTTTTTCATTTGTTGAACTTTTCTAATTACGGCCCAACGTTTATTTGAAAAAGGGAGACGAAATCACCAATAAAAATATTTTTATTAGAAAAGACGTAAAATCACTACTCAAGCTTTAAAACGCGTTTTCGTATTTTCAAATTTTCGAACTTTGACATATTATTTGTTCGGGAAATGGTGACGGAAAGTGAAATCAAAACTTGAAAATGAGAAAGTCAATATTTTAACAAAATGTAAACATTAGAGATACGAATAAAAAAAAGAAACTAAAATAATAAAAATAATAATAATAATAATTAGTTTGAAAGTAACTAAGTCAATTGAAGCCTAAGAATTAAAATGGCTTGGCTAGGGTTTGAGATGACTTGGTTAGGAATTTAAAATCGCTAGGTTAGGGAGGTTAAAGCCTTGAAGCCATGGCTCGAAGACTTAAGCCAAATCTTGCAAGACTTGGAGCCAAAGTGCAAGCCAAACTTGGAGTCAAAACTTTACAATTCCATGTGTCACTTGATTAAATAAGTTGATAAGCAAGTGTCTTTGTAAGACCACGAATTTTATGAAATAAAAGTATTCAATTTTTCTTATAATTACTATTAGTAAATGGTTAAATTGATAAATATTAAAGTTAAGGATGATATATGAATTTTTTTTTCAAAATACACAAGTGGTTATAAAATATTCATTATTGTCGGGGAATATTCGTTTGGTCGTGGAATATTCTTTCTGTCGGAGAATATTCGTACGACGGCGCAGCCATTTGTGGGCCCCATACCAGAATAACTGTCGGATGAAGAAAACGACAAATTTGAGTTTTTACAAATAACGGCGTAGTTGTTACCGTTAACACTGTTGGAATACCCGGTGGTTAAAATACAGTAATACGCGTTATTGCACAGTAGCACACGGTATTACACAGTATTTTTGAAATTATTGATTCTTACGTAAGAAGACACTACTCAATAATTGTTACAGTAATTACTGTTCAATATTTTATTTTATTGATTCAATAATTGCTACGTTAAAATTTTATATTATTGTTGTTCAATAATTGTCACTGCACAGTATTTCCCATTATCAGATCAATAATTCATATTATTTAAATAATATTATTAGATAGCATTATTGGCAATGTCTAGAAAGTTCTGTCTAATGAGAGGTTTGGTCATCTAATTGCGCGATAGTAAGGAGAAATCCTTATTGGAAAGCCCCCTCTTTCCTGGGAACGACCTGGTTGTCATAAATGTGATTCTGTAATATTATTTGTGAATAATTAATTATTGATTCATATGATAAGGAAATATTTATTTGATGTGGATATAAATGATGGATTTATTTATGTGGTTATAAATGAAGGAATTAATGTTGAGGTATTTTATCTGTATTTTTGTCGGAACGGAGGTATTGAAAATCAAATTAGGGTTTTTGAGATATTTTGCGAGGGTTATACTTTTTAATCCGACCATTGGATCGTGGTAATATTTGAATATGTTATACATATATAAGTTGAGTATATGTTCACAAATTTTGAACCGTTAAAAATGAACGTATGATTTGTTATGAATTTTACGAGATGACTGGTTCAGAAATTGTTGAATTTTCGGAGTTAACCATTTTGGTGGAAAATTCTAGAATTGGTTGGCCCCACTCTTGGTTGGTGAAGAAATGTGCTGAGATTTTTATTCAAATGTGGTAGGTGGGAATAGTAGCAGGTAAAGCCATCAGGTAACAGGTTAAGTCTGTTTCGGCGTGCTAACATTTTCCTATAAATAGAGGGCTAAGTTATAATTAAAAATCACACCAGAATTCATAAGTTTTCTCTCTTTCTCTCTCTAAATTATTGAGTGTATTTTGTGAGTATTTAGATACTTTGTGAGCTTCTATTCATCAGTGCAAGTTTTCTTCAGCCTTATATCGATCAGAAGTACTGCTCTTTTGAGGTAAGGGATAGTAAGGGATATTAAGGAATGCTATATTCTTCATAATGATGTTATTCTTTCAATATCATTATACTGAAATATTGGTATGGATTTTATTGTGGAATTTCTACCTTTTTGAGTCGGGATTACTATTTACGTATACGGCACTATTCACGTATACGACACTATTCATGTATATGGCACTATTTACGTATATGACATTATTTACGTATACGGTACTATGTACGAATACAGAGTACTATTCATGAGTTACTATTCATGAATTAATATTCATGAGTTACTATTCACGAGTTACTATTCACGAGTTACTATTCACGAAAAAATTGGTTTCTTTTCCTAACCAAATTATAGTTGATTTACGAATATTACTATTGAGATTAAAACTATATGTTGATCATATTATTTTTATTATTATATATATCATTTTTAAAACCCTAATGATGATATTTCTCTTTGACTTGAGTGTAAAGATGGGTAGATTTTTGGTATGATTATGACTATAGGTTCTCTTTGGCCAGTAGTGGAAAAGTTGAATTGTGACTGGTATGATCATGACCATTGAATTTATAATTGAATATCTATAGCTTAAGTGCAAATGCGAATTGATCAACATGGTTATAATTATTGTTTATATAAGTTCTAAAATGATTATATATTTCTTTGAGATATGAATATATTTGGCCTGTAGTGCAAATATGAACTGTTGAGGAATATCTTTGGCCTGTAGTGCAAAGATGAATTGTTGTTGAATATCTTTGGCCTGTAGTGCAAAGATGGTCTGTTGATGAATATCTTTGGCCTGTAGTGCAAAGATGAATTGTTGTTGAATATCTTTGGCCTGTAGTGCAAAGATGGTCTGTTGATGAATATCTTTGGCATGTAGTGCAAAGATGAACTGTTGTTGAATATCTTTGGTCGTAGTACAAAGATGGATTTATTAGTATGATTATGAACAGAAACTGTGATTTGGTATAACCATGATCTTTGATGTTTCAGGTAAAGACAGGTGATGAAAATATTCTTCGTCCTAGGTGCGAAGAAAAATTTAGAATCACAATTATGATTATGAGTTATTCATATGATTGTGGAAAGGAACTGTTGAGTGATGTTACAGGGATAAAACATTGTTGGTAAATTTTTAACATGGAGAAGATAATAGACTTTATGGTCTATTTGACTCTTCTAATGGATTGCTCGTTCTGCTGCAACTATGGTTAAAATTTTTTATCATCTACCATATGTTCTAAATCTCTGATTTATTACTGATGAAGACTATTGATAATTTATTTATCTTTAGTCATGATACTCTTTACTGGGCTAGTTGTGCTCACCCTTCTGTTTCACAATTCCTTTCAGGTAATAAGCATGTAGCTGGGTCGAGCGAGGGTAACGGAGAAATAGAACGGTAGTCTCTAGCTATGGATGTTCTCCCGAAGCAATATAGAAAAGTTCATTTAGTAGTTTTATTTGGTGAATCCAATAGGGTAAGGTGTACCCAACGTTGGAAGGGTGTTTTGCAACTATCATACAAGATGTCTAATGACATACAACCTCGTGTCATCATAAGACAGGGATGTGCTCATCCACTTGCTGAGTATATTTACGAGCACTACCTATATAATCTTGGTGTTTGTTTGAAGTATAATTTTCAATTAGAGACAGTGGAGATAATGATATGTCAAGAGAAGACTCACCATTGGGAAGAATATGATAGTAATCTTCTCGTTTTTCTTTGGGGTCTATTGGGTCAATCAAGGATAATTTTGTGGCCATATGATATCTATCATAACCTAGACGCATGGCCCCCCATGTACAAAGGTTTCCTTGAGCACTTCCCAAAGATTCTAATTTCTAAAACAGTTTTTGATTATACATTTATGTAAGGTGTCATTGTGAGGTGCTGTCCACGGTTGGGATATGAGTCACATTTGGTATATATTTGTATCCAAACTCACAGCATATGTGTTGTTGTATTTTGCACGACAATTGTTGTAATAAAGTTGTAGTTATTTTCTGTACCATGTATTTGGCGACTCGGAATAGGTTGGATAGAATGGACCTGTTTTTGGGTTGTCACAGGTGGTATCAGAGCTTAGGGATATGGTCTCTGGCGGAGATCGGGGAATATAACTAGGAGGGGAGAGATGAGTAAATCCTTCACTAGTGTGTCCTACCTAAGCTTATTTGTTGGTCAGTCATAATATCGGGATATTATGTGATATGTTAATTTGTTTAATTAACCCTTGTTTTATGGCAGTATTTGAGAATGGCTGCTGAGAATGTTAACAATGGAGTGAATGAGACTGTGGGGATACCTCTAATCATCAACCAGGATAATATGATGTCAGGCGAAGAAGGAATTAGAGAAATCCATGTGGTGAGTGAAGAATTGATAGTTGCACCCGAGCTAGTCGCAGAGGTAGCAGCTGAGAGTGAGGAAGAAGAAGCACCTGAGGAGAATTTATTAGAGGTATTATATGATCAAAATGTAGAATTGCAAAATCGTATTCATGAGTTAGAAGAGCAGGCTGAAGAACGACAGCTGGTCGTGGAGCAAAAGGATGCAACAATTCAAGCTTGTGTTACCCGATATGTGATGCTTGAACAGAAGCATTCTTTGGCAGAGTATAAGATGATAAAGATGGAATATGAGCTGAAAGAAGAAAAAAACTGAACGAGTGAGAATAAGTGATGCATGGGCAAAAGCTGCACGACACGTGGATATTGTGGAAAGAGATGTCCGATCTAAGAAATTTAAAATAGATGATATGAATTTCTCTTTTTGGAAAGCAATTGGGAGAACCCAACATCGAGTTTTGAATTACCCTGTACAAAGCGGTCAACCTAAATTCGATATGGATCGAAGATTGATGATTCAGATCATGAATCAGGAGTACGACGAGGCAGTTGAGGGAGGAATATGCCCTATAGAAAAGTATATTCTAACGGTAGTGATGACGCCAAATGCTGCCCCAGATAAGTCAAAGCCGGGTAGTTCAAGGGAGAGCGGTTGTCATGACTTCCCAACAAATGAGGAACCCAAATGAAGTTATCACGGGAAATGAGCAATGGAGAAATCATGATGACCCGGGAGGTAGAATCTGAAATGAAAGCAAGGTATTCTCAACTTTTCGAAATACCAGGTACGTAAATTTCGGGGACGAAATTTCATAAGGAGGGGAGATTGTAAGACCCCAAATTTTATGAAATAAAAGTATTCAATTTTTCTTATAATTACTATTAGTAAATAGTTAAGTTGATAAATATTAAAGTTAAGGGTGATATATGAATTTTTTTTTCAAAATACACAAGTGGTTATAAAATATTCATTGTTGTCGGGGAATATTCGTTTGGTCGTGGAATATTCTTTCTATCGGGGAATATTCGTACGACGGCGCAGCCATTTGTGGGCCCCATACCAGAATAACTGTCGGATGAAGAAAACGACAAATTTGAGTTTTTACAAATAACGACGTAGTTGTTACCGTTAACACTGTTGGAATACCCGGTGGTTAAAATACAATAATACACGTTATTGCACAGTAGCACACGGTATTACACAGTATTTTTGAAATTATTGATTCTTACGTAAGAAGGCACTACTCAATAATTGTTACAGTAATTACTGTTCAATATTTTATTTTATTGATTCAATAATTGCTACGTTGAAATTTTATATTATTGTTGTTCAATAATTGTCACTGCACAGTATTTTCCATTATCAGATCAATAATTCATATTATTTGAATAATATTATTAGATATCATTATTGACAATGTCTAGAAAGTTCTGTCTAAGGAGAGGTTTGGTCATCTATTTGCGCGCTAGTAAGGAGAAATCCTTATTGGAAAGTCCTCTCTTTCCTGGGAACGACCTGGTTGTCATAAATGTGATTCTGTAAAGTGACAATTGTTAAAAATTGATATTTTATATTTTCTGATAGAATAATTTATTTAAATTTATTATTATATTATAATAATATAATAATGGTGATATTTTTATAATGAATGTGGGATATATAAATAAATGAGGCGGAAGAGTATTTTTGTTGCAATAAATACTAAAAACATGTTAAACATGTTGGTGGACCCATTTATTGACTGAAATTTGATTATGGCCTGCAAAATCGTCCGTATGTGGAATTCAGTCAATTTCTGTTTGGAATTTAGAAAAATTTAAACTTATAAAGTTGTAGAGTATGAGACCCCAGATTTTATGAATAAATATTTAAATTTCTCGAAATATTTTTTTGAATATCATGGTGTGGATTTGATATAATGTTATAGTTGTGGGTAATATTTATAAATTTTACGAAGTATGCAAGTTGTTGTATTATATTCGATTGGTCGGGAAATATTATTTTTGTCGGGAAATATTCGTACGACGACACAATTATTGGTGGACCCCACAACGGAATTATTGTCGGATTGAGAAAACGACAAAAATATTTTATAAAAATAACGGTGGAAGTTTTATCGTTAATACTGTTGAACTACTCGGTAGTAAAAGTACAGTAATACGCGTGGTTGCATAGTAGCACACGGTATTGATTATTGATGCTTACGTGAGAAGTCACTCAGTTTTGGGCGTATTATTTGGACCCCCACTTACCCATTTTTCAAAAGAATCGGTGGAAAGTTATTCAGTATATATATATTGTATATTTATATATATATATATATATATATATATATATATATGTGTGTGTGTGTGTGTGTGTGTGTGTGTGTGTGTGTGGTGGGTGATGATTTTGGTGGGTGGAATTAATTTATGTATGGGGAAGGGTGATGCCTATCAAATAGAGAATTGAAGTACCTTTATTTTGTACATATTGTTGTTAGTGGACTTTGGTGGAAGGAGTATTACACACACACACACACACACACACACACACACACACACACACACACACACATATATATATATATATATATATATATATATGATTGCTTTTGCATGTGGGGGGGGGATTTTAATTAGCGGGAGGTGTACTAGTATTGGTATTATATATATAGATATATATAGATATATGACTTTGGTGGATATTGATGTTGATGGGGGACGAAAGAATTGTTAGGGAAGAGAAATGAATTGGTGGAGAAAACAGGTTGTCACGGAAGATTATATGTATTATATATATATATATATATATATATATATATATATATATATATATATAAATGTACTGATATGAATGGTTTGTATATATGTTGAAAAATAAGGCAGTGGAAATCACGGGAATGTCTCCCGTGAGTAATTTTAGCACATGTTGTATATATATATATATATATATATATATATATATATATATATATATATATATATATATATATATATATATAATATATTATATTTTATTTAAAAGATTTTGCTTTAATTATGGATCGTCAGATTAAAGTAAATCAATCTGGACCGTTCATGAGTTTGTTACTATGCAGTCCATTTTTCTATAAATAGAAGCTCATTCCTTCATTATTTTTTACAAATTCACTGAAACTCTAGAGAGGAAAATTATAGAGAGAAAGAAGAAAAGTATTCTGCTACTTCCCTACTCTTATATCCAGTTTCTTTTACGGTAAGAGGTGTTATTCTTTCTTATTCATAAAAGGGAACTGTTGTTATTCCATTTCTTATTATTCTGTTGGAATAACCTGTGTAAGACCCCAACTTTTATAAATAAAGATGAATTTTCTATAAATATCATTTTTGAATATTATGGAGTTAATTTGATATAATGTTATAGTTGTGGATAATATTTATAAATTTTACAAAGTACGCAAGTTGTTATATAATATTCGATTGGTCGGGAAATATTCATTTTAACAGGGAATATTCGTACAACGGCATAATCATTGGTGGACCCCACAACGAAATTATTGTCGGATTGAGAAAACGACAAAAATATTTTATTAAAAATAACGGCGGAAGTTTTACCATTGATACTGTTGAACTACTCGGTAGTAAAAGTACAGTAATACGTGCGGTTGAATAGTAGCACACGGTATTGATTATTAATGCTTATGTGAGAAGTCACTCAGTTTGATTCAATTATTGTCAGTTAATAATATGAATTATTTAGCGATAATGAAGTTTTGTTTTATTCGTATTATTAACGTAATAAAACAGAAACATCTTTTTATATAAAACAGAATACTTTATTAAAGTTATTCTATAAATAGAATATATTATATTTAAAAGATTTTTCTTTAAATATAGACCGTCAGATTAAAGTAATCAATCTGGACCGTTCATGGATTAGTTACTATGCATTCCATTTTTCTATAAATAGCAGCTCATTCCTTTATTATTTCTTACGAATTCACTGAACTCTAGAGAGAGAAACTATAGAGAGAGAGAAGAAAAGTATTCTGCTACTTAACTACTTCCTTATTTCAGTTCTTCTTTAAAATGGTAAGGGGTGTTATTCTTTCTTATTCATGAAGAGAACTGTTGTTATTCCATTTCTTATTATTCTGTTAGAATAACCTGTATACGCGGTCTACCCTATACTTGGTGACATTCTTCTATTATTCTGTTGGAACATCATGTCTATGTGTTTTACACCGGACCTGGTTCCGTCTTTATTATTATTATGTTGGAACATCCTGTCTGTGTGTTTTACACCGGACCTGGTTCCGTCTTTATTATTATTCTGTTGGAATATCCTGTATGTGCGTTTTACGCCGGACCTGGTTCCATTATTTATTGTTCTGTTGGAATAACCTGTCTGTGCGGTCTATCGCATGCATGGTGATTTTTTTTTGTTCTTTCATTCTTTATTATACTCAGTTGGTTAAGTTTTGACTTCTATACTCCATAAAATTTGTGGAATATCCTTGATAATTGTGTTTCATCTAGTATCTTTTCATGAAAATATTCTTCTAAGCATTTTTGAATTTTACTCCACAAAGCAGTATCATGTTGACAATTTGGACGTTGTTAATTCTTGGATAAATTAATTCTTGAACTTGTTTTATTGAATTCTTATATCATTGTCATCATCTTCATGTTTATAAAATGTTGAAAGTTATCTGTGGCATGTAGTGCATAGATGGACTTGGTATGATTATGACCAGGGATTATTCGGTATAATCATGACCGTAATGTTACAAATGATGTGGTAAAAGTCCTCATTGGCCCGTAGTGCATTGATGGACAGTTGTTGGCATGATCATTACCATTAATGAATACACGAATATCCTTGGCCGTAGTGCAGGGGTGATTCGATGATGTGGATTATTTTATTAAGCTGAGTCCCAGCGATAACAGTGTTGAAAAACCTTTTAAATCATAGAAGATAGTAGATTTTATTGGCTACTTGACTCTTTTAATGGATTGCTTGTTCCGCTGCAGTTAAACTTGATGTTCGTTATATTTTATCAGTTTAACACTGTTGTAGGCTAATGATAATTTATTCTGCATTATCTTAGTCATAATATTTCTTACTGGGCTAGTTGAGCTCACCCTTTCTTTCACTGTTCTCTTCAGGAAATGAGAATATAGCTGGGACGAGTCGGGGAACGGAGTGATGGACCAAATGATAGTATTAGTAGTTCTCACTATTCTATTAAATAGTGTGACAATAATTGTAATGAGGACTCCTTTTGAGTTTGTATAGTCTCTAGTAGACAATATTTGTATTCAAACTCACAGTTATGTTTTGTCGTATTGTACACGACAGTTGTATTAGTAAGTTGTATTTGTATTCTGTACCATGTATCTGACGACCTAAGATGGGTGATGTATACCTAATTTTGGGGGCGTCACAGTTGGTATCAGAGCTTAGGGATATGATCCCTGGCTAAGATGTGAGAGTAGAACTAGGAGGGGAGAGACGAGAAATTCCTTCGCTAGTATGACCTACCTAAGTTTTTTTTGCATGGTATTTAATTGGTCTGTCAGAATATAATGATAATATATGACATATCAATTAACTTTTGTGGCAGTATCTGAAAATGGCATCCGAGAATGTTGAGAATAGCAATGGAGCACAGGCGACTGTTGATTCACCACATATCAATAATCGGGATAATGTGCATCAGGAAGGCGACAATCCTCATGCAAACAACAATACTGACCAAATGATGAATGATGGAATGTTCAGAAGCTTTATGCAGTTCATGCAACAGCAGGCAAGAACGGCTCCTGTCCAAAATGTAGGTGAAAACACTGAAAACTCTCGGACGGTCACCGCTAAACAGTTCAAGGAGCTGAGACCACCGGAGTTTAAGGGAGAGCCAAAACCACTTATAGCGAAAACATGAATAAAGCAGATCACCAAGATATTTTGTAACGACCCCAAAATAGGTCCATTCCATCCAACCTATTCTGAGTCGCCAAATACATGGTACAGAAAACAACTGTAACTTTATTACAACAATTGTCGTGCAAAATACAACAACACATATGCTGTGAGTTTGGATACAAATATATACCAAATGTGACTCATGTTCCAACCGTGGACATCACCTCACAATGACACCTTACATAAAGGTATAGTCAAAAGTTGTTTTAGAAATTAGAATCTTTGGGAAGTGCTCAAGGAAACCTTCGTACATGGGAGGCCACGCGTCTAGGTTATGATAGATATCATATGGCCACAGAATTATCCTTGGTTGACCCAATAGACCCCAAAAAAAAACGAGAAGATTACTATCATATTCTTCCCAATGGTGAGTCTTCTCTTGACATATCATTATCTCTACTGTCTCTAATTGAGAATTATACTTTAAACAAACACCAAGATTATATAGGTAGTGCTCGTATATATACTCAGCAAGTGGATGAGCACATCCCTGTCTTATGATGACACGAGGTTGTATGTCATTAGACATCTTGTATGATAGTGGCAAACCACCCTTCCAACGTTGGGTACACCTTACCCTATTGGATTCACCAAATATAACTACTAAATGAACTTTTCTATACTGTTTCGGGAGAACATCCACAGCTAGAGACCACCGTTCTATTTCCTCGTTACCCTCGCTCGACCCAACTACACTCTTATTACCTGAAAGGAATTGTGAAGCAAAAGGGTGAGCACAACTAGCTCAGTAAAGAATATCATGACTAAAGATAATTAAATTATCAATAGCCTTCATCAATAATAAATCAGAGATTTAGAACATATGGTAAATGATAAAAATTTCAACCATAGTTGCAGCGGAACGAGCAATCCATTAGAAGAGTCAAATAGACTATAAAGTCTATTATCTTCTCCATGTTAAAAATCCATCAACAATGTTTTATCCCTGTAACATCAATCAATAGTTCCTTTCCACAATCATATGAATAACTCATAATCGTAATTGTAGTTCTAAATTCCTTTTCTCATCCAATACAAAGATAATTTTCATCACCTGAAACATCAAACATCATGGTTATACCAAATCACAGTTCCTATTCATAATCATACTAATAACTTCATCTTTGCACTACGGGCCAAAGATATTCATCAACAAGTCATCTTTGCACTACAGGCCAAAGATATTCATCAACAGTTCATCTTTGCATTATTGGCCAAAGATATTCAACAACAGGTCATCTTTGCACTACGGGCCAAAGATATTCAACAACAGTTCATCTTTGCACTACAGGCCAAAGATATTCATCAACAGGCCATCTTTGCACTACATGCCAAAGATATTCATCAACAATTTATATTTGCACTACAGGCCAAATATATTCATATCTCAAAGAAATATATAATCATTTCAGAATTTATATAAACAATAATTATAACCATGTTGATCAATTCACCTCTGCACTTAAGCTTAAGATATTCAATTATAAATTCAATGGTCATGATCATACCAGTCACAATTCAACTTTGCACTACAGGCCAAAGAGAACCCTAGTCATGATCATACCAATAATCTACCCATCTTTACACTCCAGTGAAAGAGAATTTCAACATCAGGGTTATAAAAATGTTATATATGATGATAAAAATAATATGATTAACATATAGTTTTAATCTCAAGAGTAATATTCGTAACTCATGAATAGTAAATCGTGAATAGTAATTCATAAATAGTAAACTCGACACAAAAAGGTAGAAATTCCACAATAAAATCCATACCAGTATTTCGGTATAATGATATTGAAAGAATAATATTTTTTAAGCTTATAAACAATTTATTTTAATTGTTTACACTTTACTAAATAATGCATTTAATCATTCTAAAATACCAAACTCATAAGATTTTATCACCAATAATCAAAACCCTCATCAAAAATCTGCATATACCTCATATAGGATTCTCAAGCCATAAAATCCTATTTTCCAATTTTCTTACTTCACATAACATATTTAATTCATTTACTCATAACTAGTCCATTTTCATGAAAAATACCAAATCAGTTCCAAAAATATTTCTTTTTTGGGATTTAGCATAATATAGTCCCATATTGAACATATATTTTTCTCAGAATTTTTAAAACTCATTTACTATTTTTCATATGGCCAAAACCACCGAATATTTAGACATTTATCAAAAATTGTACTTTTGTCCAAAAATTCTGAAATTTACAGAGTATACTTCTATCATACACATGTACTCCCAATAAAAATTTCATCAATTTTGGAGTTAACCACAAGGAATTATAAGCGGTTACTTTTAAAATAGTCTTTTCTCATAAAATTCATAACTCTCAATCTATACATCCAAAAATCACCATTTTTGGACACAATCAAGAAAACTCATCAAAATATCATTTCAAATTTTTCCAGAATTTTTGAAGTTCAGAAAAATTACGAAACTGAAAATCATAACAACCCTTAAAATCCCTTATTATCCCTTACAATCCCTTACAATCCCTTACAATCCCTTACCTCAAAAGAGCAGTACTTCTGACTGGATATCGGATATGATGCTGAAGAAAACTTGCACTAATGAATAGCAACTCACCAAGTATCTAAAAACTCACAAAATATGCTTCATAATATAGAGAGAGAAAGAGAGAAAGCTTATGTTTCTGGTGTGATTTTCAATTCTAACTTAGCCCTCTATTTATAGGAAAATTTTGGTAGGTTTGACCTGCAACCTGATGGCTTTACCTGCTACTATTCCCACCCACCACATTTGAAATATAATTCAGCACATTTCTTCACCAACCACAAGTGGGGCTCACCAATTCTAGAATTTTCCATCAAAATGATAAACTCCGAAAATTCAACAATTTCTGAACCAGTCATCTTGTAAAATTCATAATAAATCATACGTTCATTTTTAACGGTTCAAAATTTGTGGGCATATACTCAACTTATATATGTATAACATATCCAAAAATTACCACGATCCAACGGTCGGATTAAAAATTATAACCCCCGCAAAATATCTCAAAAACCCTGATTTTTAATACCTCCATTCCGACAAAAATATGGATAAAAATCTCAACATTAACTCCTTCATTTTTAACCACAAAAATATATCCCTCGTTTATATCCACATACAATAAATATTTTCTTATCATATGAATCAATAATTAATTATTCACAAATAATATTACAGAATCACATTTATGACAACCAGGCCGTTCCCAGGAAAGAGGGGGCTTTCCAATAAGGATTTCTCCTTACTGGCGCGCAATTAGATGACCAAACCTCTCCTTAGACAGAACTTTCTAGACATTGCCAATAATGTTATCTAATAATATTATTCAAATAATATGAATTATTGATCTGATAAAGAAAAATACTGTGCAGTGACAATTATTGAACAACAATAATATAAAATTTCAACGTAGCAATTATTGAATCAATAAAATAAAATATTGAACAGTAATTACTGTAACAATTATTGAGTAGTGCCTTCTTACGTAAGAATCAATAATTTCAAAAAATACTGTGCAATACCGTGTGCTACTGTGCAATAACGCGTATTACTGTATTTTAACCACGAGGTATTCCAACAGTGTTAACGGTAACAACTACGCCATTATTTGTAAAAACTTAAATTTGTCGTTTTCTTCACCCGACAGTTATTCTGTTATGGGGCCCACAAATAGCTGCGCCGTCGTACGAATATTCCCCGACAGAAAGAATATTCCACGACCAAACGAATATTCCCCGACAACAATGATTATTTTATAACCACTTGCTTATTTTGAAAAAAAATCATATTTCACCCTTAACTTTAAACTTTTATCAATTTAACCATTTACTGAATAGTAATTATAAGAAAAATTGAATATTTTTATTTCATAAAATTCGGGGTCTTACATATTTGATGTCTTGGGATGCTCTGAGGAGCAAAAGGTTCCCTTTGCCGCCTTTATATTGCAAGGAGATGCATATTACAGGTGGGAATCGATTAAGCATACTCAACCTGCCGCACTGAAGATGTATTGGGAGAAGTTCCAAGAGCTGTTCAATGACAAATACTTTCCCGAAAGTGTTCGTCACATGAAGGAGGTGGAGTTCATCAAATTAGAGCAGAATAATATGACCGTGTCGCATTATGAGGCTAAATTTGCTGAGTTGTCCCGGTTTGCATCCCACTTGGTGGATAATGAAGAGCGGATGACGTGAATATTTTTACGAGGTTTGAAACCTGAGATACGTCAACATCTTATTTCTCATAAACTGTGTTTGTATTCAGATGTTGTGAATAGGGCTCAGTTAGTGGAGCGCGATAACGAGTTAACGCAACCAAAAGAGAGCTGTCGGCAAAATGATAATACTAGTGAGAGCAGTCATCGAAGCGGTGACAACAAGCGTGGAGGGAATCAACATGCCAAAAATGGTAACCACTTCGGTGGTAATCAGGGCCAAAACAATAAGAATGGTCATTTCAAGAAGATGAGATTCAACAATGATGGAAAGACGTCAGCACCAGCACCCGTTGTTAAGGAAAGAGAACGACCACCTATCATATGTTTCAAATGCAGATGGGAGGGGCACATCAGTCCAAACTGCGCGATGCCATCTAAAGCATGTTATAATTGTGGAAAAGAAGGTCATTTAGCTCGATTTTGTCATTTACCAAAAATAAGTTCAGCCAGGATGGAGATACCAAAGGCCGTCCCAGAAAAGTTAAAACCCGTAGTGCAAGGGAGAGCGTTTGTTGTGACCTCCCAGAAAGAAAGGAACCCGAATGAGGTCATCACGGGTAAGCTTATCATAAACTCTAACGAAGTCTATACTTTATTTGATACCGGTTCTACCCATTCTTTTATTTCTCCTACTTGCGCTCATCGATTAAATTTGACTCCGGAGAAATTAGACTTTGACTTATCTATTGAAACTCCATTGGGAGAAACCTTCATTACATCCACGGTTTATAAGTCTTGTTTGGTTCAAGTTGGTACCCACACATTACCTGTCAATCTGATTTCATTAAAAATACTTGCATTTGACGTGATTCTAGGGATTGGTTGGTTAACTACTCATCATGCAAAAATTGATTATTTTCGTAAGGTTGTTAGCTTTCATATTCCTAATCGACCTATTATGCGAATTCAAGCAACCAAACCATTAAAATCAATCGCTGTCATCTCAAGCCATAAAGCTATTCGTTTATTAAAAAATGGATGTCAAGCTTTCTTAGCTCATGTCACGGATCTAAACAAAAATACGTCAGTTTTGAATGATATTTCTATTGTTAATAAATTCCCTGACGTATTCCCTGAAGAACTTCATGGCCTACCCCCAGTGCGTGAAATTGAATTTTGGATCGACCTTGAACCCGGTACAAAACTCATTTCCAAAGCCCCATATCGAATGGCTCCTATTGAACTTCAGGAGTTAAAGATCCAACTGCAGAAATTGTTAGACATTGGCTTTATTCATCCTAGTACTTCTCCTTGGGGTGCTCCTGTTCTATTCGTGAAGAAGAAAGATAGAAGTATGCGACTTTGTATTGATTATCGGGAGTTGAATCATGTCACCATAAAAAACAGGTACCCATTGCCACGTATTGATGACCTGTTTGACCAATTGCAAGGAGCACAATTCTTTTCATAGATCGATCTTCGTTCTGGATATCATCAGCTGAAGGTTAGAACTGAGGATATTCCAAAGACGGCTTTCAGAACTCGGTACGGGCATTATGAATTCCTAGTCATGTCCTTTAGATTGACTAATGCTCCTGTTGCCTTCATGGATATGATGAACCGGGTATTCAAGGAATATTTGGATCACTTTGTGGTCGTCTTTATTGATGACATCCTTATTTATTCCAAAAGCCGTGAAGATCATGAGTAACACTTGAGGCTGGTACTCCAAAAGCTTCGTGAATACAAGCTTTATGCCAAGTTGAAGAAATACGAGTTCTGGCTGGAGGAGGTAGCATTCCTTGGGCACGTAGTATCAAGTCGTGGAATATCTGTTGACCCAGCAAAGATTGAAGCTATTCAAAGCTGGGAGCAACCTAAATCAGTGACCGAAGTACGTAGCTTTCTTGGTTTAGATGGTTATTATCGGAGATTCGTGGAAGGATTTTCTCGAATCGCTACTCCATTAACTCAGCTGACTCGGAAAGATACAAAGTTCGGTTGGATTGAAGAATGTGAGAAGAGTTTTCAAGAACACAAGAGGAGACTCATTTCAGCATCTGTTCTAACAATACCATCTGGCTCAGAGGGATTTGTCATCTACAGTGATACTTCGAGCAAAGGGTTGGGATGCGTTCTCATGCAACATGGAAAAGTCATAGCCTATGCATCAAGACAACTCAAGGAATATGAGAGAAATTATCCTACTCATGATTTAGAGTTGGCAGCTGTTGTCTTTGTACTTAAAATTTGGAGGCATTACTTGTATGGGGAGAAGGTGAAGATCTTTACGGATCATAAAAGCCTCAAATATTTCTTCACTCAAAAGGAACTCAACACGCGACAACGACGTTGGCTTGAACTGTTGAAAGATTATGATCATACCATTCAATACCATCTTGGAAAAGCGAACGTAGTAGCTGACGCATTGAGTAGAAGATCATATGCAAGTACGAGTGCGATATTGTTAACACAAAGGCCCATTTTGTGTGACTTGCAAAGGATGGAGATAAAGTTAAAGACTCCAGGGACTCATGTGATGATGGCGAATATATGAGTAGAACCGACTTTAATCGACAAAGTTAAAGTTGCTCAAGCTACAGACCTGGAGCTGATGCGTATGAGGAAGAAAGTGCAAGAAGGTGCTATGCCGGAAGCAAGAATCGATGAAGAAGGAATACTTCGAGTCAACTCCAGACTTTGTGTTCCTAACGACCCTAATTTAAAGTATGAAATCATGATGGAGGCGAACAACACACCGTTTACAATCCATCCTGGAAGTACCAAAATGTATCATGATCTTCGTCATACATTTTGGTGGAGCAATATGAAGCGAGAGATAGCGCTGTTTATCTCAAGGTGTCTAACTTGTCAACGAGTCAAGGCGGAGCATCAAGTACCAAAAGGTCCATTACAACCGCTTGAAATTCCATAATGGAAGTGGGAGCACATTACCATGGATTTCGTTACCGGTCTTCCTCAGATTTCTCAAGGTATAGATGCGATTTGGGTCATTGTTGATAGATTGACCAAGTCTGCTCATTTCTTACCGATACGAGAAACTTATACACTTGAACGCCTTGCTCGTATGTACATAAATGAGATTGTAAGACTGCATGGTATGCCAGTATCCATAGTTTCTGATTGAGACCCAAGATTCACTTCACAATTTTGGGTTAGTTTACAAAAAGCTATGGGCACGAATTTATGATTTAGTTCGGCATATCATCCTCAGACGGACGGACAATCAGAGAGGACTATTCAAATTCTGGAAGATTTATTAAGACTCTGTGTCCTTGACTTCAAGGGAAGTTGGGACAAGTTCTTATCATTGGTGGAGTTTTTCTACAACAACAGTTATCAAGCAAGTATTGGCATGGCTCCATTCAAAGCGTTGTATGGAAGAAAGTGTCGTTCTCCAGTATGCTGGGATGAGGTGGGTGAAGCAACGTTGTTGGGACCAGAGTTGGTACGTATGACTACAAAAAAGATTCAAACGATCCGACAACGTATAAAAATCTCACAAGATCGACAAAAGAGTTATGCTGATCTTCATCGAAATGACGTGGAATTTGATATAGGAGATCATGTGTTCTTACGTGTTGCTCCATGGAAAGGAGTTACGAGATTTAGAAAGAGAGGAAAGCTCAATCCTCGATTCATCGGTCCATTTTTAATCCTCGATCGAGTAGGAACTGTGGCTTATAGACTCGCTTTACCGCCAAGTATGTCTCATGTTCATAATATTTTTCACATATCCATGTTACGTAAATATGTGGAAGACCTGAACCACATTATTGAGTTAGAACCGGGCGAAATAGCGGAGGATTTGACGTATGAAGAAGTTCCTGTTCAAATCTTGGATAAGAAGGAACATATTCTACGTTCCAAGGTTATACCTCAAGTTAAAGTTTTGTGGAGAAATCACGATGTTGAGGAAATGACTTGGGAGTTAGAATCTGAAATGAAGTCAAGGTATCCTTACCTCTTCGACATACTAGGTACGTACCCTAATTTCGAGGGCGAAATTTCATAAGAAGGGGAGGTTGTAAGACCCCAACTTTTATAAATAAAGAAGAATTTTCTATAAATATTATTTTTGAATATTATGGAGTTAATTTGATATAATGTTATAGTTGTGGGTAATATTTATAAATTTTGCAAAGTACGCAAGTTGTTATATAATATTCGATTGGTCGGGGAATATTCGTTTTAACAGGGAATATTCGTACAACGGCACAATTATTGGTGGACCCCACAACGGAATTATTGTCGGATTGAGAAAACGATAAAAATATTTTATTAAAAATAACGGCGGAAGTTTTACCATTGATACTGTTGAACTACTCGGTAGTAAAAGTACAGTAATACATGTGTTGCATAGTAGCACACAGTATTGATTATTAATGCTTATGTGAGAAGTCACTCAGTTTGATTCAATTATTGTCAGTTAATAATATGAATTATTTAGCGATAATGAAGTTTTGTTTTATTCGTATTATTAACGTAATAAAACAAAAACATCTTTTTATATAAAATAGAAAACTTTATTAAAGTTATTCTATAAATAGAATATCCTTGGCCGTAGTGCAGGGGTGATTCGATGATGTGGATTATTTTATTAAGTTGAGTCCGAGCGATAACAGTGTTAAAAAACCTTTTAAATCATAGAAGATAGTAGATTTTATTGGCTACTTGACTCTTTTAATGGATTGCTTGTTCCGCTGCAGTTAAACTTGATGTTCGTTATATTTTATCAGTTTAACACTGTTGTAGGCTAATGATAATTTATTCTGCATTATCTTAGTCATAATATTTCTTACTAGGCTAGTTGAGCTCACCCTTTCTTTCACTGTTCTATTCAGGAAATGAGAATATAGCTGGGACGCGTCGGGAAACGGAGCGATGGACCAGATGATAGCATTAGTAGTCCTCACTATTCTGTTAAATAGTGTGACAATAATTGTAATGAGGACTCCTTTTGAGTTTGTATAGTCTCTAGTAGACAATATTTGTATTCAAACTCACAGTTATGTTTTGTCGTATTGTACACGACAGTTGTATTAGTAAGTTGTATTTGTATTATGTACCATATATCTGACGACCCAAGATGGGTGATGTATATCTAATTTTGGGGGCGTCACAACCTGTATACGCGGTCTACCCTATACTTAGTGACATTCTTCTATTATTCTGTTGGAATATCCTGTCTGTGTGTTTTACACCGAACCTGGTTCCGTCTTTATTATTATTCTATTGAAACATCCTGTCTGTGTATTTTACACCGGACCTGGTTCCGTCTTTATTATTCTGTTGGAATATCTTGTCTGTGCGTTTTACGCCGGACCTGGTTCCATCTTTATTAATCTGTTGGAATTTCCTGTCTGTGCGTTTTACGCCGGACCTGATTCCGTCTTTATTATTCTGTTGGAATATCATGTCTCTGCATTTTACGCCGGACCTGATTCCGTCTTTATTATTCTGTTGGAATATCCTGTCTGTGCGTTTTACGCCGGACCTGGTTCCGTTAATTATTATTCTACAGGAATAACCTGCCTGTGCGGTCTATCGCATGCCTGGTGATTTGTTTTGTTATTCCATTCCTTATTATACTCAGTTGGTTAAAGTTTTGACTTCTATACTTCATGAAATTAGTGGAATATTCTTGATATGTGCGCTTCATCCAGTATCTTTTCATGAAAATATTCTTCTGCACATTCTTGAATTTTTACTCTACAAAGCAGTATCATGTTGACAATTTGGACGTTATTAGTTCCTGAATAAATTAATTCTTGAACTTGTTTTATTGAATTCTTATATCATTGTCATCATCCTCATGTTTATATTTTGTTGAAAGTCATCTGTGGCCTGTAGTGCATAGATGGACTTGGTATGATTATGACCAGGGATTATTCGGTGTAATCATGACCGTAATGATATAAATGATGTGAAAAAAGTCCTTATTGGCCCGTAGTGCATTGATGGACAGTTTTTGGTATGATTATGGCTATAGATTCTCTTTGGCCGTAGTGCAAAGATGAATTATTTTATGGCATGATCAGGACCGTTGATGAAAATATGATTATCTTTAGCCATAGTGCATGGATAATTCATGGTCGTGATACTAAAGAATATCCTTGGCCGTAGTGCAGGGGTGATTCGATGATGTGAATTATTTATTAAGCTGAGTCCCAGCGATAAAAGTCATGAAAAACCTTTTAAATCATAAAAGATAGTAGATTTTATTCTCTACTTGACTCCTTTAATGGATTGATAGTTCCGCTGCAGTTAAACTTGATGTCTATTGTATTTTATCAGTTTAACATTGTTGAAGACTAATGATAATTTATTCTGCATTATCTTAGTCATAATATTTCTTACTAGGCTAGTTGAGTTCACCCTTTCTTTCACTGTTCTCTTCACGAAATGAGAATATAGTTGGGACGAGTCGGTAAACGGAGTGATGGACCAGATGATAGCATTAGTAGTT
Source organism: Panax notoginseng (assembly GCA_016801055.1). Classification (NCBI taxonomy): domain Eukaryota; kingdom Viridiplantae; phylum Streptophyta; class Magnoliopsida; order Apiales; family Araliaceae; genus Panax; species Panax notoginseng. The sequence goes on along the minus strand of CM029016.1, from coordinate 222,446,336 downwards.
CTCACTATTCTATATAATAGTGTGATAATAATTGTAATGAGGACTTCTTTTGAGTATGGATACTCTCTAGAAGACAATATTTGTATTCAAACTCACAGTTTATGTTTTGTCGTATTGTACACGACAGTTGTATTATTAAATTGTATTTGAATTCTGTACCATGTATCTGGCGACTCAAGATGGGTGATGTATACCTAATTTTGGGGGCGTCACATAGAGAATTGAATTTCCTATGGAAGGACATAAGATTCGAATTTTTCTGATAAAATGACTATTTATTATGAATTATTGAAGTTCCGGAATGATTGATTTTTGAAGTTTTAATTATTTTTTTTAATAAAAACGTTTTTTGCAATTGAGTGGGCCCCACAGGTGTTGTAAACATGTTGATATCAGATTTCTAAAGTGGGCGTGAAAATTTTATAAATATATTAATATTTTATTAAATTTTCTGCTTTGGTGTTCTAAGTATTTTCCTATAAATAGGGTACTTAGGTTAGAATTGAAAATCACACCAGAATCTGAAGATTTCTCTCTCTATAATATCGGGCATATTTTTATAAATATTTCGGTACTTTGAATGTTACTATACGGTGCAAAGTTCCTTCAGCACTATATCTAGTATTCTAGTCAGAAGTACTATCTTTGTGAGGTAAGGGATGTTATTTTTTTCGTAAAAGATATTAATTTTTCAATATCATTATACCGAAATATTGATATGAATATTATTGTGGAATTTCTATCTTTTTGTGTCGGGGTTACTATTCACGTATACGGTATTATTCGCGTATACAGCACTATTCACGAATACGACACTATTCACCGAAAAATAAAATTTTATTCCTTTTATCCAAGGTGTCTATTATGATTACTATCTTTGATTGTATTCATGTTTTGATCTTTATTTTGAATTCTGCTTCACAATTGGTTATTATGGGGTATTTTGAACTTGGATAAACCGAAGTACGAATCCCAAATATTTATTCTTTTGTCTTACTGGATTCGTTTTCTTTAAAATATTTTTCATCATCCTCAGTACTAAATGATGATAATACTGAATATCTTTGGCCTGTACTGCAAAGATGAATGATTTTTTGATGAATATCTTTGGTCCGTAGTGCAAAAATGAACATGTGTTTAGATGAACATGACCAACGGATGAATATCTTTGGCCTGTAGTGCAAAGATGAATATTTAATTCCAGATATATATATTGATTGATGTTACAGGGATAAAATATTGACGATGAACTTTTAAATTCATATATAGAAGATAGTAGATTTCATTCTCTACTTAACTCTTCTAATGAATTATTATTTTCGCTGCGAATATTGATTTAAAACTGGTTGTCTATTTTATTCTATTAGATTTTTTCCTGTTGAGGACTAACGATAATTTGTTCTATATTATCTTAGTCATAATGTTCTTTACTGGGTTAGTTGAGCTCACCATTTTTTTGTTCCATTTTTCTTCTCAGGAGGCGAGAATGTAGCGAGTACTAGTCGGGGTGTGGAATGATGGGTCTAGAAGTTATTTTAGTAGTCCTCACTATTTTGTAAAATAGTGTATCAATAATTGTAATGAGGACTTATTTGAGTGTGGATATTGTTTAGATGACAATATTTGTATTTAAACTCACAGTTTATATGTTGTCGTATTTTGTACGACAATTGTATTAATAAAGTTGTAGTTATTTTTGTACCATGTATTTGGCGTGTAAGACTCCAACTTATTATAAATAAAATCAAATTTTCTCTAATTATTATTGTGAATAATAAGGTATTAATTTGATATAATACTTTGGTTATGGGTGAAATGTGAAAATTTTGCAAAATAAGCAAGTGGTTATAAAATATTCATTGTTGTCGGGGAATATTCATTTGGTCGTGGAATATTTTTTCTGTCGAAAAATATTCGTACGACGGCACAACCATTTGTGGGCCCCATAACGGATAATGGTCGGATGAAGAAAACGACAAATTTGAGTTTTTATAAATAACGACGTAGTTGTTACCTTTAACACTGTTGGAATACCCGGTTGTTAAAATACAGTAATACGCGTGGTTGCACAGTAGCAAACGATTTTGCACAGTATTGTTGAATTATTGATTCTTACGTAAGAAGACACTACTCAATAATTGTTAAAGTAATTATTGTTCAATATTTTATTTTATTGGTTCAATAATTACTGCATTGATATTTTATATTAGTGTTGTTTCAATAATTGTCACTGCACAGTATTTACCATTATCAGATCAATAATTCATATTATTTGAATAATATTATGAGATAGCATTATTGGTAATGTCTAAAAAGTTCTGTCAAGGAGAGGTTTGGTCACCTAATTACGCGCCAGTAAGGAGAAATCCTTATCGGAAAGCCCCCTCTTTCCTAAGAACGGCCTGGTTGTCATAATTATGATTCTGTAATATTATTTGTGAATAATTAATTATTGATTTATATGATAAGAAAATATTTATTTTATGTGGATATAAATGATGGATATATTTATTTTATTGTGGTTATAATTGAAAGAATTAATGCTGAGGTGTTTTATCAGTATTTTGTCGGAATAGAGGTATTAAAAATCATCCGTTTGTGAATTTTGGGTATTTTCTGATTGAAATTTGGAAAAACTTTCTTTTACAAAGTTGTAGAAAATTAAATTTCCTATGGAAAGCTCATGAGATTTGAATTTTTCTGATAAAAGGGCTATTTATTATGAATTGTTGAAGTTTAGAAAAATAAAATGATTTTTATTAAAACATTGGTGGGCCCCACTTTTGGTTGGTGAAAATATGCTGAGATTTTTATTCAAATGTGGTAGGCTTGAATAGTAGCAGGTAAAGCCATCAGGTAGCAGTTTAGTCTGCTATGGCGTTCTAAGCATTTTTCTATAAATAGGGTGCTTAGTTAGAATTAAAAATCACACCAGAATTCAGAAGTTTTCTCTCTTTCTCTCTCTCTATAATATCGAGCGTATTTTTGGTGAGTATTTTAGTACTTTGAGTATTGCTATACGGTGTAAGTTCCTTCAGCACTATATCCAGTATTCTAGTCAGAAGTACTGTCTTTGCGAGGTAAGGGATGTTATTTTCTTCGTAAATGATATTATTTCTTCAATATCATTATGCCGAAATATTAGTTTGAACTTTTTATCAAATTTAGAACCTTTTGTGTCAGGGTTATTATTCACGTATATGACACTATTCACGTATACGACACTATTCACGAATACGACACTATTCACCAAAAAATAAAATTTTCTTCTTTTTGTCCAAGTTGTCTGTTATGGTTACTATCTTTGATTGTATCTATGTTTTGATCTTTATTATTGAATTCTTCTTCAAAATTGGTTATTATGGAGTATTATTGAACTTGGATAAACTGTAATACGAATCCCTAATATTTGTTCTTTTATCTCACTGGATTCGTTTTTTTAAGATATTTTTCATCATCCTCAGTCCTAAATGATGATATTAATGAATATCTTTGGCCTGTAGTGTAAAGATGAATGATTACCTAATGAATATCTTTGGCCCTTAGTGCAAAGATGAACATGTGTTGAGATGAACATGACCAACTGGTGATACAAATGAATATCTTTGGTCTGTAGTGTAAAGATGAATATTTGATTCAAGATGTATATTGATTGATGTTACAGGGATAAAATATTGATGATGGACTTTTAAATCTTAGAAGATAGTAGAATTCTTTCTCTACTTGACTCTTCTAATGGATTGCTGTTTTCACTGCAGTTGTTGATCTAAAACTTGTTGTCTATTATATTTTATCATATTTTCCCTGTTGAAGACTAATGATAATTTGTTGTATATTATCTTAGTCATAATATTCTTTACTGGGCTAGTTGAGCTCACCCTTTTCCTTTTTGTTCTATTATTCTTCTCAGGAGGAGAGAATTTAGCAGGAACTAGCCGGGGTATGGAGTGATGATTCAATATAGTTATTTTAGTAGTCCTCACTATTTTATAAAATAGTGTATCAATAATTATAATGAGGACTCCTTTTGAGTTTGTATACTCTCTAGTATACAATATTTGTATTCAAACTTACAGTATAGGCGTTGTCGTATCCTGCACGACAATTGTATTACTGAAGTTGTATTTATTTCTGTACCATGTATTTGGCGACTCAGAATGGGTGATGTATACCTATTTTGGGGGCGTCACAGTTGGTATCAAAGCTAAGGGATATGATCCCTGGCTGAGATGTGAGACAAGAACTAGGAGGGGAGAGTCGGAAAATTCCTTCGCTAGTATGACATGACTAAGTTTATTTGTTATTTGGTCAGTCAGAGTTTAGGGATAATATGTGACATGTCAATTAACCCTTGTTTTGTGGCAGTATTTGAGAATGGCAGCAGAGAACGTTAACAATGGAGTTAATGAGACCGTGGACACACCTTTAATCACCACTCAGGGGAACGTGCAACAGGAAGGAAATATTCCTCCTGTAAACAACACTACCGAACAAATGATGAATGATGGGATGTTTAGAAACTTTTTGCAGTTCATGCAAAATCAGACGAGGGAGACTTGTGCACAAAATACGGGTGGAAATGATAGCAATGCGCGGCTTATCACAGCCAAGCAGTGGAAATGATAGCAATGCGCGGCTTGTCACAGCCAAGCAGTTCAAGGAGTTGGGACCACCGAAATTTATTGGAAAGCCAGATCCGATCAAGGCGGAAACGTGGGTCAAGCAAATTACTAAGATATTCGATGTCTTGGGATGCACGGAGGAACAGAAGGTTCCATTCGCCACCTTTATGTTCCGCGGTGAGGCAGACTACTGGTGGGAGTCTGTGAAGCGTACCCAGCCGGCTGCACTTAGCATGTCTTGGGAAACATTTCATAAACTATTTAATGACAAGTACTTTCCTAAAAGTATTCGTCATATGAAAGAGGTGGAGTTTATCAGACTGGAACAAAACAACATGACGGTGTCCCAGTATGAGGCGAAATTTGTAGAGTTATCCAAGCTTACACCTTATTTAGTCGAAAATGAGGAACGAATGACGAGGATGTTTCTGAGAGGTCTAAAGCCCGAGATTTGGCAATATCTTATCTCTAATAAATTTTCTTTATATTCAGATGTTGTAAACAGGGCTCAATTATTAGAGCGAGATAATGAGTATGTGCAACCAAGGGACTACAACCAGGGTCATACCGGTGGCAGCGATCATAGGAGCAATGACAACCAGCGGGGAGGAAAGCATTCAGATAAAAGCGGTAACCACTCTGGTGGTAATCGTGGCCATGAAAATAGAAGAAGCGAGTCGGGAGGAGATTTCAAGAGGAGAAGGTACAACAATGATAATGTGAAGACGTCAGAACAAATATTAACTGTTTCTAGGGGAGGAGAACGAGCACCGGTCGTTTGTTACAAATGCGGGAAAGAGGGACACATCAGCCCAAACTGCCCACAACAATCCAAGGTGTGTTATAACTGTGGAAAGGAAGGCCATATAGCTAGAGATTGTCTAGTTGCGAAACCAAGTTCAACGGGGATGGTGACTCCAAATGCTGTCCCGGACAAGTCAAAGTCGGTGGTTCCTAGAAGGGCGTTTGTCGTGACTGCCCAAAATGCGAGGAACCCGAACGAGGTGATCATGGGTAAGCTAATTATAAACTCTTATGAAGTTTATACCTTATTAGATACCGGTTCTATCTATTCTTTTATCTCTCCTGCTTGTGCTCAACGTTTAAACTTGACTCCGGAGAAATTAGACTTTAACTTATCTGTTGAAACTCCGTTAGGAGAAACTTTCGTTACATCTACTGTTTATAAATCTTGCTTGATTCAAGTTGGTACCATCACATTACCTGCAGATCTTATTTCGTTGAAAATTCTTGCATTTGATGTGATTTTAGGGATTGATTGGTTAACCACGCATCATGCTAAAATTGGTTATTTTTGTAAGGTTGTTAGTTTTCATATTCCTAACCAACCTGTTATGCGAATTCAAACAACCAAACCACTAAAGTCAATCACTATCATATCAAGCCATAAAGCTATTCATTTATTGAAAAACGGATGTCAAGCTTTCTTAGCCCATGTCACAGACTTGAACAAAAACACGTCAGATTTGAATACTATTTCTGTTGTTAGTGAATTTCCTGACGTATTTCCTGAAGAACTTCCCGGTCTACCCCCAGAACGTGAAGTTGAATTTTTTATTAACCTTGAACCTGGTACAAAACCCATTTCTAAAACCCCATATCGAATGGCTCCTATTAAACTTCAGGAGTTAAAAGTCCAACTACAGGAATTGTTAGACATCGGTTTCATTCGTCCTAGTACATCTCCTTGGGGTGCTCCTGTTTTATTCGTAAAGAAGAAAGATGGTAGTATGCGACTTTGTATCGACTATCGGGAATTGAATCATGTCACTATCAAGAATAGGTATCCGCTACCTCGCATAGATGACTTGTTTGACCAGTTGCAAGGAGCATAATTCATTTCAAAGATCGATCTTTGTTCTGGATATCATCAGCTGAAGATTAAAACTGAGGATATTCCGAAGACTGCCTTCAGGACTCGGTACGGGCATTATGAATTCTTAGTCATGTCTTTTGGATTGACTAATGCTCCTGCTGCTTTCATGGATATGATGAACCGTGTGTTCAAAGAATATTTGGATCAGTTCGTTGTTGTCTTTATTGATGACATCCTCATCTATTCCAAAAGTCGTGAAGATCATGAGCACCATTTGAAGCTGGTACTGCAAAGGCTTCGTGATAACAAGTTGTATGCCAAGTTGAATAAATGCTAGTTCTGGCTTGAGGAAGTAGCATTCCTTGGGCACGTGGTGTCAAAACATGGAGTATCTGTCGACCCGGCGAAGATTGAAGCCATAGAAAGTTGGGAGCAACCAAAGTCAGTGACCGAAGTACGTAGCTTTCTAGGCTTAGCTGGTTACTATCGGAGATTTGTGGAAGGATTTTCTCGAATCGCTACTCCGTTAACTCAGCTGACTCGTAAAGATATAAAATTCGGTTGGAGCGAGGATTGTGAGAAGAGTTTTCAAGAACTCAAGAGAAGACTCATTTCGGCACCTGTTCTGACAATACCATCTGGTTCGGATGGATTTGTTATCTACAGCGATGCTTCAGGCAAAGGGTTAGGATGTGTTCTCATGCAACATGGGAAAGTCATAGCCTATGCCTCACGGCAACTCAAAGAATATGAGAGGAATTATCCTACTCATGATTTGGAGTTGGCAGCAGTCGTTTTCGCGTTGAAGATCTAGAGACACTACCTGTTTGGGGAGAAAGTGGAGATCTATACAGATCATAAAAACCTTAAATATTTCTTCACCCAAAAGGAACTCAATATGCGGCAACGACGTTGGCTCGAGCTGTTGAAAGATTATGATCATACCATCCAATATCATCCTGAAAAAGCAAACGTGGTAGCTGACGCATTGAGTAGAAGATCATATGCGGGTACGAGCGCAATGTTGTTAACACAAAAGTCCATTTTGTATGACTTGCAAAAGATGGAGATAGAGGTAAAGGCTCCAAGTACCCACGTGATGATATCAAACATACGAGTAGAACCGACTTTAATCGATAAAGTTAAAGCTGCTCAAGCTACGGACATGGAGCTGATGCGTATGAAGAAGAAAGTGCAAGAAGGTGCTATTCCAGAAGCGAGAATCGATGAAGAAGGAATACTTCGAGTCAACTCCAGACTTTGTGTTCCTAACGATTCTGACTTGAAGCATAGAATCACGATGGAGGCACACAACACACCGTTTGCAATCCATCTTGGGAGTACCAAAATGTATCATGATCTTCGACATACATTTTGGAGGAGCAATATGAAAAGAGAGATCGCGGAGTTTACTCGAGGTGTTTAACTTGTCAACGTGTAAAAGCGGAGCATCAAGTACCAAAGGGTCCATTGCAACCACTTGAGATTTTGAAATGGAAGTGGAAACACATTACTATGGATTTCGTGACGGATCTTCCCAAGGTTCCGCAAGGCATAGATACGATTTGGGTCATTGTTGATAGATTAACCAAGTCTGCCCATTTCTTGCCTATACGTGAGACTTATTCCCTTGAACGTCTTGCTAGTATGTACGTAGATAAGATTGTGAGATTGCATTGCATGCCAATATCCATAGTTTCGGATCGTGACCCAAGATTCACTTCACGATTTTGGGCTAGTTTGCAGAAAGCTATGGGCACGGATTTACGATTCAGTTCGGCATACCATCCTCAAACGGACGGGCAATCAGAGAGGACTATTCAAACTCTTGAAGATCTATTAAGACTCTGTGTCCTAGATTTCAAAGGGAGTTGGGATAAGTACCTACCATTGGTGGAATTCTCCTACAACAACAGTTATCAAGCAAGTATAGGCATGACTCCATTTGAAGCATTGTATGGACGAAAGTGTCGCTCTCCAGTATATTGGGATGAGGTGGAAGAAGCAACGTTGTTGGGACCAAAATTGGTACGCATGACTATAGAAAAGATTCAAACGATTCGACAACGTATACAAACGGCATAGGATCGACAAAAGAGTTATGCGGATCTTCATCGAAAAGACGTGAAATTTAATATTGGGGATCATGTATTGTTACGTATTGCACTATGGAAGGGAGTTACAAGATTTGGGAAGAGAGGAAAGTTCAATTCACGATTTGTTGGTCCATTTGAGATTCTTGACCGAATAGAAAATGTGGCCTATAGACTCGCATTACCTCCAAGTATGCCTGTTCATAATGTTTTTCACATATCTATGCTTCGTAAATATGTTAAAGACCCGAACCACATTATTGAGTTAGAACCAGACGAGATAACTGAAGATTTAATGTACGAGGAGGTACCTGTTAAGATCTTGGATAGAAAAGAGCATGTCCTACGCACGAAGGTTATACCACAAGTTAAGGTTTTGTGAAGAAACCATGCTATTGAAGAAATGACCTGGGAAACGGAATCAGAAATGAAAGCGAGGTATCCTCACCTTTTCGAAACACCAGGTACGTACGTCAATTTTAAGGATGAAATTTCATAAGGAGGGGAGGTTGTAGGACCCCAACTTATTGTAAATAAAATTAAATTTTCTCTAATTATTATTGTGAATAATAAAGTATTAATTTGATATAATATTTTGGTTATGGGTGAAATGTGAAAATTTTACAAAATAAGCAAGTGGTTATAAAATATTCATTGTTGTCGGGGAATATTCGTTTGTTTGTGGAATATTCTTTCTGTCGGAGAATATTCGTATGACGGCGCAACCATTTGTGGGGCCCATAACAGATAACGGTCGGATGAAAAAAATGATAAATTTAAATTTTTACAAATAACGACGTAGTTGTTACCGTTAACACTGTTAGAATACCCGGTTGTTAAAATACAGTAATACGCGTGGTTGCACAGTAGCACACGGTTTTGCACAGTATTGTTAAATTATTGATTCTTACGTAAGAAGGCACTACTCAATAATTGTTATAGTAATTACTGTTCAATATTTTATTTTATTGATTCAATAATTGCTGCATTGATATTTTATATTATTGTTGTTTCAATAATTGTCTGTGACGACCCCAAAACAGGTCCATTCCATCCAACTCATTCTGAGTTGCCAAATACATGGTACAGAAAATAACTATAACTTTATTACAATAATTGTTGTGTAAAATACAACAACATATATGCTGTGAGTTTGGATACAAATATATACCAAATGTGAGTCATGTCCCAACCGTGGACAGCACCTCACAATGACACCTTACATAAAGGTATAGTCAAAAACTGTTTTAGAAATTAAAATCTTTGGGAAGTGCTCAAGAAAACCTTCGTACATGGGAGGCCATGCTTCCAATTTATGATAGATATCATATGTCCACAGAATTATCCTTGGTTGACCTAATAGACTCCAAAGAAAATTAAGAAGATTACTATCATATTCTTCCCAGTGGTGAGTCTTCTCTTGACATATCATTATCTTCATTTTCTCTAATTGAGAATTATACTCCAAACAAACACCAAGATTATATAGGTAGTGCTTGTAGATATACTTCGTAAGTGGATGAGCACATCCCTGTCTTATGATGATACGAGGTTGTATGTCATTAGACATCTTGTATGATAGTGGCAAAACATCCTTCCAACGTTGGGTTCGTCTCACCCTATTTGATTCACCAAATATAACTACTAAATGATGACGACCGTTCTATTCCCTGTTACCCCGCTCGACCTAGCTACACTCTTATTACCTGAAAAGAATTGTAAAACAGAAGGGTGAGCACAACTAGCCCAGTAAAGAATATCATGACTAAAGATAAATAAATTATCAATAGTCTTCATCAGTAATAAATCAGAGATTTAGAACATATGGTGGATGATAAAATTTTTCAACCATAGTTGCAGCGGAACGAGCAATCCATTAGAAGAGTCAAATAGACTATAAAGTCTATTATCTTCTCCATGTTAAAAATCCACCAATAATGTTTTATCCCTGTAACATCAATCAACAGTTCCTTTTCACAATCATATGAATATCTCATAATCATAATTGTGATTCTAAATTCCTCTTCGTACCCAGGACGAAGATAATTTTCATCACATGTCTTTACCTGAAACATCAAAGATCATGGTTATACCAAATCACAGTTCCTGTTTATAATTATACTAATAACTTTATCTTTGCACTACGGGCCAAAGATATTCGTCAACAGACCATCTTTGCACTACAGGCCAAAGATATTCATCAACAGGTCATCTTTGCACTACGGGCCAAAGATATTCATCAACAATTCATCTTTGCACTACAGGCCAAAGATATTCCTCAACAGTTCATATTTGCACAACAGGTCAAATATATTAATAACTCAAAGAATATATAATCAATTCAGAATTATATAAACAATAATTATAACCATGTTAATCAATTCATCTTTACACTTAAGCTAAAGATATTCAATTATAAATTCAATGGTCATGATCATACCAGTTAACAATTCATCTTTGCACTACAGGCCAAAGATATTCCTCAGTCACGATCATACAATAATTTACCCATCTTTACACTCAAGTGAAAGAGAATTTCAACATCAGGGTTATAAAAATGTTATATATGATAACAAAATCAATATAATCAATATATTATTTTAATCTCCATAGTAATATTCATAAATCAACTATAATTTGGTTAGGAAAAGAAATCAATTTTGTAGTGAATAGTAACTCATGAATAGTAACTCTTGAATAGTAACTCATGAATAGTAACTCATGAATAGTAACCCCGATACAAAAAGGTAGAAATTTCACAATAAAATCCATACAAATATTTCGGTATAATGATATTGAAAGAATAATATTTCTTAAGCTTATAAACAATTTATTTTAATTGTTTACACTTTAATAAATAATGCAATTAATCATCCTAAATGTCAAACTCATAAGATTTCATCACCAATAACAAAAAATTCTCATCAAAAATCTGCATATACCTCATATAGGATTTTCAAGCCATTAAAATCCAATTTTTCTAATTTTCTTACTTCACAAAACATATTTAATTCATTTACTCATAACTAGACCATTTTCATGAAAAATACCAAATCAATTCCAAAAATATTTCTTTTCTGGAATTTAGCATAATATATTCCCATAGTGAACATATATTTTTCTCAGAATTTTTAAAAGTCGTTTACTATTTTTCATATTGTCAAAATAGCCGAATATTTAGACATTTATCCAAAATTATACTTTTATCTAAAAATTCTGAAATTCACAGAGTATACTCCTATCATATTCATGTACTCCCAATAAAAAATTTCATCAATTTTGGGGTTAACCCAGGAATTATAAGCGGTTTACTTTTAAAATAGTCTTTTCTCATAAAATTCATAACTCTCAATCTATAAATCCAAAAATCACCATTTCAAATTTTTCCAGAATTTTTGAAGGTCAAAAAAAATTACGAAACTGGAAATATAACAACCCTTAAAATCCCTTCTATCCCTTACTATCCTTACCTCAAAAGTGCAGTAATTCTGACTGGAATGCAAAGCCGAAGGAAACTTGCACTGAATAGCAACTCTCAAAGTATTTAAATACTCACAAAATATGCTTCATAAATATTAGAGAGAGAAAGAGAGAAAACTTATGTTTCTGGTGGTGATTTTCATTCTAATTTAGCCTCTATTTATAGGAAATATTAGCACGCGAAGCAGACTTAACCTGTAACCTGATGGCTTTACCTGCTACTATTTCACCCACCACATTTGAATAAAAATCTCAGCACACATTTTTTCACCAACCAAGAGTGGGGCCCACCAATTCTAGAATTTTTCACCAAAATCAATAACTCCGAAAATTCAATAATTTCTAAAACCAGTCATCTCGTAAAATTCATAATAAATTATACGTTTATTTTTAACGGTTCAAAATTTTGTGGACATATACTCAACTTATATATGTATAACATATCCAAAAATTACCACGATCCAACGGTCGGATTAAAAATTATAACCCCCACAAAATATCTCAAAAACCTTGATTTTTAATACCTCCATTCCGACAAAATACTGATAAAACCTCAACATTAACTCCTTCATTTTTAACACAAAAATATATCCCTCATTTATATCCACATAAATTAAATATTTTCTTATCATATGAATCAATAATTAATTATTCACAAATAATATTACAGAATCCATTTATGACAACCAGGCCGTTCCCAGGAAAGAGGGGGCTTTCCAATAAGAATTTCTCCTTACTGGCGCGCAATTAGGTGACCAAACTCTCCTTAGACAGAACTTTCTAGACATTGCCAATAATGTTATCTAATAATATTATTCAAATAATATTAATTATTGATCTGATAATGGGAAATACTGTGCAGCAACAATTATTGAAACAACAATAATATAAAATATCAACGCATAAATTATGGAATCAATAAAATAAAATATTGAACAGTAATTACTGTGACAATTATTCAGTAGTGCCTTCTTACGTAAGAATCAATAATTTTAAAAATACTATGCAATAACGCGTATTACTGTATTTTTAACCACGGAGTATTCCAACAGTGTTAACGGTAACAAATACGCCGTTATTATAAAAACTCAAATTTGTCGTTTTCTTCATCCGACAGTTATTCTGTTATGGAGCCCACAAATAGTTGTGTCGTCGTAGAATATTCCCCGACAGAAAGAATATTCCACGATCAACGAATATTCTCCGACAACAATGATTATTTTATAACCACTTGTTTATTTTTAAAAAAATTTCATATTTCACCCATAACTTTAACTTTTTATCAATTTAACTATTTACTGAATTGTAATTATAAGAAAAATTAAATACTTTTATTTCATAAAATTCGGGGTCTTACAATCTCCCCTCCTTATGAAATTTCGTTCCCGAAATTTACGTACCTGGTATTTCGAAGAGTTGAGAATACCTTACTTTCATTTCAGATTTCATCTTCCCTGTCCACATGATTTCTCCATTGTCATCTCCTGTATTTCAGATATCATTCTAGAATACAGCTTCAAAACAAAGGTTAATTGAACAAATTAACATATCACATAATATCCAGATATTATGACTGACAACAAATAAGCTTAGGTAGGACACACTAGCGAAGGATTTACTCATTCTCCCCTCCTAGTTATTCCCCGATCTCCGCCAGAGACCATATCCCTAAGCTCTGATACCAACTGTGACGACCCCAAAACAGGTCCATTCCATCCAACCCATTCTGAGTCGCCAAATACATGGTACAGAAAATAACTATAACTTTATTACAATAATTGTGTGTAAATACAACAACATATATGCTGTGAGTTTGGATACAAATATATACCAAATGTGACTGTTCCAACCGTGGACAGCACCTCACAATGACACCTTACACAAAGGTATAGTCAAAAACTGTTTTAGAAATTAAAATCTTTGGAAAGTGCTCAAGGAAACCTTCGTACATGGGAGGCCATGCTTCCAATTTATGATAGATATCATATGTCCACAGAATTATCCTTGGTTGACCTAATAGACTCCAAAGAAAATTAAGAAGATTACTATCATATTCTTCCAGTGGTGAGTCTTCTCTTGACATATCATTATCTCCACTGTCTCTAATTGAGGAATTATACTCTAAACAAACACCAAGATTATATAGGTAGTGCTTGTAGATATACTCCGTAAGTGGATGAGCACATCCTTGTCTTATGATGTGATACGAGGTTGTTGTCATTAGACATCTTGTATGATAGTGGCAAAACCCTTCCAACGTTGGGTTCGTCTCACCCTATTTGATTCACAAATATAACTACTAATGATGACCACCGTTCTATTCCCCTGTTACCCCGCTCAACCCAGCTACACTCTTATTACCTGAAAGGAATGTGAAACAGAAGGGTGAGCACAACTAGCCAGTAAAGAATATCATGACTAAAGATAAATAAATTATCAATAGTCTTCATCAGTAATAAATCAGAGATTTAGAACAAATGGTTAGATGATAAAATTTTCAACCATAGTTGCAGCGGAACGATCAATCCATTAGAGAGTCAAATAGACTATAAAGTCTATTATCTTCTCCATGTTAAAAATCCACCAACAATGTTTTATCCCTGTAACATCAATCAACAGTTCCTTTTCACAATCATATGAATATCTCATAATCATAATTGTGATTCTAAATTCCTCTTCGTGCCCAAGACGAAGATAAATTTTCATCACATGTCTTTACCTGAAACATCAAAGATCATGGTTATACCAAATCACAGTTCCTGTTTATAATTATACTAATAACTTTATCTTTGCACTACGGGCCAAAGATATTCGTCAACAGACCATCTTTGCACTACAGGCCAAAGATATTCATCAACAAGTCATCTTTGCACTACGGGCCAAAGATATTCATCAACAATTCATCTTTGCACTACAGGCCAAAGATATTCCTCAACAGTTCATATTTGCACAACAGTGTCAAATATATTAATAACTCAAAGAATATATAATCAATTCAGAATTAATATAAACAATAATTATAACCATGTTAATCAATTCATCTTTACACTTAAGCTAAAGATATTCAATTATAAATTCAATGGTCATGATCATACAGTTAACAATTCATCTTTGCACTACAGGCCAAAGATATTCCTCAGTCACGATATACCAATAATTTACCAATCTTTACACTCAAGTGAAAGAGAATTTCAACATCAGGGTTATAAAAATGTTATATATGATAATAAAATCAATATAATCAATATATTGTTTTAATCTCATAGTAATATTCAGAAATCAACTATAATTTGGTTAGGAAAAGAAATCAATTTTGTAGTGAATAGTAACTCGTGAATAGTAACTCGTAAATAGTAACCCATGAATAGTAACTCATGAATAGTAACCCGATACAAAAAGGTAGAAATTTCACAATAAAATTCATACAAATATTTCGGTATAATGATTTGAAAGAATAATATTTCTTAAGCTTATAAACAATTTATTTTAATTGTTTACACTTTACTAAATAATCCATTTAATCATCCTAAAATGCCAAACTCATAAGATTTCATCACCAATAATCAAAAAT